>LPNX010553542.1:0-170331 GCA_001517045.1 Pseudotsuga menziesii
CTTGGTTGCGTTTGGTGCGAATTTCAGTTCTAGACTTTTTCCTGGCAGACCGTGTCTGCATTGGCCGTGGTGGGGCTGGGGGAGTGGCTTCACAATGAGCTATGGAAGGCGGCCGAACAGAGCAGGTGATCAGACCCTCTCGCTCGAATTCTTGGACCAAGGCGTCAATATCACGTTCAGTGGTCATGGATTCACTCACAAGGCTTAAAGGAATGCGGAATGTGATTTTTCCTATTTTAGGGATCTTCTTATACACGCTAGCAATCAATTCGGGGAGGACAGTGCATTGAAGCCACCAAATCGGATAAAAATCTTGTCCTTGTGAGACATAATTGCCAGTACCGGTCTTAGTACAGTCATTTAAAGCACTTAAAATCCCGCCGCCGCCAACTGGTTACCTCCCAACGGTCGAATTTTGGGCCTCGAGTCATTTTCAGTCTGTGGTAGAAGCATGGTCGCAGCCTCGGGGTGATAAGAAACGACGGCCCAATAGTGTGCTGCGACCCAACCCGGCAATATCCACGATAGGATGATTAAATTTGAGGTGCGAGCGTCTGGGCTCTGCCCCTGAAACTTACGTCGCACGTCTTGAGCTTGTCTTATAGATGTGGTGCGCGCGACCTCCTGGGAGGTTTTCCGTTGGAGCTGAATTCTTGTAGGGGCGTCCCCCCAGGCTGTGGTAGCGCCTATTGGTATTCCCAGAGGTTGGATGTTCTGAGATTGAGGTACTCGGTCCGGCATCCGCAGAAGAGTGTGTCCAAGATCTGTCATCCTGACCTGGGCAGGCAGTTCTCGAGGCTGTGCTCTGAGGCATCGAAGAGACTGAGTGATCTGTGCGCACCTATGGCCATGTAGCTCGTACAGTCGTTGCTACCAATTCTCCAGACCATCGTCTGAATCAGACATGCAGGAGCTATCACATTGCCAATCCATTACACCATCAGTATTAGGTTCGACATAATCTGCATCCGTGGCTGTGATGTTATAGATGTGATCTAAAGTATCCTGCTCCCCTTCATCTCTGAGTGGTTCGGTATATCTCTCTCCTTGGGATGGATCGAGGGGTATAATAACGCGCAGACCATTTCCTTCGAAGGTCATCTGCCGCCTTTTAAGGTTGACGACTGCAGCATTGGCCATGGCCCACTCAATTCCCAGCAGGGATGGTTAGGGGTTGCTGTCATCAATGATCTCAATTACTTCAAAATCTGCCAGAGTACTGACCCCATCAATGTCGATTGGGACACTAAGAAGTGTCCCCAGCGGTACAATATTTTGCTGGTTAGCTAGTCGCAGCTGTATGGGTGACCAAACCAGGGAAGGCATTCCCATTTGTCGCCACGTCTGCTTAGGGAGGACATTGACATCTGATCCTAGATCGAGGATGAAGTCAGTCATATCATATTCTCCTATCTGAACATTCAACCTCATTTCCCGTCCCGTTCGTCGGACACGACTAACAGTTTTCTCCTGATCAAGTCCTCTCTGATGGTCTGTGACAGCAAGAACTTTTTGCAGCTCGTTTAGAGTGTTCTGATTGCGCAAGAGTTTCATACAGCTCTGCAAGAAAGAAGATAGTGTACTTACTTTATTTGTCGAGGCCCCCTGTAGCTGCGACGCCTGCTGGTGTTGCCGCGCAGGGATGTCTACAGCGCCATCAATATTAGCGCGCCGGTCCTCCAGGACTGGTGTGGTATCCTTCGCCGGACCAGGGGCAGGTCCTTTTTTACAGATCTGTTGTGAGCTCATTGTGGTAGGTTGTCCTGGCGAGTCTTGAGAATGTGTCACAGCTCCACTCCGGGTGACCACATTGAGGGCGGGGGCAGGTCGTTGTTCCACAGAAATCAACTGAATACTTGAGGTAGGGCTACGGCTATTTTCCTGTATCTTTGCAAGGAGCTGTGGACATTGTTCAATGACGTGATCTACTGCGTGGCAATATCGACATGTCGTAGTGGGGTTTCGACAGTCACGGGCCAAATGACCAGCTTGGTTACAATTGTAGCACACAACCTGGCCTCCACCTCTACCAGTCATTCCACCACGGCTGCGACCACCAAAAGCACCTCTGCCGGGGTTGCCACCTCGGTATCCATAACCATCATTATTCTGGTTGTCGTTATGGACTCGGTAAACATCAGAGGTGCGCTCTCGCATAAGGTCATAGCTGTGAAATTCTTCTTCATTATGGCCAACAGACTTACAAAACTGGCAGTAGGGATTTTTGGGAACTGGGACATATCTTTGGAGAAGAGGGCAGTGCTCAGGGCGATGATGGCCAGAGGTGCGGCAAATCTCACAATATATCACACTGGTATTGACTTGGGTGGGTGCGCCAGAGGTAAGATAAGTTCTGACCATGGGGCACTGGTCCCTATCATGACCTTCAGTTCGACATTGCGTACACCAGACCTCCTCGCGACTGGTTTTAGCTTTCTTCATGTCACGAAGTTCCAGGGCCATTGCTGCCAATTGGGAGCAAGACCAGAATTGTTTCCGACGGGAGCAGTTTCTAGCTTCATTGCGATTTCCAGGGCCTCTTGTTGGTCAGCAACCTTCTGTTGCATGAGCGGCGTTCTGATATGCGGCAGTAGCGCAGCAATAAACCATTCCTTGTGCTGCGCAGGACTAATGGTAAAGCTGACTTGATCTAATAATATTTTGAATCGCTGGTCGAAGTCCCACACAGATTCGCCGCGCCGTTGTTGAATCTCTTTGAGTTCAGTGATGCTCTGTGATTCCGATTTCGGTTTCTTAAATTCCTTAATGAGGGCAGCTTTGATTTCATCCAAAGTAGGGTTCTTGTTGCTAGAAAATTTCATGAACCAGGTCAAAGCCCGGTCACGAAAGGAAGTAATAAGCTGTGCAGTTCTCAGATCCAGGTCGGTAATACCTTTCGCGTTCCAGACGGCTTCACACAAAAACCATAACTGCTCTGGGTCTTCTGATCCCGTACCTTTGAAAATGGGTAGCTTAATATCATCAGCTAGGTGGGCCATGTTGGGTTTGGGAGGTTGAGGGGGAGGGCAGGCCTTTGACGGGGGGGGGTTTACAGGGTTAGGTTGACCTCTTGTTGGTATACTTGGACTTGGTTGCCGGGCACACTGCGGCCGAAATTTAGGGGTAACAAAGCGACGCTGAGGTGTAGTAGGAGGGTGTCCTTCGGGGTCGGTTTGTGAAGGGCTGTCAGGGGGAAGTGCGGTGGTTTGTCCTGAAGAGTAGGATTCAAAACTGCGTTTGTACCGTTGCTCACTTTGGGGCAACCCCGTTGGCGCGTCGAAGGTATTTTCTCTTGCAAACATATGTTAGTACTAGCAGTCTGAATCAAATAATAAGATGCCCTTTTCAACCAATAGTATTTTAATCTTTAAGCTTAAGGAATTTAAAAACTTACCACGGGGCCCTGTAAAGAACTGTCATTCAGCTTCACTGAAAGAAGTACTTGTATCAATGGCGAACTCTGTCACAAAGGCCTCCAACGTTCGCGTCGTCCAGAAGTCAACAGCGCGAGAGACCTCGTTATTCACGTTTTTCACAAGGTTGACTCGTGCGGGGGTCCACGCATGAATCCGTCGAGTTTGAAAGTTCATCCTTCTTTCCGTTAACCTAGACAACCACTGGTGCAACTCTATATGGAAACGACCAAAGAAAATTTCATAAGTATCACAAAAAACATACCGTTGTAAAAAGTCACTTGCGCTTCGACTCGGATTCTTATTTTCTTGCTGCGCAAATTGCAGACAGGTCGCAGCGAACCAATCACTGACGTCCTGCGCCGAGGGCCTCCAGAACATAGCCCTTGTGGTACAAAGTAAACCCCTCGCGAGCAGTTACTGAGTTCAACCGGCAACGGAACCAATTTGTTGGGCACAGGGGCAGACCCGGGTTAACGCTTTATACGTCGCACCAACAAAAGACCCACTGTGTTGGCCCTTTCGGCAACAACCTGCACGCAGGTTGCAGTCTCACCCGGAACAGCAATGGGGGGCCGCAGAATCAGGTTTCTGCATGCAGAGAGGGGTATTACTGTACCTTAGCCTTTCTAAATAATTGCTAATCAACTTCTTGTTAACTTATCATTCATTCACATATAACTTCACAGCATAATAAACAAACCAAACTTGCATAACCCACTACCGGGAATTCACAGCGAAGCTTAGTATTAGCAGAGATCTTATATTATCAGATATATTCGGTTTAATGCATGAAAATGACAGAAACAGGAACAACACAACAAAACCACAACACGAAATATAACGTGGTTCACCCCCAGTGTAGGGGCTACGTCCACAAATTGCGTTTTATTCCTCTTTCCTCAAAACCATAGTTTATCTGCGCACTCAGCTGCAGATTCCTTCAGCTTTTGACAGCCGCGCACACAGCAGCAAGCTTCTGTGCACACAGCTGCAGACCTTTCTTACTTTCTTACAAAAACCCTCTGCGCACACAGCTGCAGAGGTCGTCCACGCACACAGCTGGGACTTGTCCTTTCCTTGCCAAAAAAACCAACCTTACTTCACCTTATCTTTCTTACATCAAAAAGCCTAACCTATCCATTTTCCATAAGCACTTATTTATACTGCGCAGCTTTACAAAAACCATGGTCTTAAACCATGGGCACCCACAAAACCCTAAACCCTGGATTTAAACCATGGGATTATTACAAACAGAGAGGGTTTTGACTTACCCTGACACCCCTAAGACTATTTTGACCCAAAGCTCCGCTTACAAATTAACCGCGGAGTTACCCCCTATGGAGTATGCGCCCCAACAAAGCCTGGCTCTGATACCACATGTAACATCATCCAAAAATTCCATAACAATTTTCATTTTAAAATATAATCTCTTTAAAATACCAACAATAATTTATCTGCTACACTTAGATCTTAGTATTCCAAAAAGGTTATTGCAATGCAAATTTTATATTATTGTGATCTAAATTACTGTTTACAAGTAAAAGTGGTTTTCTTGACGTGTATTTTTCTTCATAATTGCTTATGTTATGTAAGGATAGGTTTTCATCAAAACTTAAAGTTTTTAAAATTTTTTCTTTACTCTTCTAGATGGAAGAGCTCGTTTAGAGGGTGAAAATGTCTTACTTATCCCTTCGGCTAACGTATGTCTTTTATTGTTTTTTGTGCAGGGTTTTTATAAAGAACTAGACTCGTGCCATAGAAATCAAAGATCCCTAGGAATGGACACCAAGAAACCCTAATTAGTTCTAAGGGTTTTGAAACAAGAAAACATCAAACTAAACAAAGTTCCTAAGTACGATATCTATCCTTTACAAAAAGTTATAAAACAAACAAATAAAGTTTATAAACCTTTCTATAAAAAATACTACGGATCGAATGCATAAGACTTAATTCAAAACTATAGTGGAAAAGGCATGGTTGTAGTCATGTCCATGTTGATAACCACCGTACATGATCCCATGTGCAAAGTGCTTGCTAGCTATGTAAGGTACAAGGGTTTATCCCTTCCAGAAGATAAGGGATTTTCAGTCCTTGCGATATGTTTTAATATGGAAGGAGCCGAAGGCACTCAATTCTTCATTGTCCAGACTCTCGGCTTTTGCTCATATTTTGATTTTGCACTTAAGAGACTCTAGTGTTTTCATCCACAGTCATTTCCTTTGCTGTGACAAAGGGTCACTAGATTCGAAGTGTTAGTTTCCCCGCTGAGGTAAGAAGACTGACTCTATTTTATCTTGTTTTTAGTGTTTAATACTATAGAATATATACACAAATTCTTGATTCAACCTGCATTTGTATTTACTGGCAGGAGTCGTCAATCAACGAGGCGTGGTTTAGAGAGCTGGGTTTGAAGATTCATTTAAGGTCTCCGTAAGAACTTGAGCCATAAACCTTGATGCTCTTTACAGTGTGGAGAGGTTGGAACAAACAACTCTGAATGGGAAGTGTCTTTTCTAGAAACACAATCCTCATTCTCATTTTTGGTCAATGGTGGTTGTGGTGTTGCTCAGTCCATCATTTTTGCGATAAACGCCTAATTTTAGATGAGTTCTTATCACGAGGGCTTCACTTGTTTACCAATATCCTGTCACGTTAGTTCATATTGTGGGTTTTAAAATTATAAAAAATTGAACCAATATATTGTAGGTATTGGGGGGATGGGGGATTTAAGGTGGGGGTGGGTAGGGTGTTTTATAAGGATTTAGGTATAAAAAGGGGTGGGGAGGAGGTTTTAAGTATTGGGAGGGGGTTTCAACAAAAAGAGTTTGGGTCAATATCTCTCAAAATTAAGGGTATTCTTTGATATCCCACAATCGTACATGCTATGTGAGAGGTTCACTAAGTGAAGTCCCCGTGGTTCTTATTGTTAGCACTCAGAATGTACTCAGGTTGCAAAAAGTAAATCCCGAGAGTAACAGCAAAACCACTTTTAGAAAGAAACTGAATTTTCTTCCCAGAGAAGGATCTCTCAGATGCAGATTTAACAAGGCCAAAAATATATGTCAACACTCAAAGATTTATAAAGGTGGTTGAAACAACACATAGAACCATTGGGCGTGGGGTCACATATAGATAAAAATATCACAAAATCGTATGTTCAAGAATTTATCAAAGGCAAGGTAACCATTTAATCACAGTCATTCATTGATTCATTTGGAAAGGAAGAAAAGCAAACAGTCCATCAATACAAGGCATCATATGACGAATTCTATATTGAATTTAGAAGAAGGATTTATAAAATATTTGAAATAATGATCAGAGCATGACCAGCATGAGTTTTAATCATTCAACGCTATATTTCAAATACGAAGGAAAACAGAATGGAGTGTAAAACTGGAAAAAACAATCATAGAGAAGGGGAAGCACATACTGTAATATAAATGATGCATGAATCTCCCATAATTCATTCACATTCAACTTTGTTCTTAAAAATATATATGTTTTCCAAAACTCTCAACAACAGGACGGGTTCCAACCTCCATCTCTTAAAATAGATGCAAATATATACATAAAATAATTTGATCTTCCAAGAAGATTCATAACTGAATGATCGGCTTAATTAAAGTCTTGTAACTGAATTCCTAACTCTTAGGAATTAACCACAGCTTCAATCCTAACAAATCATTAAGCTAAAATATACTTGATAACATGTCTTCATCTAGTCTTCTCCTTGGCGCGTAACACCTGTCTCTATGAATGAAGGATGTATTTTGTCTTCCCGAACCTTTCCACAGCCTTCCATTGCTCCGAGCTTTGGGTATCGCATTCCATCATTTCTCAAATGGCCACTTCCAGCTCCATGTACGCTTCATATGACACTTTGGGCAATCCTCTTTTGACAAGCAAGAACTTTTGCAAAATTTCGAAGTCATCTGTCAATTTATCCACAATAGCTTTTCCTGTTAGGCCTTTTTCCATATCATCAAATTTGGAGTGGTCCATACGGCTCTGAACTAACAAGCTATGATAGTGCTCCTGAGAAAACATCCTTCCCTTCTCATCCCAAAAGGACGGAAGGTCATCTTCAAATAGCTCCTTCAAAACTTGCTTGAAGTGATTAACCCGTGCAGCCATTTCATCAACTCTGTCTTGGACCATTTTCATTAAATGATGCTTGTGGATAAACTTCTTAGCCCATAGTACTATTGATATCCTATCTTTTATTCCCATGTCATGTAATTTATGATATGTTAATGAATTTAAAAAATTCAATGTGTTCTGGGATGTGGTGAGGGGGCTTCTTTCCATATCTTCATTCACTAATTTTAGTCTTTGGTGGGCCAAGTCGATCAAAATTCATAGATCATCAATAAAATTCAAATAGTGCCAGAATTTGGTAATCTCTATAGACAAGGTGTCCCAAATGATATGCTTTTCCCCCTGGAGAGGACCTTTCCCAACGTTCTTTTCTTTCAGTTCATTGAATTTCTTTTGCAACTGATTTCGGTCTTGTAATATTTTGTTTTTACTTTCACTCATTTTGGCCAGCTCGGACTTTATCTTTTCTTTCTCCGCCTTTAGCTCTTTTATCTCTTCCTCCTTTAAGCTGACTTGAGACATAGGTATTGACAAGTCATCTGCAGAAAAGTCATTCAATGGTTTATTAATATTCGCAATAGATAAGTCTTCATCAATAGGAGTCTAACTCATCAACTCTTCCATGATCTCCTTTTCCTCGTTCTAGTCTTTTTTCAACAAAGCAATTTGAGAAATCAGTTCACTCCTCTCGGCTTCCCATCTGTATTTTTCTTCTTGTAGCTCGACTGCTTTTCCTTTATGGTCCATCATCTCTTGATGCATCTTTTCTTTCTCCTCTTGCAGAGCCAATAACTCATAGTACTGGACATGTTCAGTGGCCGGGATTTTCAATTTTTTCTTTAAAACTTGGAGCGCATTGTCCTTTTCTTCTAGCATTCTTCTGACTGCCTGGTTGTTGTCTTTCTCATTGCCTGAATTGACAACATCTGCTTGTAGTTTCTTAATCTGAATGACATTGGCCTTATTCTCAAATATTTCATGTTTCAATTGAATTTTTAATTTATCTACCAAAACTTGTAATTTATTGATTTTTACCATAGCCTGTAACAAGTCTGAATAGATGATGTCACTCATTTGCTTGTGAAGTTGTATCTTGTCTGGTACACTGATTTTATCCAATCGGATTTCCATCTCTGACACCCTTTTGTCATTCACCATGGCCAACTTGAATGTATTTCTTTCGGCATATCTGGCAGAGATCAAAGAAGTCTTTGGATTGTTTAAATTTCTTACTCTTGGGAGCAAATTTCTTGTCTCTTCGAGAGACTGTTTCCTTTTCTCCATATAACTATCCCTAAGCTCTTATTTAGACTTGAAGGTTGGGCTTGACTCTGAACCATCTACACTTTTAAATGAAAACTGATTTATTTGTACATCTTTCATTGGGACCAGGGCAAATTTCTTGAAATCATCAGAAATATCTTCACTTGAACTTCCACCAAAGTTGAGACAGCTTGGCCTTTTTATGTGATCCGTCTTCATCCAATTCCATGCTCTCGACTTCGGAAAGACTTCTTTTAATTACAATGTTGGGATTCTATATTATTTGGGATACTACAACTGGCACGATACTTGTACCTTCATCAGACCTAGGAGTCTCCATAAACTGCAACGGATTGGTTGTTTCAGCCAAACCTTCAATAGACTGGTGATCAAACGGTTTGTTCTTGTTGGCTTGCTTCCTTAGGGAAATCACATGATGAGGATCGTAATTCACCCATGGCTCCTTCTTAAATTCCATGTTCTCTAATGATTTTTCAATAAACACTAAGGCACCTTTATTCTTGAAAATAAAGGAGCCAACCTTAAGAGGAAATTTTACATTTGAGGATTTTTTAAAAGCTCCAAAATGCTCTTCTTCTGAATGCAGCCTCTACCTCATGAATTCCAATGCAAAAATTATCGGAGTGAGAAAAGCTGGTAACTTATAAGGTTGCCCAGTAAATCCATATATTCTTAAAACTGTGGAATCTTTGTGCAGGAACCAGTCTCCAACTCGGTCCTCGGGTGAAGACTGCATCAGAAATTTCATCTCCTCTAGCACACGGGGCAATTCTTCATCGAACAACAATTTATATACCTCAGACATAATTGAATTGGAAAATTCAAACATAAATATTTGCTTGGGAAAATCAAAGGAGAAAATGGTATTCAAAAATTGTAGCTTAGTGACATTTGAACACAGCAGCATGTTCAACAGGTATGTCTGAAATTTAAAGAACCAGACTTTTGGAAATTCACTTAACTGAAGATGGATTGTTTCCGCTAAGTACTCATCTAGACTAAACACGGGAACCGACTGGGACTTAGAACCTAAGGAACTTATTTTCAATAAAAAACCAAGGATAACTTCATTCACGTGACAATCATCATCAAAACCTAAAATTTGACAAACTAAGGATACTACCAATTGTACTTCATCTTTAAGAATATGTACAGGGTAGGGAAAGAAAAGACCATCTAAATATTGACCTTCTTTCAAAATACTGGACAGGAGCTAGCAACAGAGTTTAGTTTCGCAACTTTTGTACAATTCGGCAAGAATTAACTCATTTACAGTTTCACGTTGGTCAGGGTAACTGTCAGGTAAATTGAGATTCTCATGGATGACTTTGGCAATGATTTTACAAAGTATTTGGGATGTGGACTAGTTTACGATGACTCTATGAGAAGGGGAGTAATTGACAGCACACCACTCTGCAAATTCTGGAAAATGCAGGATTTGTTCAAGGGAAAAATAATACAAAAATGATTTACAGACATTCAAAACATCGTTCCCCTGTGATTTATAATGCCATAACCTTTCTTTATTCACTGAAACACTTCCTATAGACAGAAACGGGTCACACACACCCCTGTCCCTATCAACTAAATAATCTTCCTTGTCATCTAAAATATGACCAGACCCCTGCAATTTCTTCTCCTAGTCCATAATTCAGCTGATAAATGGCAACTAAACGGACAAATTATGGGTGTTTAAGCCTTGACTATTAACTGTAGCAGTGTGCATTGGAAACTGACAGTAGAATTTTGACGAAGCCGCAAGTCTTTTTCACCCGTCCGGCGCCAATAAAATAACCACAGAACAAGTCAACTTCCATTTTATAGGACCCCACTCCAGAGCGTCCTTTGGGAGGTTTCCAATAAACCACTTTCACCTCCGTATTTCACCACGATTAGCCATGTGGACAGTGGTTTATATTCCGCAACCACCCTTCACCTTTAACTGTCATGCACCTTCACGCTCTGGATTCATTTGTGACCATTGATCTATTTCACCTTTAAATTTCAACCCTCAGATCAAGCGCCACGTACCTCATTCCGCCGGGCGTCCTGGTCGTATCTATCGTGCAAGTTTCCACTCCAGAGTCATCCACGACCGTCGGTGTGATCAACCTTTATTTCTCCGCCGTTAGATCAGGTGGCACGTATCCAATTCTGCCGAGCTCCTTTGCTTTAACGAATGTGCAAGTTCGCACGACAGATTCCACATACACCGTAGATCTTATCATGCTGGATTAGCGACCGTTAATCCATACGTTACATTGAACCTCCACATACACATATCTTTCTTGAGTCTTTGAGAGTGAGGACATAATATGGACTGTTGATTTTCTCCTTTCCACTTCGCATCGTAGGATATCTTGATGATTCTTCGTTTTTTCGCCTTTCATCATACCTTCATATTATAAAAATTTAACCAAAGTGTTGCTAAGCGCTATTATTCCCTCTTCCCACCATGGTCTCTTTCCTCTCTGCTAAATAATGGTGTTAACAGCTAGCTCCATCTAGGGATGATATCCTCCCTGCGAGGTATCAAAGAACTCGTAGACCAGGTGCCTATTTTTTATTTTTTTACAGTAACTTCCATAAAACTCATCTTTTGTTTTTCGTAAATACATTAATTTTGTTTTTAGAAAAGAAACACATGCCTCCTGAATCTTAGGGCCTTCACCGCGGGCTTCAAATACATTCGGCCTACCTTTCTGGTTGATTTTGCGAAGAAAAATAAATATTTATAAGCTATAATATAGATCTTACCCTCCACCTTAGGATAGGTAATGTTTCAGATACCTTCCATTAACAGGGTTAATTTCCAAAAGAACCCCATTTGGATATTCTAGCAGAAATGCATTTTGCCCTCTGTATCCAGCAACAACATAGGGACCTACCCACATATGGTCAAATTTCACGTGTTTGTCTTCATTTGGAGCATCCCACTTCAGGACCAAATCATTCAATCTAAAACTGTTCATATTTGATTCTTCTGTCAAAATTATTTTTCATTTTTTCTTGATGTGGCTGCACCTTGTCATATGGCTTATTCCTCCGCTCATCCAGCTCAATAATCTGATTTATCCTCCTTTGCATATGATTTGGTTCTTCTTGCTGATCTTGGAAATATCTCATAACTAGAATACCCAATGATGCTGGAAAAACAACTTCAGTTCCATACACTAGTTGAAACGGAGACATGCCAATCGCCCTCTTGGTACTAATTCTATCATACCATAGAGCATACTTGAGCTTGGTGTGCCAGGATCTTTTATTATCCTCCAACAACTTCCTGATAATCCTTACTAAGCTTTTATTTGAAGATTCGGCTAACCCATTTCCCTGTGGATAATAGGCAGTTGAGTGATTGAGGCTTATATGATACTTGTGACAGAAATCAGTCATCTTCTTGGATTTGAACGCAGCTACATTATCTATCACTATTCTTCTTGGGCACCTGAAACGAGCCAATATATTTTCTTCAAGAAATTCAATAATTACATTTTCAATGGCTCTTCTAGTTGGGATAGCTTCAATCCACTTTGTAAAATAATCTGTAGCTGTCAAAATCCACTTGTGTTGGTCGGAGGATTGGGGTTTATTTCACCAATAAAATCCAAACCCCACTGCTGGAAAGGAGCTTCTATTGTAATTAGATTCAAAGGGAAAGGAAGTACCTTTCCTTTCCCATCAAATATTTGGCATTGATGACATTTACTGGTTTCTTTATAGACATCTGCAAATAGTGTGGGCCAATAATAGCCTGCTCTCAGAATTTTATTGGCAGTTACTTTCCATGAATGATGTCCTCCAAAATCCCCTTTATGAAATTCTTTGACTGTATGCTGAGCTTCATTTTCTAAGAGGCCATTCAATAACACACCTCCAGGGTCCTTCCAATATAGATACTGATTCAAAATGCAAAATTTAGCAGCTTTCAATTTTATAGACCAGGCTCTCAACTTACTCAATCCTTCAGGCGCTTGTAAATTTCGAAGAACATATACAATACCGGAATACCATGGGGAAGCCACAAAATCAACCATTACTTCCACCTCCGTATCCAACTAATTAACTTGATGAGAAATGAAATTAATTTGCAAAGCTTCACAATTGGAATTAGCCATCATTTTAGCTAATCCTTGTCCTTTAATCAATTTGGTAGGCTTTATTTCGATATCATACTCCAATAATGTAGCAATCCATTTTGCTCTCCTACCTTCTGGATTTGGCTAAGTCAGGATTCCCTTTACTGCAGCAGATGGAACATGGGCAATTATATGTGAATGTAAAATATATATTCTGAAATCTTTCAATGCTTTAATTAAAGCATATGCTTGTTTCTCCATGATATTGTATTTCAATTCACCATCCATTAACATTTTGCTGAAGAATGCTATGGGCTGTTCCAAATTCTCGTCATTTTTCTGCAATAAAATAGCTGCTATATTATATTCCGAAGCATATGAAAACACTGAGAAATATTTAGTAAAATCTAGACTCACTAACACAGGAGCCTCTGAAATTGCTTTCTTGATTTCCCAAAAGGACTGTCTAGCTTCAGTATTCCATTTTATTTCATGTCCCTTTTTCAACATATTGGTGATGTTCATTAGGATCTCAGCAAAACTTGGCACAAACCTTCTCATAAAATTCACCTGACCCAAGAAAGATTGTAACTCCTTTTTGCTCCGAGGCTCACCTACTTTCAAAATGGAACTCACCCTTTCAGGATCAATTTTTATTCCAGCTTTTGATATTATATGGCCCAACAATTTTCCTTCTTCTAATGCATAGTTGGATTTCTTTGGATTCAACAATATACCAAACTTCCTACATTTTATGAACACTTTCGCTAGATGACGCAGATGTTCTCTGTCATACTTTGAGGAAACCATGATATCATCCATATAGATCACTAAAAATTTCCAATTCCCCCTGCAAAAGCGATGTACATAGCTTGCTGGAAAGTGGCCCTTGCATTCATCAAACCGAAAGGCATATTTGCATACATAAATGTGCCCCAAGGTGTAGTGAAGGCGGTTTTCTCCTAATCTTCTGGTAACACTTTGATTTGATTATAACTAGAAAATGGCATCCAGCATTGAAATTATTTCGGCTCCCACCATTTGCTGCAGTATATGATCCATCTTGGGTAGAGGATAATTATCTTTCATAGAGACCTTATTCAAATTGCAAAAATCTATGCACAATCTTATCTCTCCGTTCTTTTTCCTGACAGGAACCAAGTTTGCTACCCATTTTCAAAACCTCAGTGTTACAATAATCTTGGCATCAAATAGTTTTTTGATTTCTTTCTCAATAATAGGCAGCAGCTTAGGATTTATTCTTCTGAGATTCTGTTTAAAAGGTCTCTCCCCAGTCTTTATTGGAATGGTATGTTGTATGATTGAGGTATCATACTCCTTGAGATCCTCATAACTCCAAGCGAAAACATCTGTATATTTTTTCATTAATTTCACATACTCTTCTTTCTCTTTTTCACGTAATTTCTTGGACAACTTCACAATCTTAGGATTTTTTTTGGTGCCAATATTCTTATCTTCGACAGCATCATCAACGGGTTTCACTTTTGGATTTTTAGCCACATCATTTTAGTCAAACACCTTTTCTAAAGGGATTAGTCCTCTTGGTATGAAATTGCTTTTTAATTGGATGATATCCTTACCTCCTAAGGTCCCTTTCAATTTTTCGGTGCTATTCCCTTCCTCTTCAATTTCTTCATCAGCTTGAATACTCTCATCATTTTCATTCTCGGTGTCAATAGGAGCATTCACAAATTCTTCTGAGAGTTCCAAGAATATTCTGATCTGCATATCATCTTCGAACACCTGCCAATATTTAGAGTTATCAGGAATAGATGGTCTATTCACAATTTCTGCCTGGTATTCCCTCTGACTAGCAACAGGTGTTTCAAATTTTCTAGCGGCCACAGCTAAAGAATCAGCTACCAAATTTTCATGTCTAGGAATCACTTGAATTGTATGCTCCATAAAAAAGTTACCAAGCATATCCCACACTTCATTTCTATAAGCCCTCATCCGAGGGTGCCTGGTTTGATAGCTTTCATTTATTTGGTTTATCACCAACTCAGAATCTCCTAAGATCCTTATTTTTTGAGCTCCCAAGTCTTTCAAAGCATGCAATCCCATCAATAGAGCTTCATATTCTGCCACATTGTTTGTACATTCAAATGTCAACTTGTATGATAAGGCTTTGAAATCCCGAATAGGTGAAATTATGTATACACTGGCTCCAACACCTATTTTCGCAGCAGACCCATCAAAGTACATAATCCACTGGCTTCTCTTTTTCGTTTTGCTTCCAAAGAATCATGTTCTATCACTTCCTTTTCCTTATTCTCCTTAGACTTCTTCTGCAAAGCCTCTTCTACATCATGTGGAACAACATCATTAAAGAAAATGGAGGACCCCAAATCAGTAGCAACAGCATAAATGTGATGAATTTCAGGTTTATCCTGACTGCTTACTACATATGGAGTTCTCTTTTCACTATATAATCTTATGTTCCCATCTCGAACAGGAATCGTGGCATACGACATATCCATCTGCAAACTGCCTTTCAATTTGGAAGTCCAGGATCTTGACAATAGTACCCCGAACTTTGGTGGAATATCTGCCATTACCACATCCATAACTATAGTTTTAGAAGGCAATTTGTTTAGGGTTACCACCATGTCTTTAATTAATCCAAGGCATTTTACTCTTTTGGAATCAAAAGAGTACAGATCTTTATAAGGCCTTGTTACCTCCAATCCCAGACTTTCTACCACTCCCTTAGGCATTAGATTATGCGATGCCCCTAAATCTAGCATAGCATTATGGACCACTTTGTCATGCACATTTAGACTTAAATAAAAAGGAGGAACTTCTTCACCTCCCATATTTTCAACTTTTGATCCAAATGAAATAGCAGGATTATCATCATTCAGTTCTAAAATGTTAGACTGCCATTCCCCTTGATTCCTGACCATTTTTGTGATAGTATCCCTGTATTCAGTGTTTCTCAACAGTTCATTGAACGGAACGGAGATTTTTAGCTTTGAAAGCTCATTCTGTAAATTAAAACCAGCACTAATCCTTTCCACATCAACCAGATTTGCCTTCTTTATTATTTTATCCCTTTGTACATCATTTTCAACCTCTTTATTTACAAAAGACTATTTTTGTAGTTCTTTTCCCTTTTCTACATTCAAAGAACTAGAGGAAGGCTGATTTGGGTTTGCCTTCCCTTTATTTATGAGGACATCCCTGTTCCTCAATCTGATTTTCCTCTGCACATCATCCATAGCGTGTAAGTATCATCTTTGATACAGCTTGTTCTCCATTTCATATTCTTCATTCCCACCTTCCTATTCAAACATGTTATGCTCTTCCTCAGTAAGATAGATCTCTGAATCCTGCTCTCCAAAAAGGTGAATCTCATTTTCAGCTGGATCTTCTTCATCAGAACATAATTTTCAGGAAAAGGTGGCCGAATTGGCTGTTCTTCCTGATTTCTTGGATTCCTCATGTCTCTCTGCCGGTTTTGGAGAGGACCAGGAGGATTCGGTCTTCTGAAATTAGGATTCCTAATTTGAGGCTCAGCTTGATCTCTATTGAATCCCCTATTGTCCATAGTTAATCTGTCCATTAACTTTTCCATGGTCTTCAATATAATTTTTAATTTGACATCATTGGAAGAAGAAGAAGTAGAAGGCACATTTTCTTCCTTTTTCCTTCTATCAATATCCCTATGTTTCATCTTTCCACTCACCATCATGTTTGCTTCTACTTCTAGAGCATCTGTAAACATGGCAGCAAGAGTTGTTGGTTTTCTCTCCCTTAATGAAAATGCAAAGTCATTATCAAAAGCTACAGCATAGTGCATCTTAGCTGCGGCTGCAGAAGGTTTTATATCCTCCGGGATAGAATTATAAACCCTCATAAATCTGCTAGAGAATTCATGGACAGATTCAAAACCTCCCTTTTTGAGACTGTTATACTGAGACAAGAGCTGCAGCGGGTTCTGTTTATAATCTTATCTATCTAGGAAAGCATTTTGGAAAGATTGAAAATTCGCTATAGACCCATTCAGTAAATCTTTAAACCACTTCTTTGCTTCACCTGAAAAACTCTGGACAAATAACCGCATTTTGACATCCCGGAAATCAACTTCTTCTAAGTCAATGAAATATTCAAACTTGGAAACATGCTGTTTTGTGGTTATGTCACCTTCTCCATCAAATAAAGAAATTATTTGGGAATAATTCTGGGGAAGATCATGTAAGACAGCAAGTAAACACAAGGGACCAAATCTGGCTGCCATTGGTCTAGGTCGATTCACAGGGACTGAAGAGCTTTGAGTATATTGGGAGGTAAATGTTTCAGATTTTGTGGTTTGTTGTAAATCTCTCTAGAGGGAATCTAACAAATAAGAATCTAACCTACGAGGATTAAACTCAATATTCTTAAGGTCAAACTCAGATTTGGTTTTCAACAGACTTTTTCCAACGTTAACCTCCCATTCTGGATTAATATGAGGATCTTGAGATGATGATGCACCAAACAAAGGAAAATCTATCTTTTCTTTATTTTTTCTTTTAAATAGATTTTCTGGGTCTTCAAAAATTTTCAAGACTTCGGTATCAGATTTACCTCACGTGTGTCTTCTCGAAGCCAGAATGACTCCTTAAGTTCTGAACAAGTTTCACAATGGAGTCGCGAGGGCAAATATACAACCTCTTCTACTGATAAAATTCTTGTTTTCCCACAGAAATCTTTCTTCAAGCTTTGACGTTCTCCCAGGGAAGATATGAAATTTCATCCCCGGCAACGGCGCCAGTTTGTTAGCACTCAGAATGTACTCAGGTTTCAAAAAGTAAATCCCAAGAGTAACAACAAAACCACTTTTAGAAAGAAACTAGCTTTTCTTTCCAGAGAGGGATCTCTCAGATGCAGATTTAACAAGGCCAGAAATATATGTCAACACTCAAAGATTTATAAAGGTGGTTCAAACAACACACACAACCATTGGGCGTGGGGTCACATATAGATAAAAATATCACAAAATCGTATGTTCAAGAATTTATCAAAGGCAAGGTAACCATTTAATCACAGTCATTCATTGATTCATTTGGAAAGGAAGAAAAGCGAATAGTCCATCAATACAGAGCATCATATGACGAATTCTATATTGACTTTAGCAGAAGGATTTATAAAATATTTGAAATAATGATCAGAGCACAACCAGCATGAGTTCTAATCATTCAACGCTATATTTCAAATACGAAGGAAAACAGAATGGAGTATAAAACTGGAAAAAACAATCACAGAGAAGGGGAATCACAAACTGTAATATAAATGATGCATGAATCTCCTATAATTCATTCACATTCAACTTTGTTCTTCAAAAATATATGTTTTCCAAAACTCTCAAAAACAGGACGGGTTCCAACCCCCATCTCATAAAATAGATGCAAATATATACATAAAATAATTTGATCTTCCAAGAAGATTCATAACTGAATGATCGGCTTAATTAAAGTCTTGTAACTGAATTCCTAACTCTTAGGAATTAACTACAGCTTCAATCCTAACAAATCATTAAGCTGAAATCTACTTGATAACATGTCTTCATCTAGTCAGCTCGTTGGCACGTAACACCTGTCTCTATGAATGAAGGATGCATTTTGTCTTCCTGAACCTTTCCACGGCCTTCTATTGCTCCGAGCATGGGGTATCACATTCCATCATTTCTTGAATGGCCACTTCCAGCTCCATGTACGCTTCATATGACACTTTGGGCAATCTTTTCAGACAAGCAGGAACTTTTGCAAAATTTCGAAGTCATCTGTCAATTTATCCACAATAGCTTTTCCTGTTAGGCCTTTTTCCATATCATCAAATTTGGAGTGGTCCATGCGGCTCTGAACTAACAAGCTGTGATTGTGCTACTGAGAAAACATCCTTCCCTTCTCATCCCAAAAGGACGGCAGGTCGTCTTCAAATAGCTCCTTGAAAACTTGCTTGAAGTTATTAACCTGTGCAGCCATTTCATCATCTCTGTCTTGGACCATTTTCATTAAATGATGCGTGTGGATAAACTTCTTAGCCCATAGTACTATTGATATCCCGTCTTTTATTCCCATGTCATGTAATTTTTGATATGTTAATTAATTTAAAAAATTCAATGTGTTCTGGGCTGTGGTGAGGGGCCTTCTTTCCATATGTTCATTCACTAATTTTAGTCTTTGGTGGGCCAATTCAATCAAAATGCATAGATCATCAATAAAATTCAGATAGTGCCGGAATTTGGTAATCTCTATAGACAAGGTGTCCCAAATGATATGCTTTGCCCCCTGGAGAGGACCTTTCCCAACGTTCTTTTCTTTCAGTTCATTGAATTTATTTTGCAACTGATTTCAGTCTTGTAATATTTTGTTTTTACTTTCACTCATTTTGGCCATCTCGGACTTTATCTTTTCATTCTCCACCTTTAGCTCTTTTATCTCTTCCTCCTTTAAGCTGACCTGGGACATAGGTATTGACAAGTCATCTGCAGAAAAGTCATTCAATGGTTTATTAATATTCACAATAGATAAGTCTTCATCAATAGGAGTCTGACTCATCAACTCTTCCATGATCTCCTTTTCCTCATTCTGGTCTTTTTTCAACAAAGCAATTTGAGAAATCAGTTCACTCCTCTCAGCTTCCCATCTGTATTTTTATTCTTGTAGCTCGACTGCCTTTATGGTCCATCATCTCTTGATGCATCTTGTCTTTCTCCTCTTGCAGAGCCAATAACTCAGAGGACTGGACATGTTCAGTGGCAGGGATCTTCAATTTTTTCTTTAAAACTTGGAGCGCATTGTCCTTTTCTTCTAGCATTCTTCTGACTTCCTGGTTGTTGTCTTTCTCATTGCCTAAACTGAAAACATATGCTTGTAGTTTCTTAATCTAAATGGAATTGCCCTTATTCTAAAATCTTTCATGTTTCAATTGAATTTCTAATTTATCTAGAAAAACTTGTAATTTATTTATTTTTACCATAGCTTGTAACAGGTCTGAATAGATAATGTCACTCGTTTGCTTGTGAAGTTGTATCTTGTCTGGTACACTGATTTTATCCAACTGGATTTCCATCTTTGACATCCTTTTGTCATTCACCATGGCCAACTTGAATGTATTTATTTCGTCATCTCTGGCAGAGATCAAAGAAGTCTTTGGATTGTTTAAATTTCTTACTCTTGGGAGCAAATTTCTTGTCTCTTCCAGAGACTGTTTCCTTTTCTCCATATAACTGGCCTTGAGCTCTTCTTTAGACTTGAAGTTTGGGCTTGACTCTGAACCATCTACACTTTTAAATGAAAACTGATTTATTTGTATAGCTTTCGTTGGGACCAGAGCAACTTTCTTGAAATCATCAGAAATATCTTCACTTGAACTTCCACCACCTTGAGACAGCTTGGCCTTTTTATGTGATCCGTCTTCATTCATTTCCATGCTCTCGACTTCAGAAAGAATTATTTTAATTACAATGTTGGGATTCTCTGTTATTTGGGATACTACAACTGGCACGATACTTGTACCTTCGTCAGACCTAGGAGTCTCCATAAACTGCAACAGATTGGCTATTTCAGCCAAACCTTCAATAGACTGGTGATCAAATGGTTTGTTCTTGTTGGCTTTCTTCCTTAGGGAAATCACATGATGAGGATCGTAATTCACCCTTGGCTCCTTCTGAAATTGCATGTTCTCTAATGATTTTTCAATAAACACTAAGGCACCTTTATTCTTGAAAATAAAGGAGCCAACCTTAAGAGGAAATTTGACATTTGAGGATTTTTTAAAAGCTCCAAAATGCTCTTCTTCTGAATGCAGCCTCTACCTCATGAATTCCAATGTGTAAATTCTCGGAGTGAGAAAATCTGGTAACTTATAAGGTTTCCCAGTAAATCCATATATTCTTAAAACTGTGGAATCTTTGTGTAGGAACCAGTCTCCAACTTGGTCCTTGGGTGAAGACTGCATCAGACATTTCATCTCCTCTAGCACATGGGGCAATTCTTCATCGAACAACATTTTATATATCTCATACATAATTGAATTGGAAAATTCAAACATACTAATTTGCTTGGGAAAATCAGAGGAGAAAATGGTATTCAAAAACTGTAGCTCAGTGACATTTGAACACAGCAGCATGTTCAACAGGTAAGTCTGAAATTTAAAGAATCGGACTTTCAGAAATTCACTTAACTGAAGATGGATTGTTTCCGCTAAGTACTTATCTAGACTAAACAAAGGAACCAACTGGGACTCAGAACCTAAAGAACTTATTTTCAATAAAAAACCAAGGATAACTTCATTCATGCGACAATCATCATCAAAACCTAAAATTTGACAAACTAAGGATACTACCAATTGTACTTCATCTTTAAGAATATGTACAGGGTAGGGCAAGAAAAGACCATCTAAAGATTGACCTTCTTTCAAATTAATGGACAGGAACTCGCAATGGAGTTCAGTTTTGCAACTTTTTTACAATTCGGCAAGAATTAACTCATTTACAGTTTCACGTTGGTCAGGGTAACTGTCAGGTAAATTGATATTCTCACGGATGACTTTGGCAGTGATTTTACAAAGTATTCGGGATGTAGACTGGTTTACGATGACTCTCTGAGAAGGGGATTAATTGACAGCACACCACTCTGCAAATTCTAGAAAATGCAGTGTTTGTTCAAGGGCAAAATAATACAAAAAGGATTTACAGACATTCAAAACATCGTTCCCCTGTGAGTTATAATTCAATAACCTTTCTTTACTCACTGAAACACATCCTATAGAAAGAAACGGGTCGCACACACCCCTGTCCCTATCAACTAAATAATCTTCCCTGTCATCTACAATACGACTAGACCCCTGCAATTCCTTCTCCTGGTCCATAATTCAGCTGATAAATGGAAACTAAACGGACGAATTATGGGCGTTTAAGCCTTACCCGTTAACTGTAGCAGTGTGCGTTGGAAACTGACAGTAGAAGGTTGATGAAGCTGCAAGTATTTTTCACCGGTTCGGCGCCAATAGAATAACCACGAAACAAGTCAACTTCCCTTTTATAGGACCCCACTCTGAAGCATCCTTTGGGTGGTTTCCAATAAACCACTTTCACCTTTGGAGTTCACCACGATTGGCCACGTGGACAGTGGTTTATATTCCGCAACCACCCTTCACCTTTAATTGCCATGCACCTTCACGCTCTGGATCCATTTGTGACCATTGATCTATTTCACCTTTAAATTTCAACCCTCGGATCAAGCGCCACGTACCTCATTCCGCCGGGTGTCCTGGTCGTATCTATCGTGCAGGTTTCCGCTCCGGAGTCATCCATGACCGTCGGTGTGATCGACCTTTATTTCTCCGCCGTTAGATCAGGTGGCACGTATCCAATTCTGTGGAGCTCCTTTGCTTTAACGAACGTGCATGTTTGCACGGCGGATTCCACATACACCGTATATCTTATCATGCTGGATTAGCGACCGTTGATCCATACGTTACATTGAACCTCCGCATACACTTATCTTTCTTGCATCTTTGAGAGTGCAGACATAATATGGGCCGTTGATTTTCTCCTTTCCGCTTCGCACCGTAGGATCTTTTGATGATTCTTCATTTTTTCTCCTTTCATGATACCTTCATATTATAAAAATTGAACCAAAGTATTTCCAAGCGCTATTATTCCCTCTTCCCACCATGGTCTCTTTGCTCTCTGCTAAATAATGGTGTTAACACTTATTTTTTGAAATCCTTGGGGATTTATCACTTTGTTTAAAGTTTAATATTTTTAAAAATAAAAGTGAGAAGTTGTTAGCATGCATGGGAATATGTATCAAACGTTTTTCAATTTAATTATAATGTTGCAATATTGTATGTTTCGAACCTTTCCTTATGTCCGATGATGGATGTTCTTGGTTACATTAATTAGTGTTCTTTTTAAATAATTATTTTGGTTTTGAAACATTAATATTACTCTGTAAATTGTAAAGCTATTTAAACTGAGTATCGTCTCTATCTTTAAAATTTTTACTCTGTATCTAGAAAGTTCTGATATTGATTTCTAAATCAAACTTGTTGAGGTTTTCTTACTGTAAGCTTCTAGTTAATAAAAAAGGAATGTAGGGACGTGAGGCCACTGCAAAACCATAGTTGTTTATCCTAAGCACATCTCTATTCATGATGTAACCTTAGAAGACAAAACATTCAACTGTAGGGTAATCCTTTAGGGTATTCGTTTTAAATTCTAAGATGTAGACAAAAAATGTAATGTTGTTGTGTTTTCCTTTCAGTAAAACTTGTAAATTGTTGAATGGTTTCTTCATTGGGATTATGGATAAATTCTAACATTTATACTATTGTAATTTTGTTTTTAAAAGGAAAGTTGTGACGAGAAACTACCCTACGAGGTTTGAAATCTTGACCTAAACGATTATTAAATTGTTAATTTCGAGAGTTAATACATAATGTCATTATTATACTAATATTGTTTTTTTAAACGATAATATTTAGGAATATTATAATTGTTTATTCCTTTCAGTTTGGATATATGGCTACGCCTTAACCTTGTCGATTTCTAATATGATAATTGATTATGCTGTGGTTTTTGTTTAAAAGGACTTATCATTACTTGTTTTGATTCTTAATTGATATATTTGAAGGGGTTAATCATTTTACAACTGTGTCGATTTTCAAAATGAAATAGGAAATAGGTTATAATATATTTAAAACATAAGAAATATATATTATATATATAAGGATTCTTGAATGGATTTATGAGTTTAAAACATTGAATTTGGCTGGTTGTATCTATTAACTATTTATACAGGATAGAGTAGGTTGAGGATTAGGAGGGTTCTAAGGGATCTTCCCCATAGGTTATGGAACCAAATGCCACCTCACCTATAAGTTGGGGAAGGACCTCCACCTCATCCACCTTCAAGAAGAGTCTGGAATATTTATTTTCTACCCTTTAAACACCATCGGTGCACCTTTCGTGAAGGGAAAGAGCATCGACTCACCTTACATGAAGGGAAGGAGTGTCGATGATACTTCTCACATGAAGGAAAAATGTGTTGATGCACCTTTATATAGGAGAAAGGACACTTTCATTCATAGAAGGGAAAAAAGGTAAGGAGAGAAACTCCTATTTAATGCCATTCAGCCAGGGGAAATTTAGGGATTGAGGCATAGGGGTAACACATGGCTCAACATGACGAGATTTTGGTGTAAAAACATGCCCCCAAGGCATGAAGTTATAGGAATGTGATAGGTAAATTCTTTGAGAAGTGAAGAAATCGAAGGTAAGGATGCTGGATGGAAGTTGCTACAGTACAACTGACTCAAATGTCATATGACTCATAACATGGATGACGACCAATACAATGCAGATCCATGGAAGTAGAAACTGACTGAGCACTATCATGGCTACTATAAACAAGTGTAGAAACATTATGAGATGATAACATAGCCATGACCAATACAAAGTGGATCCATGTAATATGACTCAAACAAAATCCATCGCAATCTGGTTAAAATGTCAGATAACCTAGGGTCTTCAAGCCAAACCTGCAACGATAGGATTCTAATCATGTGATTACAATGTCTTGACATCGAACATGGTAGAAACCACTTGATTAGAAGTCATTAATGTAAAATGTTAATAATTATGAGGGAAATCACCATTGATGTCAATGATTCCCAAGCTATCTTAGTACATACCATCAAATGTGAATAAAGGAATTGGAGTCAAACACACAATGAGATATTTCAATCAATATTCAATGATGTAAACTCATGTTGAAAGCAAGGTAACCTTCCATTGAGGCATGTAGGCACAAGGTACTTGTATTGGTTTCTAATTCTAATTCCTGGATGAGGTCTTGAAGTCAATAGGAATAGACTCATCGAAGGAGGGCCATGGTGAATCCCTCATCATCGACATGAAACACAATCATAGATTTTTTAGAGTAAACTAGATAGCAAAGTGATATACGAAACTCACTCAGAGATGACCAACATGATAGAAGGAAAACTGACTGCAGAAAGTGAACAGATGACCAAAATTCTCTTAAACATCAGCATGGAATGACTTGGTAGTATTGACACGAGAATTATACCAATCCCCCAATGCAACTAACGAAGGGAGTATTCTTGGACAACTCAAGAAGGTAAGAATACTCATGGAATTAGCAGGACTCAAAGATAAACAGATTACCCAAGTGCTGAAATGCATATGAAAATGAGTGCCATGTTCAAGAGTAACTATGTACTATTATAAATACAATGAAACACAAACTATTTCCTTAATTTCTTCATCACGAAGGATGAGTGCCTCTTTTCATTTTTACGAGTTCAAAGAGGGTAAAAAACACTCGTTGTAGCTCATCAAGTGATGAGTCCATTCTCATATGTTTTATGAATCTGAGAAAGGAGGGGTTCATTCCCAGAAAAGGGTCCTTCATCGTTTTATTGCATGAGTCTGACAAAAGTAAAATCATTTTTCCTTTCATGTATACAAAGTCTGAAATGACTAAGATGACTCCAAAAGGTCCTTTTTCGTAAGATTTAGTCCCTAGTGCCCAAAAAAGTATTAAATATTTCCCCAGAAGAAATATTCCAATCATGATTGGATAGAGTATATGTTTTTCATAATTAGTTCTCCTTGGTTGGAAAAAGGGGTAAACTATCACCAAAAATACTACTCTTCAGGTCCTTTTATGAGCATGAAGAAGACAAGTTGACTCAGTTATCTTTTCACATTTTAAGAGTTCAAAAAGAGCATAAAGAAGAGTCCATTAAGGTTCTTTTTTCAAAATCGAATTTTAACGGGTTTGAAAAAAAGTAAAAATATACTCGATACCTCTTCACTAAGTTTTTAATGAGCATGCTGAAGGTATAAAAGGTACTCTTAACCTTTTTCTTGTTTGAATCCAGAGCTCGAAAAATAAAAAAGTAAGCTCAAAGCAGTTTTCATGTTTTAACCAGAGCACGAAAAAATTAAAAGTGCGGCTCAACACCATATTACTATTTCTAACGAGCTCAAAAATCAGCTGAAAGAATGCTTAGGGTGTCTATTTCATTTTTTAAATATATTTGAACACAATAAGAGCTATGCTCAAAGGGTCGTTTCATGGTTTAACAAGCTCAAAACTAAAAGAAAGTATGCTCAAAATGACTCCCATTGATGGGTGATTTCCCAACATGATGTCCAATGGTTGGTAATTTCCCCTAGTATAACTATCAAGTAGCTAAATCCCAAAATAGAGAGGTAGGCTACAATCCCCCCAAGCTTCATTTTGTATTCTTTACAAGAAGATGAAATGAAGGTTCAAAAATTGAGTCTCGACACAATGGAAGAATTCGTTTCATTTTTAAGGATCTTGACATGATAAAGGAAATCTACTCAAGGTGACTTGTTTAATTTTTACATAACCTTGAAACAAAAAATAACTATGCTTGTGGGGACCTATTTCATTTTTACACAAGCCTGAAACAAAGAATAATTATGATTGCAGGGACCTATTTCATTTTTACACAAGCTTGGAATAGAAAATAACTATGCTTGAGGGCATCCATTTCACTTTTTAATGAGATTGACACAGAAAGGGAACTATGCTCATAGACATCTATTTCATTTTTTAACGATCTTGACACAGAATGGGAACTATGCCCGCTAGGGACCTGTTTCATTTTTACATAAACTTGAAACATAAAATAACTATTCTTGAGGGGACTTGTTTCATTTTTACACAAGCTTGAAACATAAAATAACTATGTTTGAGGGGACCTTTTTCAATTTTACACAAGATTGAAATGGAGAATAATTATGCTTGTGGATATCCATTTCTTTTTTTAATGAGCTTGACACAGAATAAGAACTACGGTCACAAACATCTGTTTCATTTTTTAACGAGCTTGACAATGAATGGGAACTATGCTCACAAGTAGTTCTAAGACAACATGATGTCCATAGGTTGGTGGGTTTCCCCCTTACATAAGAATCTAGTGACTTAACTACAGTATGATGTCCAGAGGCTGAAGCCATGCCCCCCATTTTACCTATGATGTGAAGAAACTAACTAGAAGGGGAAGGAACCACAAGAACATGTGGGACATTCAGGGAAGTATGATGACTAGGAGTCATATGATGATTGGGTTTAACAAAGAAAAGTTGATCAATGTTCACAATCTTCCAATCACAGGGAAAATACATCACTTGAAAGAGTGTGTACACTACAACTTTCATGGCTTAGACATAATCACATCCAAGGAGGATATTAAACGCTAAGGGACCATGGAGTACCATGACATCAATATAGGTAGTTTTTCCTTCCAAAGTAATAGGAAAATGAGGAAGGATCCCTAAAGGCACTATAGGTATTCGATTAAAATCCAGTATCTGATTGGTAGCTAGCATAAGTGGAGGAGAACCTATGGCTTTACAAGAAGTAGAGGATAGAATACTAATAAAAGACCCTTCATCAACAATAGTGTGGAGTATACTCTCTTAGCAGTAACTCTTACAGATATCTAGAAAGGAACACTCAAATGAATATGAGATTCTGTTAGGCTATTCTAGTCAAAGGAAGTAACCTCACTACATGGATAGGGTTATGTTGAAAGAGACAAAAAATTCTCTTACGTAGAAAAATTGGGGAGAGGGAGAAGATGAAGACTGTGTCAAAGAGACTACTTCAATCTTAACACTCTTTGATGAAGTAATGGGATTGGTGGAGATGACATCGACTGTTAACCCAAAAAATCCCCCACACAGCTTGCAATGGAATACACCACCTAAGGACACCATCTCACAACACTCATTTCACTTCATAAGACCTTCCATGACCTTCCATTTGACCCCCATAGCTCCAAAAGAGCCCAAGGATGAAGAAAAAGGCTAAAAACCCCAAAAAAGAGCCCAAAATAGACCCCCAGGAGCTAAAGCCCAAAAAATGGGCTAAAACCATGAAAGGGGCTAAAGTTAGGGCAGAAGGGGATAAATGCCCAACAAAGGGGCTAAAGCCTAGACCAAGGGCTTAAAACCCTAAAACCCCTTGGAAAAACTATATAAGGAGGGTAGGGTGTCACTCTCAAAACACTCCTCATTTGCATATTCTTATGCTACCCGTGGATGCTTTGAGACCTCTTGCTCTCAAACCACCCACTCCCCCTCTCCTCCATTACCATTTCTCCAAGCAATTGCTCCCCAATCAAGAGAGAGGTGCTCCCATGAGCTAGGGCATGGTGGCCCATTTCCACCCAAGTGAGGTATAACTTCTTTTTTATGCATGTTTATTTGTTTATTTTTTTTTCTAACCAATATTTTCACTTGCACGTTTTCCATTAACATTTGTTTGCAAGTTTTCTCCATGATAGTACAAGTTTATTTTGCAGGTTTTAAGGAGGTGGAACCCTAAACCATTTTCTACAAAGGGGTTCACTAGTGATCCATCATTTCTTCTTCTTTGTTTTCTACCATTATATCTTAGATTTAGTTTACAGTACCTATCGTTTACTTGTTATTGTTTAGATTAGTTTAGTTTCAATTCGTAGCTCTATTTCAGTCATTTTTACTTATGTTTTTTACTGTTTTCTAAGGGTAGAAACCTACCCTTGTGCCCTATAGGCACAAGAGATCCATTTATACCCCTATAGTGAGGATAAATTATCACTACAGCTTTGGCGATTCCACTGGGTCGATCCCACAGGATCCCTGGTCCAAAATTTTTATTTCCAAGTTTTTAAAATATTTTGCCCTAGTTTTTCAGAAATGTCATGTTAAATCCATTTTAGATTCTTGTTTATTGAAATTTATAGTTATTTCTGAGCCACCTCAAGTCCATTCCAAGCCCATTTGGCTATAGTACTAGTTACTGTTGGCCATTCATGGTTTGCAAATCACTCAACTGTGCAAAAACGGACGAACTGAATTTCTGAAAATTCACCTGTGTTCAGGCTCATTTTTTGCCCAAAAGGTTGAGCCATTTGTTAATATTCCCACAATTAGGGATAAAAGGGCCCATTTTCGAAGTGGGTTTTCAACCGTTTGAGGTAATTCCTTACAGCTTGATTAAAATCCAATTCGCAAAAACGAGACTTTTACAGGTGCGCGACCCATTTTTGGGCTTTTTAATTTCAGTTTCTGTTTTTATTTTCTACATTTTATTTCATGAACAATGTGTAAATGTTAAGTAAATAATTATGTCTTAATAAAATCAACTAGTATAACTAAAAATAACATAAAATCAACGATCTTGCTTCCCTCTTCCTCCTCTACCCAGTCATCACCCTCCGAGGTATTCTAGGATACGACGAAGGGACAACTCGTATAGATCTAGGCACTCCATGGCATTTTTCTCAAACCACTAAAACCAGATGACCTAGAAGGTACAGGGGGTAGAGAAGGAGGGCTTCTCATGGCGCTAAGCATCCTCCCTGCTTGACCAACCTAGCACTTGGCAGGTGACCTGAGGATCTACGGATGGGCTTAGCCCCATTGTGTTGAGAGCCCAGCACCTTCTCTTGGTTGAAGAAGAATACCACTGAGAGGCAGACACTTAGTTAGGATAACAATTCAAGGTTAATCGCCATATTTTATTACAAGTTTCTGTTTGGATTTTTGTAAACCAAATACCAAAACATGCAAGCAAACCAACACACCATACCACATAATTAACCCAGCTCAGTTCATGACGCTAAATGAGGCTTAAAATTTACCAAATTTACACTAAGTTCAATTAACTCTGCAGTCTTTGAGGACATAATTCCCTGACTGCTACAACTATGGGAAGTACTTGGGCCTTTCCCAGAAACTCATTGTGAAGAGTACCACAAGAACCCCAAAGTAGCTGGCCGCTGAGAGGAACTGCCAAGCGAAACGGGAAACGACCCCTTCTGATTATGTAGAGTTACCCATGAGGAACAAGCCAAGCACTGTCTTATAGCAGTATTTGTGGCTGAGATACCACCTTTAGCCAGTAGGAAGCCATTGAAATCGGGGTCCAAATTTCATACCCACCAGTTTCATACACACAAGCCAACAAAATTGATCCTCCACGATCTTCCTCACGCCTAAGAGGTGAACCACCACTATTTGGAACACTCATTCGGCACCATCGTAGTCATTCTTAGTGATATCCCACATCATCAGAGGGCCACACAGCCTCTGATTCTAATTCAGACCCATATCAGTCTGAACCATACCTCCACACAACACCATCTAGCCCCATGGCTACTGCAAATTTGGATCCATTTTCCGGTCTAACCTTAACAAGTGTACCCATGTCCACATCACAACCAACCACCCACAATGTGGTAAGTAGCCCAAGCACAGTGATGTAGACTGTCATTAGCCAATTGCCACCACCCATAGTGACCAGCCAAGTTGGTCCAGTGACCACACATGGGGGTAGTGGCTCCTCCACACACATTGTCCCACCTACCATGTAGTGGGGTAGTGCACCAACCACCCACATTGCCCCTATTGCCATACAGGGGGGAAATTGCCCCGCCACCCACACCATCCCACCCACAACACTTTGGGGCATTGGCTCATCTCCCATTGTGCCACCACAAGAACCCCTAGCTGTGCAGATGCATTATGCACCTGCAAACCCCACCCCCATTACAACCCCATCCCACATCAATTTGGGGTCAAATATGCCATTCATGGCTCGTTTGAACTTACTTGACTTGGAAATATTGACGAATGACCCTATCCATCACCAAGATTTTTGGCCACCCATGCCAACTAATCTGCCTTCATACATCCCAAAGTTTGAAGGCAGAGCCGGGGAATGTCCCCAAAATCATATAATCACATTCCATCTATGGTGCTCATCCAATAGCATCGGAGAAGACTCCATCAGACTAAGGTTGTTCTAATGCACCCTTACATGTTTGGTGGCCAAATAGTACATTGAGCTGCCACAAGCCAAGTACCCCGACTTCAACTCCCTAGCCTTCATGTTCCTGTAGTATTTCCATCTCCCAGTCATATATGATGAGGGGGTAGAGATCCTACTATCCTACCATCAAAACACTGCCACTCACATCACTGATCATATCCATGAGTGGCAGTGGCGTCACAGCTTGTGCAAGATCCAACTTGATGATAGGATCTTCTTAGATTGGTTTCTCAAGACTTTGCTCCTGCCCATCGCAAAGGCCGTCGCATCTAAACATCCCCAATCTGAAGAAGAGGCCATATTGAAGTCCCAACAATTTGACCTCATCTACGCCCAGTCGGGATACTTGTATACCGTCATCCCAGACGCTCCTCGTCCATGTACCTCTTACCGCGATGCACAGGGGGAATCCCATGGAGCAGATGGCATCATAGGGTCAATCTATCAACAACCACCACCTCAATCAACACCACCTGTCATTGCACCACAACCAATAAACACTGCTAATGTTGCTTACCAGAACCAAGCTTTGGACTATGCTAGAATGATGTCTAAGTCCGGAGCAACAACTTCCTATGCACAACCTGTGCCACCGCAGCAGTCCCAAGCTATGGCTTGGCTATCAAAATAGTATGTGGGGAAAATTCCCACATTCATGGCACCACCACCCCCACAAATCTACTATGCACCACCACTGCAACAATTTCAAACCCCCACCCCCACTCCACCCACTCCACCTACTCCATTGGGACAAGTGTTTGCACAGAAAAACCATCCCAACCAGCCTACCCCCAACAATCAACAAGGGTAAGCTAGAAATAACCGGCCCTGCAAACAGGGAAACAACCAACCGCAAGGAGGTGGTCAACAACCGAATCCTCGCAACAATGCCGCAGCAAACTAGCCAGCCCAGAATCCCTCGCGGCAAAATTCACCAAGGCGCAATGCCCCATTGTGCACAAACCAACCATGCGCACTCTATGATGTCTATGGGCACTATATATTTGAGTGTCCCCTCATGGGTTGCGCAAAGCAGGCCATTAGAAATGAGTCCCAACAGGCTCCCAACGCTACAAACCAAGCACAACCCAACCCAGCACTACAAGGACCTCCTCCCATGGTGCTTCAAAACCCACTACCATTCCAAGGGTTGGTGGAAACCACCACCCCTCCCCAGGCCACTCCTAACACTCTAGGGGCACCACCGACAACTAAAACAGGTGTCCACCACCGAATGACCATGACCACTGAAGAGATTAACTTACAAACTAGACGAAACTAGTATGGTACCACTACCGAACCTGTTGACTCATCAGCAGCATCCACATTTAAGAAAACCAACCTACCTCTCTAGTTACCCTCATTCCTGCACCCCCCCATACGTAGAATCAGCAATAATGCCACAGCTAGAGCTGCAGTTAGCTATAGCCACTAGTGGGGAATGAGAGATTAGTGACCAGGAGACCAAAAATTTTGGTCACCACAATTGTTTTCAAGGGATAAATGACCAAAATTGATAAATTTAAGTGGGCTAACTAAAAAAAGACCAAGATAAGCGACCACTTTTGGTCACGTGATAAAACTAAACTAAAAAAGACCAAGATAAATGACCAAATTTGGTCACGAGATATTTAGACAAAAAATGACCACATAAAAATTGGTCATTTATTTGGTCATTTTTAATTGTGGATGAGTTCAGAAATGTAAAATTACAATTTTTCCAATGAATTTGTATACTTTACTAAATTCTATGACTGCAGATGGATTAAGAGACCCCCTAGAACTTAGGAAATTGTAGACCACCTCCTCTGCCACAACTCCATCGTTGACACCAAATTAGCTATGACAATGTCCTAGCAGTGAGCTATGCCTTATATATTTGAAAATAACTATACAAATATACCTATATACATTTGTTTTTAAATATTTTATATATAAATAATATTAATTATTAAACTATTTGCATTATAAATTAAAAAAAATGTTACCAAATATTTTTTTACTATATACCAAGAAAACAATATCTTATAATAATAATAATAATAGTAATAATAAAGTAAAATTTAAAAAACAAAATAAGTTCAACAAATACAAATTTCATTTACCATACCAGAAGACACCATATTAGTATAGTTTAACCATTTAACCATAATAATAATAATACTAATAAAACAAAATTTAAAAAACAAAATAAGTTAAACAAATACAAATTTCATTTACATACCACACTACACCATATTACTGTACAGTGATCAAATTTGAAAGCAACGTCTTAATTTCAATTAGAATGTTATTTATTCTAAAGGAGCCCTTCAAAGATGAAGGGAAATATAAATAATTGTACTTCAATTGATAAGTATAAATTAACTAAACCTTTTCAAAAAAAATGCAAAAAAAAAATATTGTATTTCCAAATTTTTGCAATTTTAAATAATTGAGCACCTCTATATATCTACATGAAAAAATGATATATTTTCAATCAAACTTATTTTGAACACATTAATTTGTCATATATATATCATTAATTTTATAGTTGACTAACATAGAAACTATTTTATTGTATTTTTTCAAGTTGGAGCACACTTCATTATACATAAAAACTGCTTAGACTATGTGATAACCATATTGGGGCATCTACTTGACCTAATGCATATTGCAAGACGTCGTAACTAAATATAGTCTTAAAGAATAACTAGAACCATGAGAGAATTAGTTACTATTAACTATATACAAAATGAAGTCACTAAGAAAAATGAGGCTATAATAAACCTACACACACACACACACACACACACACACATATACAATCCAAACTTGAGAGATGTAAGAATCATGGGGATTGGGCACCTAAGAAAAAATAATACACAACTCATAAAACATAAAAAAGACAAATCCTAAATACCAAGCAAGTTAGCAACACCAGCATAACTGGGGTTGGGGCATCAAATTTTGTTGTTCAACACTTGTCGTGAAAGCATATACATGTATGGGATGGAGGGGCAATATAATCAAGCCTAAGTCAACTGAAGCCTTGCAACACATTCCATGTCTGAGCCTCAACAATATGCCTTTTAAATTGAACCAAAATACCAAAAGAAGTTTACTAATGGCTAGATTTGAGAAAGTTCTAGGTGTGAGTAATTAAGGGCTCACGGCTCCCAAATTTGCTATGTTTTGTACCAGTCCATGATTCAGTGAATCGATAGTCACAGGTAGGAAATTTAAGTTATTTAATGAAAACAATTAATGTGCATACCTCTATGTTGAAATTTTTTTCCATGTTGTTGCAGGACTCTATGCTCCTTTTTTCCATTACCAAAAGGCATGATAATTAGGAAGAAGACCTAAAATTATAGATTTCACCTTCAAAGAATTCCTTACAATCACATTGGTAAGGAGTGATAGGAATATCACAACAATCCAACATGTCAAATCTTAGTTGATAGCGTCAATTAAATTCTTATATGGTAAATTTAATATAATACTTACTTATATTTGTCTCTTACTCTTTTCATCTTGACACATTTGATATTTTATAGTTGTCTCCTCAGGTTTGACAAAGTCTTTATGGAAAGGTGCTCAAAATCCAACTATCGTGAGTGTTTACAGACAAGATGTAATCCAACATGGTTTAGAAGAGGGTTTGTTTGGATTGGTGACTAAAGTTGTAGTTGATTCAAACTCAGATAGTGATAACGAATATCAGGATGATGTTGAATCTCTTTTAGGGGATCATGCACGGGTAATCTTGTCAAACCCTTTGGAGACAAATGCAAAAAATGAAGATATATGGTAATTCATAAGAGTTTCTTGCATGGTGACATTTTTGCAGTTGTTTCAGATCTAAAAGGGAAGACATGAACAGTAGTTAATGTTGAAATTTTGGTAGACCTAAAAACGCCTATTGGATAAATTAAACCAAATGTCTCCAACAGGAAACTAAGACTGATAAGGACCTTTGCAAAGGGTGATTATGTGATTCATAGAACTTGACTGGGAAGGGTGGTTGAGATTGTGGATAATGTGACATTTTTGTTTGATGATGGTTCAAATTGTAAAATAATGAGGGTTGACCCAAAGCGCATGGTGCATGTTTCTAGGAGTCTCTTGGGAGATACATATTATGCTTATTATCTCAGTCAGCATGTAAGAGGTAGTTTTTCAGTGGTTTTCAAGAATGCTATATGGTTGTGAGGTACATGGAAGGTCTCACATGGAAGGCATAGAAAGTAAACTGGAGGTAGGCTCAGTATATGTTTATTGGGTTGTTACAACAAATTTTGGCCCTAATTCTAAGTCAACAACCATCCTTCCAGATATCCAGGACCCTCAACAATTAAGGATCTTCTCTTATTTTTCATATGCAAATTGAAAATTAGATGACTGGTGTCTCCTTCCCACATTTGAAAGGAGAATCTTAGGCATAATAACCCCTGCCAAGAAAGCTATTGCACTAGATAGAAACACATAAATACTTGTAAGGAATGACAATTTGCAACCAATTTGACCGATTTTGATTCTTGTGCAACTACAATATCAGAATAAGTTGAGAATGACACCATGTCCACTTTGGGTTATTGTGTCCATGCTAGTTTAGGCTCAAAACCTTCAATGCTTGACAATTGGGTTTTATACTAAAAAAAATATCGTAAAGAGATAGTCAGACGTGATAGGAAAGTTCACAAAAATGAATAGATTCTTGAACGACCATTACTTGTAGTGAACACAAAGACTGAGGTTGATATACTTTGGCAAGATGGAACAACATAATTTGGGGTATATTCCAAGGTTTTGTTTTGCGTGGATAATCATGGTGAGCATGATTTCTGGCTTGAACAATATGTGCTAAAGAAGGGCTCAAATAAGTACCGAGAAGATCCCAAACCTAAGCGTGTAGGAGTTGTGAAAAGTGTGAATTAAAAAGAGTACGTAGTTATAGTAAGGTGGTTGATATTGATGTTGCAACCAAAATACCTTGGAGAGTTCGATCAAGAATAAGTGGTAAGTGTCTATGAGTTAATTAAGCGTCCAGATTACAATTACTGTATTAGGGACATTGCTATTTGTCTACCCTCTGTTGCAAAGCAAGGAGAATTTTTTAGAAGATGCAAAGCTATCTATTCTATAGTATTGCTCTAAGTAAGAGATGGAACTTATAATGGTTTCTGAATATTTTACTCTAATAGATTATTTGTTATTTATAGAATAAAATCCTAGTACAGGCTGGAGTTGGGCTACCCAATCTTATAATGTATTCATTATCATGTTTATGAATCATCGCTACACACTACTTTGGTAAATGTCACGAGTTCAAAAATTGGGCAAGATATTCAACCTCCCAACCACCAACTCCATCACTAGAAAGATAGGTGTGTGCATAGTACAATGTGGACTTAACCTGCTTCCACCGATTCATTTTTAAATTAATTTGTTGGAGTCAGTTATGAACCTTCACCAAAAATTGCTTTGATGGTAATCATGATGAGTTCAAAACCCAGGCAAGAAATTTCACATCTTTTGCACCAAATCCACCATGACGTAGCTGGGTTTGTGCATACTAAAGTGCAGATCAACTTAACCTTCCCCAATCAGTCACTTTTAAAGCAATTTGTTGGTGGAATTGTTTATGAGCCTTTGTTACAAACTGCTTTGATGGTAAATGTTATGAGTTCAAAACCTAGGCAAGAGCTTTAATTTCCTGGACATCGACTCCACCATGAGCCAACTAGGTGTGTGCATTGTATAGTGCAGATGGACTTGACCTGGCACCAAAGTCATCGAGTTAGGAAAAGTTCAAGGTTGAACTTTGAAATTCGTCGAAATTCAAGCCATGTCGAATAAATTTGTCTTGATTCAGCTTCACACCTGAATCTTTTGTGTTTTGTAGTTTAATATTTATTTTTATTTGCATTTTCTTAAACATAGTATTTCAGAACTCTGTATGCAATTCTATTCATATTTTTACTTCCTTTATTATTATTATTATTATTATTTTAAATTCTAAGTGTTAAAATTGATTCTATTTCAATTTGTGGCTAGGTTTCTACAAGCAACAGTCAATTGAAAGAAGAGTATAGGCTTCAATGGTAACATTTTTCCTTAAATCTATACTTCTCATAGATTAGGAAAATTTGTGCTCAGGTGAAATTCCCAGTGAGAAGGAAGGCAGTGCCTTGCTTTAATGTTAGTTTATGTCAAAATTCAAAGCTTGATTGAAGGGATGCTAAATTTTCACTTTAGCATGGCTAAGAATTCTTGTTTTGGTTAAAGGAACTCTTCTAATTGAACCCAAACCACAAGAGCCTACAAAACACCAGTAAATATCAATCCTTCTTTAAGTTTTTATATAAATTCATTGTTTTCTGTCTTCATCCCCATCTATTGTACTATTAGAAGGTACCAGGTTTAATGATAATTTAAGATTTGGTTATCCTTTTTTCTAGGCATGATTGGGATGCTACAACAACAATGTGTTTCTTGCAGAGATATGGACTTGCAGGTGTGTATTTCTTCCATTCCTGAATGCTTTTCTTTTGTTAGAATGTTGCATATGCTTCTTATGTAAAGTATTCTAGCCTCCTTATTACACATCATTTTTTTGAATTTTGATCCAACTTCTGCACATAACATTTTTTGAAATTTGAAGTAATTCATCCCTGATTACAACATATTTTTAACATCTTAACATTGTGTCTATTATCCTTTGGTTACAACTACACATTTAAATTTTTTTATTAATGAATTCATGTAATTTAGAAGGGACTGCCATGGTTTTCTTTTGTAATATCAAGTTTCCAGCTCCACTGCATTTGATATGGTTGGAATTTGCTGATGCGTGTTTAAAACCACAATTTAATACTACACAATGTGGCATGTACACATAGTTCTTGTAGTTTTTTAATTACAAAATGAATCCATTCCTTGTCCTGCAAGGAATTTGGCCTTGGATGTTTTCTAGTGGCATTTCTTTGGACTTTTGGATTTTCACCATTATGTGCATATTAAGGGATTCTGTTTCGGCATATTCCTTGTCTCATAGATTCATGATTTTCCCTTTTGTAGTCTCATGTAGACCATGTTTGGGAATGATTCTTGAAATTGATTTTTATAGTTCTAATATGTATTGTTTGTAGATGCTAAATTGCTAATCAATTTCTGAATTTGACATGGCTGGACTGCAATCCATATGATTTTAAACTGAACATTGAGTGCAACCATGCAACCCTCTCTCGGCACAAGTAAGCCAACTTCCCACTAACGTTCTATGATTGGACCCAATTCTCTTTCCATAGTGACATATTCCTTCACCCAAAGTTGCTCTAAATGTTTCCTATTCATAATATAAGCTTAGAGATATGACCAAGGTTACCCGGTTCCATACCAATATCCATATTACATTAGATATTGAATTCGTTTCCTATCTCCATTAAAGGAAAAGGGTGCAGAAGAAAAGGAATTTATTTCTTGGCCATTAAGGGTCCTTGGCTTTGTTTGATATTTTGTACTGCAATTTTATTATTACAATCTTTTGGTATATTCACTATAAGAATATTTTGAGCTTGGTTCATATCGTAAAAAAGATTGTCTATATGGGGACAAACTATTGTGAATGCTAATGTTTTTTCCTTCTACAAAAGAAAGAAAGGGTTTTATGTGGAGGTCAAGCTCCACAAGGTCCTATAGACTTGCATCCCTTGTATAGCCTGATGGACAGCTCGAAGTAGAACCTAGTACTATAACTTGAAATGTAATGATCTTGAATTATTCCATGTATGAGTTTTATAATAAGGGTAGTATTTAATGAGAGTATTGCAGGGTTAGAGTGATTTTTACTTATTAAGCTTGCTATGTAGGGTGACCATGGTTAGAAAAGTATGGCCATTGAGTGCTTAAGGACCATGTTTTAATTTTTTTCTTGTTTAGTGAGCTAGCTACTAAATATCTGTCAAGTGGACTGATTTTGGCTAGTGAAGGAGCTGGTTCATTTGTTCTGAATATGGGACCTTTCCCTATATAGTACTTTCACTTGTACATCATTGTTTAGTGAATCATTTGTTGGTACTTTATTCTTCTTGGAGAGGGTTCTTTTCAAATTGGAAGGTTCCTTGTCATTGGGGTCTTCTTTAGGTTTGAGATATTTGTATCAATTGCTACTTGGGCATGATATTTTTTGTATAATAACACTCTTTTCTTTGTTTTTATCTGTGCATTTGTTGGTTTGCTGTGAGAATACTCCTGAAACTTAGTAGTATAGGTTAGAACATATTTAGTTTCATTGCTATTCACTTGTGTTTTAGTTTTGAAGGCCGAACTAGAATTGATATAGTCATGCCTAGACGTTAGAACATGCTTCGAAGTATTGCAATGTTTCATCCACAGAAATTTGATTGCAATTACTGTTTAAACTTTGTATTTAACTATTTCTGGTTCATTGGCTTTGTAATTTGATTTCTTAAGTTTTCTATTTTCACCACTTTAGTTTATTAGGCTTTTGAATGCATTAATGGACACTATTACTGTTTAAGGCATTGTAACTTGTTTTTTTGTGTGGATTCAAGCCACTATTTTCTATCCGTTTTCTTTGTTTAATAAAAATTCCATTCATAGTGTTTGCTTAAGTTTTCATAAGCTATCAGTTGTTGCTCTGTTGGTTGTAAATTTCCTAGATTTGTGAATTCTATCTTAAGGTAGCTGCTAATATGTCAAATTTCTAAGAAAACAATAAAAAAAAGAAAAAGGAAACAGTAGTCATAATTTTTGCCACTACCTTTTTGTTTTTGCTGTGTAATGAACTTTTATTCTTGAGGGAGTCAACTTTGTCTTCTTTGTTTCAGTTTTGGTATATTTTATTCCGTTCAAATATTTATTGGCTGAGGGTTTCATGTTTTGAATTAGGACATCTCTTCTGATAAGAGAGTGAGTCAATCTATATTCTGGAGCATACTAGTAATCATGACCTTTGCAGTGGTTGGTGCACCTTTTATTACTCTAACAGTGGAACGCATAAATATTTCCAGCTATGTTGGTTTGCGGTGTACTGGCGTCTTCTGTTAGCTGTCTTCCTTGTGTGTTAAGAGTCAATCAGCTGGAAAAAGCATATAATAAGGGCATAGGATACAAATAACACATTAAATACATGCACAATACAAACTACTGAGTAATGGGAGGCAGCTATTATAGCAGTAAATCCACCCCTTGTGCCTGTTGTTCCACCCAATCCTCGATCTCCACCTGGAACTCCAGTTATTTATCCTATTGTATATAAATGCCAAACACACCATATTATTGAATTTGAAATTCTCTAAAAATTACTTTGTATTATAAATATGCATGGATACAATTATTGCTTGTAACTAACAAGATGGATGGAACTAAATTGCTTACCCATTACTTTGAAAGACATGGTTGTGACATTGATAATGTGCATGTAACATATATATCTTTTTATTTTCTTGGTAGCAACTAATGAAATGTCCTCGTCACAACCACAAATCTTCCACCTCTAGAGCTGCCTTCTAGGAAACAACTATATCTCCGGAAAATTTTATCCTTCCTCTCTTCATTCATGAAGGCCAGAGAACATTTTGCTGCTTTGGTATTTTTTATATAATAAATACTTGAGATAATGCCCTTGTATATTGATTTTTCTTTCTCTAACAAGTACACAGAATATCCTTTTTCAAATTTGTAGTTGTTGTTCTTTTGTAATTAATAGCGGAAGATGATACCCCAATAGGAGCAATGCCAGGTTGTTATAGGCTTGGTTGGAAGCATGGACTCATTGAAGAGTTCTTTAATACTACACTTTAATAATGTTAATTGTTAATGGATATTTCTAATAAATGGTCATGCTTTTGCATTCATCCACTGATTATAAATTTCCCCACCCTTTAAACTCAAATATGAAAGTGCATGCACGTCCCAAATATTGATTTTGGTAGAAACAGATCAAATTGTGAATTAAAAGTTAAAAATATAATGTCATCATTATTTAAAGAAGTCATGCCATTTGGTTCATTGTACCGAACAACAGGATGTAGATTCTCTATCTCTTAATAATCCAACGAATTTTCCTTTCTCTTAAAGTTAATTGAGAACAATTATAATACAATGTCATGGTGTGGCCAAAACTTTAACGTGACTTCCCTTCACTTTAAGGTAATCCAATCTGCTTAAGTATTATGACAGCCCAACTTGAAAACAGAAAGTACTTGGAATACTAAAAAGAGAATGGCTATAGATTAATTTAACTATATAATCTGTAGGTTTCATAGAAATGATGCGAGGAAGTGCATCTCCTCATTGGAAGATGGCGGATAAGAACAAACCTTGTGGTGGATTGATATTATTTGACGATTCCTCACAACCTCTCCTTGAAAAATAAAAGAGTATAGAGTAGAGAGAGATTTCCACTATTGAGAATTATTCAGAAATTACATATAATTATGGACACAGATCTTATCATGATATGTACTTCCTAATCATTTTTTGTGATATCTTTGCTGGAAACCTATGCACGATGTGTGTTTTCCATTAGTCATCATAATAGAAATTATAAGAATGTGGGATCCTTTGTCTATGACCATGATTCCAGAACCTGTGTGAGAGAAGTTGCTGATCACAGTTTGGCATCACCTAAAGATGATTCATTGTTGATTACTAAAGATAAGTTTAAGGATGAAGAAATAATTCTTCCCACGCCGATCTCTAATAAACTACAACTGTAATTTCAGAATCTAAGACATCTTTCTAAGGAATTGGTGTGGATGCTTGCAATCACCCTGGTTTTCAGTCCTCCTTGTCTTTTTGGTCTGCTATGGCTACTGAACACTTTCACAAAATAGATTATCTATGCATGCCTTCCTTTCTTCACTCTCATTCCCATTTTTATAAATGTCTTATGGTTTGTGGCATGTGTAGTCAATCAAAATTGCAAGGAATCATTTATCCTCACTCTCCGGATTTATGCATTTATGTTTATATTTGCATTATGTGGGGTCATTGTTTGGGTAATCTATGCAAATAGAGATAGCATAGAGTTGACACTTAGAATTCTTCACACTTCTTTTGAAGCTCTAAGAAGGAACATGGGGTTGTTATTGGTTTTTCCTGGGTTAACGTTATTGCTCTTTCTGTACTTGGTTTCCATCATAGGTTTGCTCTGCTTTTCCCATATGAGTGGTAAGGTTATACCCTATTCAAAGATTGAAGAGTATGAATATATGGGAGATTCAATGGGTTTGATTGGAAAGAGGACCCATGGGTACCTGCCTACTATGGGGTAGCGATTTTCACAATTATATGGTCTGCAACAACAATGTTTGAGGCTCAAATTTATGTAATCAGTGGTATAGTTACACAGTGGTACTTTCAAATATCTGGGACCTCTTCAACTGCAACCTTCAGAAATTCTGTTAGGTCAGGAGTTTCTCTTTTGTTTTCTGTTTTTTTCTTTCTTTGGGCAGAGAGGTTAAATATATAAAAATGAGAGCTGGGACGATATCAGGTAAAAACTTTAATTTGTAGATATATATTGGGAAAACCTAAAAGTTTATTATAAAAACATTTATAAACTAGCTTGCCCACCAAGTTTACACTAGAAAGTTTGGATTAGAGAAGATGTGTGGCATAAGACAACTGGAGAAAGTTCAAAATTTGTTTTTGAGTACTCTTTTGCTAAGTTGTATTGTAGACAAATTAAGAGTTAATCCATTGGAAATCCTTCCTATTCGGAAATATTTCAAAATATGGTTTTGATGCGAGACCAAACGTTGTGTTTATGTTTTTGAAGGTGTGAATGGGTATGTTATTTGATTGAAGAAAATATTTTTTGATCAAATTCTATCTATCTACAGAAAACCAATGTCTTGGTGTATGATCATTGCTATTTATATGGATTTTGTTTTCTAATATAAGAATTTTGTAAAAGGACACCTGACGAAATCTATCTAAACTAGTCATGAGTTTTTGCTACTAAAATTTGCAGAAATGCGTTTGGTCCTTCATTCGGCACGGTTTTCTTCTCGGGCCTAATATTTGTAGTGGTGCAAATGGTTTGAGTTGTTGTTGAAAAGGCATGCACCAATGGAAAAGACATTGCTAGATCATCAAATCATGGTAGCATCCATTTCATACTTGGTTTCTGTCTGAATTGCATATTGTCAGACATCGAGTCTATGAATAAGTTCACCATCAACTTTGCAGCAATTACAGGAGAAAAATATTACTCTTCTGCTACAATGACATATGAGCTTCTCAGGAGAAACATTCTTTCGACTGTTGTGGTTAAGACAGTCTCAACATACTTATTGTTTGGAATTTTCCTTCTTGTCTCTCTCATTTATGCCATGATGGTAAGTAAAGGTTTACCTATAATTATCCCTTTTGCAATGTTACATATCCAAGATGAACTAATGAGCAATGAATTATGATTTCACACAGGTATGGGTTATACTCGAGGATGCAACTTCACTTGGAAGAGATGCTTATTATGTGACAGCTTTTGTGTGGCTAGTGCTTTTCATGATACTTGGTTTCTTTATTCATATTTTGGACAATGTGATTGATAATGTTTATTGCTATGCAATAGATAAAGACAGAAGATCCATATCAAAATCAAAGGTCCATCATGTATATGGTTTACTTCCCCTCTCGAGAAATGAAATCTCTTCGCTTGCTACTGTTTAGTTTTTTCACTTTCCATCAGATAGAGAAACAAAAACCATGTGCAAACCACTATTTGGAGTTCTTTCACTTTTCATAGACAGAAAAAAAAAATCATGTGCAGACCACTATTTGGAATTTCGGCTTTCTTTAGCATGTGATTTCCCTTCCTTCTAGTCTCATAAAAAGAGGAGAAAGGAGAATTCCGATTACTGGCTGCATTGATTTTTATTTTTATCACGTTGAATTCGAATTCCGAACTATTTTAGTCGCGATGGATTGTGGAAAGTGGTCCGGTCAGAGAATTCAATTGGGATTCAACAATTTTTTCATATTGTGAAAAAGTAATTTTGATTCATGTTGACGTTTCAATCTCCTCTTGGTATTCATTGTAAAGCATCTTTTAAATATAAATAGTTAAATAGAGAAAGAAATGCACTTTAATGTTTGTCTAATCTCATCTCTTGATGATTTAAATGTCAATAAATAAGACCAACATTAACACAAATTCCTTTTTCTTTCAATCTTATCATATTTAAGATATAATTAGCTCATTAAATACTTTTCAATCTTATTATATTTAAGATCTAATTAGCACATTAACACAAATTGTTTTTTCTTTAAGATGTAATTAAGGAAAACATTAACACAATTTTTTTCTTTCAATCTTCACATATTTACGATGTAATTAGCAAATTAAAAGATTTCAAAGACAGTATGATTCTCAAAATGATAGTTAAAGCATGAAAAAGATTTTCAACATCAATTGCCACACAATGATATAGGCATAAGAAAGGGGTATTGGTCTTGTTGAACAGTGAATTGGGATCTCTACCTCCTATATTGAAATGATATTTCCTTCCAAAAAGATTTTCTAGGAGATGGGACTTCGTTGTTGGAAAGGTTTATAATATCCCACTACACAAGAGTGGGAGGAGAGTAATATCTTCTTGCATAGTTACTCATGGTTGCATTTTGATTAGCCAGCAATCTAAGAACTTTAAACTTGCATTATAATGAAGTTAATAAATTCAATTAAATAAGAATACTCCAATTTCAATATTGAGTAATTGGTTATGATGCTATGATAACCCTTTCTCTATTTATAAGACACAAAGATTGTAATAGGTGCTTGATCCCATGGTCTTATTCAAATAATAGTTGAATACAAAATGTGGCTTAATATAAGAAATAGAAGTGAAGGGGATCAATCAACTAAAAAAAATGGTCTTTTAAACTCTCTTATTATATGGGGAATTTGTCATGGATTTTGATTTCTCAATGACTACCATTAAAGAAATGATTGGAAATACCAAGTTTATTAATGTTTTGTCTCTACATTTTGTGAAAGTAGAAACTACTTATCTCATATTTTAGAGCTACAAGAGCTTACAAAAATGTTGAATGAGAGGTTCATTTGGAAAAGTGCATTTTTAAGGGATGATGTGTCTTCATTTCCATTGGTAAGGAATTAGTTTTTAGAAGTTTCTATTAGAAAATTATATTGATTAATAATTGACACCATTAAAACTATTAAAATTTAATAACTACACATAAAACGACTAAAAATGACTAAATTAGTGACCAATAAATGAGATTAATGACCAAAAATTGAGAGATATGTGACCAAACAATGAGATATAAATGACCAAAATTTGCATATCAATGACCAAAAAACACTTTTGGTGGCTAATTTATGGTCTTTCGTTACAAGACCAAATTTGGTCATATTCTAGTTTGGCATGTGGTAATTAATTTGGTGATAAATATGGTCATATATTTGGTCATTAATTCAAATACATGACCAAATTAATGACCAAATATATGACTAAATTAATGACCAACTGACAAGCTATAAATGACCAAAATAAAAATGACCAATTTTGGTTGCGTAATAAAAGACCGTAAATTAGCCACCAGCGATCACCAAACCAAAAGTGGTCATTGATATGTGGATTTTGGTCATTTTTTTGGTCACTAATCTCTAATTTTCCACTAGTGAGCGTTGTGGATGATTTGGCCCAAACGCCAACCGCCATGTCCGCTCTTGAGGTACTTAAAACGTGCCCAACGCAGCAGAAATCCTTACTAGCTGCTCTAGGGGCAGTAGACCCCTCCAATTCCAAGCTAATCACCTTTGACACAGAAAATAGAGAAACATGCATGCCCTCCACTATCTCCTTCCAAATCTCGGTATCCATTCGGAACATGGTTGTGCATCGATGCATAGTGGATGAGGGGGCATCCATGTCCGTCATGTCTACCTTGGTTTGGAAGAAGCTTGGATCACCAATTCTGCAACCATCTTCCACAACTCTGCGGGGTTATGATGGACACCTCACTAAATCCCAAGGAATCCTCCCTCATGTCCCCATCACGTTAGCCGGGAAGACAATCATGATTGACATTGAGGTCATCAACGCTCAACTGGATTACAACCTCCTCCTTCAATGGAGTTACATGTATGCCATGTGAGCTGTTGTGTCAACTGTCTTCCACCTCATGATGTTCCCCCATGAAGGGAAGATTGTGACTATTGACCAGCTCACCTACCATGATCCACAAGGGTTAACAGAACCTGCCAACGTTATCCCTACCATCACCACCACTGAGCCGCAAGGGACGACCGCACACACTAACGTCATCCCCATAACCAACACTGTGGTTGAAAACACACCAACTTCCCCATCACTGAATGTGGGCCCTGGGTTGTTTACCTACCCTTGTGCCCTATAGGCACAAGGGAGCCATTTCTACCCCTGTAGTGAGGAGAAATTCTCACTACATCGACTCGGCAACTTTAACCTCACCCTCCAAAGGAATAATGGGATGAACTAACTATTATTCACTCTATAAAGAAAGAGTGGGATCAACAAAGAATGGGACTAGATCAATTGCTTTGACTTCACCCTTCAACAAAAGAGTGCGATCGACCACTAGATCAACCAATGGGATTTCAAGGGACAACTTGAGATAATCGGTCGAAATCCATTGCTGAGGAACAATAATATATTCCAACAACATTGAAGCTTCATCCATGCGAGAACAAAGGTAAGTACAGTGCATAACCTTACACAACAAGCAAGGATGCCTGAATTTTCCTTTACAACTCTTAATAGTAGAGTCACTGGTTGATGGGGCATCATCAGCATGATGATCATATACTAATGACACAGGATGTTTAGACCACCATTTCGACACATAGGAAATACCGAGACAGTACTTGTGAAGGTGATCACCCTTGAAAATTCTATAAGGGAACTTAGGTTTGCATGAGCTAGAAATAAGTACATCCATAGTCCTAGAATGATTATCAATAGCTGGTGGGATTCCAACATGACAATTAGAGGTTGGATCTATGACCTTTTGCTTATTTTTCTTCTTCTTAGCCTTCCTTTTTGTCTTCTTCCTTTTAAAAAATGAAGCATACACCCCGAGCATTCCTTCAGCTCATCTTCAAGCTCATTAAAAATAGTAAGATGGTGTCATGCTTACTTTTCATTTTTTGTTCTCTGGTTAAAACATGAAAAATGGTTTGAGTTTACTTTTTTCTTTTTCGTGCTATGGATATTTGTGAGAGTTACTGCTAAGAGTATACCCTGCACTATTGTTGACAATGGGGCTTATGTTATCATTCTATCTTCAACTGCTTGGAAAGCCATAGGTTATCCTCCACTTGTGCTAGCCACCGATCGGATATTGGATCTTAATTGAAGACCTATGGTGCCTTTAGGGATCCTTCCTCATTTTCCTATCATTTTAGGAGGGAAATATGCCTGTATTGATGTTATGGTAGTCCAAGTTCCCTTAGATTCTAATCTACTCCTTGGGTGAGATTATGTTTATGCCATCAAAGTTGTAATGTCCACACTCTTTCTAGTGATGTATTTTCCCCATGATGGGAATATTGTGACCATTGATCAACTTTCCTTTGTTAAACTTGATCATCGTATGAATCCTAGCCATCATAATTCCCTGAATGTCCCAATGTTCTTGTGGTTCCTTCCCATTCTAGTTATCTTCTTCCCATCATAGGTAAAATGGGGGGAATGTCTCCAACATTTGGACATCATGTTGGCTTAGAAATCCTAGTGAGCATAGTTCCTTTTCTCTGTGTCAAGATACTTAAAATATGAAACAAATGGTTGTGATCATAGTTCCTTTTCTCTATGTCAAGATCGTTAAAAAATGAAACAAATGATTGTGACCATAGTTCTCATTTTGCGCCAGGCTCATTAAAATTATGAAACATATGCCAGCGAGTAGAGTTCCCATTCTATGTCAAGCACGTTAAAAAATGAAATAGATGCCTCCAAGCATAGTTCCCTTTCTGTGTCAAGCTCGTTAAAAATGAAACAGATTCCCTCAAGCATAGTTATTTTCTTTTTCAAGATTTCGTAAAACTGAAAAGGGTCCCTGCAAGAATAGTTATTCTCTATTTCAAGCTTGTGTAAAAATGAAATAGGTCCCCACAAGCATAGTTATTTTATGTTTCAAGATTGTGTAAAAATGAAACATGTCACCTTGATCAGAGTTCCTTGTTCATGTCAATATCATCAAAAAATGAAATGAAATCTTCCTTTGTGTCGATACTCATTTTTTGAACCTTCATTTCATCTGCTTGTAAAAAAGACGAAACGAGGCTTGAGGGGAATTGTACCCTACCTCTCTATATTGGGATTTATCTACTTGATAGTTATACTGGGGGAAAATACCAACCGCTGGACATCATGTTGGGAAATCACCCGTCAATGGGAGTCATTTTGACCATACTTTCTTTTAGTTTAGAGCTCGTTAAACCATGAAATGACCCTTTGAGAATAGTTATTATTCTATTACAAGATCTTTAAAAAATGAAGCAGACACCCTAAGCATTTTTTCACCTAATCTTTGAGCTCATTAAAAATAGTAAGATGGTGTCGAGCTTACTTTTTATTTTCCGTGCTCTGGTTAAAACATGAAAACTAGTTTGATCTTACTTTTTCCTTTTTCATTCCTTGAATTCAAACAAGAAAAAGGTTCATATTTCCTTTTATACCTTCGAAGTGATCGTTAAAACCTTAGTGAATAAGTATCCAGTATAGTTTTACTGTTTTTCAGACTAGTTAAAATTGGATTTTGAAAAAAGAACCTTAATGGAGTCTTCTTTAAGCTCTTCTAGAACTCTTAAAATATAAAAATAGTCGTCTTCTTGGTGATATTTTACCCCTTTTTCGGACCAGGGGGCACTACTTACGAAAAAGGTATAATCTAGCCAATCATGAGTGGAAGAGTTCTTCCGGAGAATTATTTTATACTCTTTTTGGCCCTAGGGACTAAATCTTACGAAAAAGGACCTTTCAAAGTCTTCTTCGTCATTTCAGACTCTGTAAACATGAAACAACAAATGAGTTTACTTTTGTTGAACTCATAAAATCAAACGATGAAGGACCCTTTTCTGGGAATGAAACCCTCCTTTCTCAGGTTCATAAAACATATGAGAAGGGACTCATCACTTGATGAGCTACAACGAGTGTTTTTTACCCTCTTTGAACTCGCAAAAACAAAAAGAGGCACTCATCCTTCGTGATGGGGAAATTAAGGAAAGAGTTTGTGTTTCATTGTATTTAAAACAGTACATAGTTACTCTTGAACATGGCACTCATTTGCATATGCATTTCAGCACTTATTTAATTCGTTTGTCTTCGATTCCTACTAATTGCATGAGACTTCTTACCTCGCTTAAGTTGTCCAAGAATACTCCTATTGTCAGTTGCATTCGTACTACCAAGTCATGCCATGCCCATGTTCAAGAGAATTTTGGTCATATGTTCATTGTCTATAGTCAGTTTACCTTCCATCATGTTGGTAATCTCTGAGTCAGTTTTGTATATCACTTTGTTGTACGGTTTACTCTAAAACATCTATGATTGTGTTTCATGTCAATGATGGGGGATTCACCATGGCCCTCCTTCAATGATTCTATTCATGTCGATTTCAACACCTCATCTAGGAATTAGAATTTGAAATCAATACAAGTACCTTACGCCTGTATTCCTAAATGGAATGTTACCTCGCTTTCAACATGAGTTTACATCATTGATTCTTGATTGAAATATCTCATCGAATGTTCGACTCCAAGTACTTTATTCACATTCAATAGTATGTACCGAGATACCTTATGAATCATTGACATCAATGGTTATTTCCCTCACACTTGTTAAGAATTTACATTAATGACTATTAATCAAGTGGTTTCTCCCATGTTTAACATCAAGACATTGTAATCACATGGTTATATTCATATCATTGTGGGTTCAGCTTGAATACCTTGGGTTATCAGATATTTTGTTCAGGTTGCAATGGATTTTGTTTGAGTAATATTACACGGATCCACTTTGTATTGGTTGTGGCTATGTTATCATCTTATCATGGATCTACACTTGTTTCTAGTAGCTATGATTGTGTTTAGTCGGTCTCTACTACCATGGATCTACATTTTATTGGTCGGCAGCCATGTTATGAGGCATATGAGGCTTGAGTTAGTTGTACTGTAGCAACTTCTAGCCAACATCCTTTCCTTCGATTTCTTCACTTCACAAAGCGTTGAACTATCCCATTCCTCTAACTTCATGCTTTAGAGGGCATTCTATTACACCAAAATCACTTCATGTTGAGCCATATGTTAACCCTATACCTCAAACCCTAAAGCTCCCTTGGCTAAATGGCATTGAATAGAAAGTTATTTCCTTACCTTTTTTCCCCTCTAAGAAGGAAGGTGCTCTTTCTCCTAAATAAAGGTGCAGCCACACATTTTCCTTTAATGCTAGAAGCGTCATTGGTTCTCTTTCCCTTCATGCAAGGTGCATCAATGCTCTTTCCCTTCATGAAAGGTGCATCGGTGGTGTTTAGAGGGAAAAAAAATGAAGCTTCGAGAATCTTCTTGAAGGTGGATGAGGTGGAGGTCCTTCCCTATCTTCTAGGTGAGATGGAATTTGGTTCCCTAACCTATGGGGAAGATCCCTTATACCCCTCCTACTAATCCTCAACCTACTCTATCACTTTATCCTTATAAATGGAACCCTCTCTCCATTGTGAAGGGAGGAAGGACTATGGTACTTTTATGTTGGTGTAATTTCTAGGTGATCCATATCATCCTTTGGGAGGCTTACTATCTTTCTTTGGAGGCTTGGATTGGACTATTGGATGGAAGGTTACAACGTTATGTCTAGGTTGTGACATTCCTCTTTTGTGTAATTATCTGTATCTCCTTGATTACATTAATACAAATTTATTTCCATAAACATTGTTGTGCTGATGATGTTTAGAGATTTCTTCCTTAACTATTAGCTTAGATCAATTCATGTTTAGATATGCATGTAATATTTGCTTGTTTCCACTTGTTCTACAGGTTTTTGCAGCTCAAGACATGAAGGCTCTAGAGCTTGGATCAGCAAAGAGAGAAGAGGATTTCTAGACCATTTGAGCTTTTGATTTTCCATTGTTGGCCATGTTGTGTTCATCATTTGTCAACGATTATTTCTCTACTTTATCATAACATTATAAGATACCCCCCCATAGCTGGACCATGATAGTTTTAGTAAGATAGGGTGCCGCTGTTCATTTACTAAGAAAGTAATCCCACTCTCTCTCTTGTATGAACTTTTCCACTATTTTTGTTTTGATTCCCAGTTCATGTTTCTAGGTGGCATTAATAGCAGTGGTTGAGCCTTCGATAATATGTCTTACTCCTTTGTCAATCAGAAATATGAACAAGAGTATCGGTAACGAAGAGAAGAATTTTTCAGTGAGGTCATTGTAGAATCTCTCCTTCATGTTATCAATAGAAACCCATTCCTCGATAGATTGTTCTTCATAGAATTCGTCAGCAATTATTTCGAACCACTATGACAGATTCGTACGACCTCTTATGGTCAATTTCTGGTGTATTTTTCATTCGTTTTCATCCAGCATATTTTTCATCCATGAGATTCTTCACTGCACATGAGACAATTTCAACAAATGTTTCATGTGTTTCAGAGAAAAAATTGTCCTTTGCTTGGGAAATAGTCAGCTTGCTTCTTCTATATTAATTTTGTAGGTAATTTTTTATTTTGTGCTCCCACCACTCCTTAATATCTTTCCCTACTATCATTGGGTTATACTCATTTTTTCTGATACATTTACCACCGACAACGAAACCAATTTTGTAATCAAACAAATTGCATAGTTACCAATGATACATATTATAGATTTATACAAGCAATGATATGGACAAGAGAAAAGGAATGATGGATAGGACAACAAGTAAGTATATTACTCAAGAAAAAATAAAGGGTTCAGTACATCCAGTCGAACCCGTTCTTTATCTGGCTCTCCATCATATTTATATGATTTAAAAGAGTTTACATAACTACATTTCGGTTCAATGAACCAGCATGACCTGTGAGGTTGACATAATCTATTGTTATACTTTAAAATTATTCGAATGGAGTACCTAGTCAGCTAGCCAACTTAGGATCCTCCAACACTAAGTAGGCTCAGAATATACAAGCTCTAGTAAGGAGAGTATCCAAATCCAATAGGTTCATAATCCTGAACCATGTCGAGGAGGAGATGCGAGAGATTAGCAAGGAAAAGGGGAAAGAATCCAGAGGAGAAGCCACAACCTAAAACAACACTAATATAGGATCATGATGAACATATAGAGGCAATGGCAGATGATTATCTGGAAGAATCTAAAGATATGGATCTAGGGGAACTTGATCTAGATGGGATTGAACAAGAATGTAATAAGAACGGGAAGGTCTTTGTCCTAAGAAATTAGATTGAACTATTGTAGGAATCCATCCTAAAGACAAGTGCTTCCCCGCACCTTGGCATTGAAAATGAACACAAAAAGGTAGTAAATGAGATAAACCGGAAGACAAAGAAACAAGAGGATGGAAAATCAATAAGTAAAGGTTAGTTGAAGTGGGAACTAGACTAATGGAATCCGACCAATACCGGGCGATCAAGGTGGACTTCTCTAAAATCATTAGGGTTTCCCAATGAATATTATAACATTAAATATTCACGTGGTGAATAACCCTCGCAAGATAAAGGTGTTGCGAAATAAGTTGAGAATGGAAAAACTAGTAATATATTTTTTGCAAGAAACAAAGTGTCGATAAAAAAAAGTGAGGGAGATAGGTAATAGAGTATGAAATGGGAGTAAGGTAATGGTGATGTATTCTCAAGGAACGGCTGGATGGATTGCAATTATATGGAGATTGAAAGAGATAATTTTAACAAAAATTTTGGCCACTAAGTTTTCCTTGTCTATAGATTTCAAAAACTATGGCACAAGGGTAACATGAATCTTAACGAATGTGTCTGAGACCAAGTATCTATCCCTTCAAGGATTCATTTATTGATACTCTATCATGGATTAAAAGAGTGATAGTGGAAAAACAATGGGTCATAAGAGGATATTTCAACCTCATTACTTCCATGCTAAAAAAGAAGGGTGGAAGGAGAAACCTTGGCCCCATTGATGAGTATTTTTGAGATTTCATAGAAAGAAGTAGTCTAGTGGAACGATGGAAACATGGAATGGGTGGTTCACCTAGAATGACAAAGGTGGCGGTGAACACCATGTTGATTCTAGATTGTATATATTCCTATTGTTAGAAGGATTAATGAATGGAGGTGGGAACATGTCTACATAGATCCTTCCATTGACTGGATTTTATCATTGGTCAATCATCCTCATTTAAGAAGGGATAGGGCCACTTATCAGAAGACCTTTTCACTTTGAATAGTATTGGATGGAGAATAAGGACTTCAAATCCTTAGGCCATCAATGGTAGGAATACTTGGAGACCCAAAGTAGAATAAGGATGTACTAATTTCAACAGAAATTGAAGCGTCCATGAAAGCAAATATTTGTACATGGAAAAAGGAGTAATTTGGAAACATATTTGAGGATAAGAAATGCTTGATGTAACAACTTGAAGAAATTCAAAGTGAAGGAATGAATGGTGGGTATGCTGAGGAGCTAAGGAGGATGGAAAAGGATACCATGGAGGGGCTTTATCCTCAGAAAAAACAAGAGGAAATATATTGGAAAGAAAAGGAGAGAAACCAATGAATTCAAGAATATGATAGGAATACAAAGTTTTTTCACCAATCGGTAGTGCAAAAGTGACAAATATCTAGGCTAACCCACCTCAAGAAGGATACTGGGAATATCTTAGAAACAAGGGAAAAATGGAAGACGACTTGATTTTTATTTTAGTGATATTATGAAGGAGGATAGGATAGATATAACAGAGCATATATGAAATATCATTTAGCATATCCATGTTAGGGTGACCCCAGAGCATAATCACCTTTTAATTAAGCCAATGGAATTGCAGGAAGTGGAGGAAGCAGTTAATCAGATGGTAGAAGGAACAACTCTAGGGACGGATGGATTTACCACAAATTTCTTCCATAACTTCTAGAATATGATCAAATTGATTCCATCACTTCTTGGATATGATCAAATTTCTTTCATCACTTCTGTGATATGATTAAGTTGGATATATGATAAAGTTTTGAAAACTCTCGATAATAAAGAAGCATGTTCCATACCTTCAATGCCACTTTCCTCACTCTTATCCTAAAGTCGAAAGGTGATGATACCCCAAGTAAGTTTTAGTCAATTGTTTTATGCAATGTCATTGGCAAAATCATTACTAAAGTTAATGATAATAGGATTAAAACCATCCTCCCAATTTTGGTGGATCCAGAGCAATATGTATTTGTGGAGGGTCACCAAATAATTAATGGAGTCATCATTGTTCATGAAGTGATTCATTCTTAAGATGGACATATCTAAATCCCATCACAAGTTAAGTTGGAAATTCATGAAGGAAATGCTTAAAGATTCTAGTTTTTTCTGTGAATGGATGGCTTGGATTATGAATGTGACTTCCTCTTACTTTTTCTCCATTTTTATAAATGGGTATCCAACAAACACATTCAAGTGCACTCGGGGTATTCATCAAGAGGATCCTATGTCCCATTGTTTGTTTATCTTGATGGCAGAAGGTTTGAAAAAACTAGTCAAGATAATGAAAGAATGTGGGGAGATCAAAGGGTTGAATCTCCATAACAAGGATGACAAGAAATGTCATGTCCCCTCCCCTTTAGTCGACAGAGTGGATGCGACTATACTACTGCTACTATCAAATAGGAAATCGAGCCCCATGAACATAATAATAAAATGAATTGAAGTAAAATACATGTATAAATGAATTATACATGAAATATGAAATAGAAGAAAATCATTCATTCAGGAATTCATCATGTTCATAATAATTTATAAAACAAATACATTGTATAGATTAAACACAAGAAAATACTTATCTTAAAAACGAGTTGTCCCGCAACCAAGTATGTTGCTGCAACAGTCCACCCAACCATAGTCCAGTGTGCTCATTAATATCTCAGCACCACTAACACCCCTAAGCTGGGAATGATTCCCACAAGGAATAAGGGAACAACAACAGGCTCACACATAGTCAAAGACATATCAAAATTCATCCAATCCAAAATTACATTTGGTTTTATAGGCTACTAAGGAGGTGGAAAGGTTGAATTGTTAAGCTAGTGATCTCAACCACAGAGCTATGGACACATGCACACGATCTGGCTTGGCCTCCCAAATACCTACACACCCAACATAAGGAAGTATCCCCTTCTTGTTAGTTTTTCAACATATAAGCTAGCATTATGATCTTAGGATCTTTTCACTGAGAGAATAACAAGCACAACAATAAAACATAAGCACATCACAAGAGAAAAGAGACACAAAGAGTTTTCCTCGGGGAAACCATAAAGGAGAAAACCCTGCAACTTCCTTAGAGATAGAATCAGCACCAAAATAGTAAGAGATCTCCCAACAACAGTAGTCTTCTTCTTCTGTCTAGTCCCAGTATATTTCCTTCCTCACTAATGCGCCACACTTGAGTGAGTGAATGATGTGCGTGTTAAATAGAGAGTCTCACTCTATATTTATATTCTTTCATTAACTTGAAGTGCACTTAATCATGTCGAGCTAACTTAACAATTACTTACTAGAGCCTACATCTCAATGAGTGTATAATAACCCTAGTGCCCTGAAACTATGGGGACTTTAACAATGACTTGACATGACTTGTTTACATTATTGATCCTTCCGATCAGAACATCGGGGTAAGACAACATGACTCAAATACATAATAGAAACATCCCAGAATAAACATCGGGTTACAATACATAAGATACATAGATGAATACATTCTGAAGTTACATATACATCAACACTCCCTCTTAACTAGGAAGGTATTCTTTCGACACAATTTGCAGCACTGGTCTTCTTCTCTCTATTAGCTGGATCATCTCGTCTTCAAGTCATATTCATCATTGGATCTGGATCATATCTTGATATAGATCATCATGGAACATCATCACTGGACTTGGATCATCACTTGATCTGGATCAACATCACTGGACTGGATCTAGCTCATCACTCGATTTGGATCATCAATGCTGGATCATCATTACTAGATCTAGATCATCACTCAATCTGGATCAACACTGGTGCTATCTCATGATTCTTCTCGTCATAGGAAGTTCTACAGAGCCAGCCCTTTTTCATGCTGGTTGTAGGCCTAGCCTCCATGTAGGTATTTTCCAACACTTACATCTGATCAACACATGATGCGAAGAATGGCTCATCATTTCTATCTGATCAACACCTGATGCGAAGATAGATACTTGACTTATATCTGACCTACTCGTCAGAAAGGCCCAGCACTTACATATGATCAACACATGATGCGAAGAATGGCTCAGCACTTACATCTGATCAACACATGATGAAAAGAATGGCTCTGCATTTACATCCATTCAGACAAGAACACATCCTATCACAGTGATGGAAGGGCTTGCACTCACATCTGATCCTACGAGAACACATCTCAGCATTCATATCAGAATGGCCCCCAGTCCTCGACTGAGCTACCTGGTAACTGACCAGGAACTTCCATTATCATAGAGAATGGCAGTTGTCCTTACATCCGACCTACTCGTCGGAATGTCCAACACTCACATCTAGCATGGAAGGAACTAAATCCTTTAGCCATGAACAGAATGGTTCATACCTTACATCTGATCAAGTGGGAACACATCCCTCTATCACATCAGAATGGCTACTCAGTTTTTACACTAAGTGTTCCTGGTAACTGACCAGGTGCCTCCATTCCTAGAATGGAAATTTCCCTTACATCTGTCCTACTCAACAGAATGGCCAGCACTCATATCTGACATGAAAGGGATAAAACCTATCATCATGATAGAATGGCTCAGCCCTTACATATGACCATCGAAGGAACCAATCCTCTCACCATGTCAGAATGGCTATGGGCCTCATCACTTTCTCTTGGAGGGAACCTCGATTTGGAGAAAACCAAGTCTCTCCCTGAAGTACTCAAACTTTATCCTAGCCAATGGCTTCATCAATACATCAGCTATCTGCTCCTCCATCGAAACATACTGGAGCTTCACTTCTCCTCTCTACACCATATCCCTGATATAGTGATACTTGATCTCGATATGCTTCAACTTTTCATGGAACACTGGATTCTCTGACAACTTCATGCAACTCTGATTGTCACAACATATACAAGTAGCATCCAACTGGAGATCAAATATATCAGACAGTAGCTTCCATAGCCATACTGCCTCACAACTAGTGCCACACAAGATTGCTTCCTGCTAAAACAAGAGATCACACCTAATCCCATATTGAAGCAACATCCAAAAGTATACTTCCTGTCGATGGCACTGCCTTCCCAATCTGAATCAATGTAAACTTCCAGGTTAATATTTTGATTTGCATCGTACTTAAGCCCATAATCAACTGTACCCTTTAGGTACCTTAGAATATGCTTTGCAGCAGTCAAGTGAACACTTCTCGGATCTCTCAAGTATTGGCTCAAGGTGTTCACAGCAAAGCAAATGACTGGCCTCGTGTTCGTCAGGTACATCAATGACCCAATCATCTGATGATACATTGTAGCATCAATCGACTCTGATGAAGTATCACTCAATAGCTTCATGTTCGATGCCATAGGTGTGGCCATAGCCTTACAGTCCATCATCCCAAACCTTTTCAGGATCTCTACTGCATACTTCTCTTGTCCAAGGAAGATTCCATCTGTACTCATCCACACCTCCATACCTAGAAAGTAATGCATCATCCCCAAGTCCTTCATTTCGAACTTAGCAGCAAGCTTTCTCTTCGTATCAGCAATCAATCCATCTGTACCTATCACAAATAGATCATCTACATACAGTAGGAGCATCATTGGGTTTCCATATTCAACCTTGTAGTAAAGGTTGGAATTTGCTTTACTCTTGGTAAAGCCCAAACTAGATAGAAAGATATCAATTCTGCCGTACCAGGTCCTAGGTGCCTGTTTCAAACCATACAGGGCTTTCTTCAATCTGCATACATGAGACTCTCTATCATGCATCTCAAAACTGAGTGGTTGTTCTACATACACTTCCTCTTCTACCACACCATTCAAGAAGGTAGTCTTGACATCCATCTGGTGTATCTTCCATTTCATTACTGCAGCCAGAGCAAGTACTGATCTGATGGAAGTGTATCTGGCTACAGGTGCAAAGGTCTCTTCATATTCCACTCCCTCTTTCTGAGAGAATCCTCGAGCTACAAATATTTCCTTATACTTTTTAATGCTACCATCTACAGCATGCTTGATCTTGTAGATCCATTTGGCAGTTACAATTGACTTCCCTTTTGGTCTTGGGACAACATCCCAAACATCATTCTTCATGATCGATTGATATTCTTTGATCATAGCATCCTTCCATTATTTTTGTTCTGTTGCTTCTACGTAACTGGAAGTTTCTTTATCAATGAAATCACATAGTAAAGCTACATACCTGGAATTAGATCTGGTCCTCTTTCTTTCTCTATGATTCTCTTCTGGAGCCCCATATATTTCCGCACCTTGGATAAGTTCATGTACCCAAGCAGGTTTCCTCTTATGAGGATTCTTCTCCAGAGGTGGATCTACGGGTCTTTGTGGTTCCTCGAACTCTCGATATTCTTCTTGAGCTTCTTCGTCCATGATTATATCATGAATCCTGGGTACTTCTTCTTTTTCTTCTTCAGGTTCTTCAGCAGGTCTCTTTCTTGATTTTTTGTAAGCTGTACCTTCATCAAATGTCACATCCCTGCTGATGTCAATATTCTTGTATCCTGGAAAGTAGATTCTGTAAGCCTTCGAGCTTTTAGAGTATCCCACAAATATGCCCTTCTTTCCTGAAGGATCTAGTTTTGTTCTCTTCTCTTTTGGAATATGAATGTACACAGGACAGTCGAATATTCTGAGATGGCTGACTTCTGGTTTCTTGCCGGAGAAGACTTCTTTAGGAGTCTTGTTCTCGAGTACTCTACGTGGAGTACGGTTCTATACATACACAGCTATTCTGGTAGCTTCAACCCAAAGATGCATAGGTATATATTCATCATGAAGCATAACTCTTGCAGCTTCCATGATAGTTATGTTCTTCCATTCTGTAATTCCATTCTGTTGTGGATTATAAGGAGTAGACAACTCCCTCTTAATCCGTAATTCTTTGCATAGCTCTTTGAATTCATTCGAAGTGAATTCTCCACCATTATCTGATCGAATGGTCTTGATCTTCTTTTCAGTATGGTTCTCGATCAAAGCTTTGAATTCCTTGAACATACTGAATACTTCATCTTTTTTCTTCATAAAGTAAATCCATGTCTTTCTAGAAAAATCATCAATAAAAGAAACATAGTATGCATACCCACTTAGTGAGTTTAATGACATAAGACCGCATACATCGGAGTGGATGATTTCTAGAATACCTTTGGCTTTGCTTTTGCTGCTAGGAAATGTCTTCTTTGTATTCTTCCCTTTCGCACATCTTTTTCAAACTCCATCTTGTTTTGCTTGGAATTCTGGAAGGCCTTCAACAGCTTTGCTTGCAATAGGTAGTGCTCTGTAATGCACATGTGCAAGCCTTCTATGCCAAAGCTCATTTGGTTCTACTGTTTCATGGATCAAGGATTGTTCTGGATGACCCTTCAATTTGTACAAGCCTCCTTATTGTTCTCCAATCACTACCGCATCATCGATAGTCTTTCCTTTTGGCCACATGATGACTTGACCATCTATGAATGCAACCCGCATTCCTTTTGCATCTATTGCTGAAATGGATAGAAGGTTCTTCTTGATTCCTGGAACAAACAATACTTCTTTCATTGTTAGAGACTTACCAGACTCTATCTTGTATGAAGATTCCCCACTACCTTTTATTGGATATTGGTAGTCATATCCTAACTTCACCTTGTGAGGTGATTCATGTTATGACAGTCTTACAAAAGATTCCTTGAATCCCGTCATATGTTTGGAAGCCCCACTATATATAATCTAATCATCACTACCATGAGTAATGTTACCTGTGAGAGTGGATATTAGAACATATTCATCCTTGCTTGAAGAATCTTCACTTTCGTATCTGGATCTCTTCTTGGATGGCTCATCATCCTCTGTAGCATGAGCATGATGTCTTATTTTGTTCCCCTTCTTCTTATGAGAGTGGCTCTTGTTCTTAGGAAAATATTTTGCAAAGTGTCCTATCTCATCACATGTATAACATCTTAATTTTTAAATGTCTCTTCTGGGATGAGAATCCTTACCTTTGTAGTAATGGGGTCTTCTTCTGCTTTTCTTGGAGTAAGCTGTGGGGTCTTGGTCTTCACTTCCCATCTTCTCTTCCCAAGCTGCTATCCATGCTTCTTCTTGAGAACATTCTTCCCATAGTCTGCTGAATTTGACTAACTTCTTTCTAGCACAAATTCCTTGAATGAAAGCATCCCATTACCTAGGAAGGCCATTCAAAGTAGTCATCACAATCTCTACATTTTCCACTTCTTCATCAATAGCTTCTAATTGTTCCTTGATCTAAGAAACCCTTTTGAAGTAATACTGGATAGTTTCTGCATTCTAAATCTTCACATTCTTCAGTTGGTTCCTCAAGGTCATCTTCCAATTGATGTTCTTTCCTTCAAACAATTTGGTTAGGGCATCAAACATAGCTTTAGGTGTCTTGAGAGAGGACACCTATGGGATGAGATGATCCTTAATAGAATCAACAATTATCCTCTTTGCCATAACCATCTTCTTCTTTTGTAACACTTTTGCCTCATCTCCCTCTGGAACTAGAACCTCCTCATGAATATAGGAGTCTAATTCATTCTCTTCCAGGACCAAGGAGATCCTATACTTCCAGGCTCGGAAGTTATCAGCTCCCTCAAGCTTTTAATCAAGCTTGGTATGATGAGACATCTTAAATGAGAACCTCAAATGGAAATACAAAATCTTTTAGATCTTATCAGGTTCAAGATGTCGGATCTGAAACTTGAGCTAAAATCTTGAAGAGCTGGTTCAGGAGAAAACTAGGGTTTTGATTTTTCGGAGTTCTATCCACCCAAATGCCTTGAAATTTGTCCCTAACTTCGATTTTGGGGAGGATATCAATCCCGGTCTGAGTTCAATGAAAAATTCCTCTTCTGTAAAAATCCCTAATTTCTGACCCCAGTGACAGGTCCAAAACTGAAAAACCTCAGAATTGGATTCTATTTCAACAGAAATATGCGCGCTAAAGAGGAGAGTTGTTCCACCTTACTTTTGCTGAAAATCTGTGGAGGAAGGTCCACAAACTAGGAAGCCCTAGTTCCCACAGCTGCAAAGTGTCTTCTTCTCAGGTTAGCTCTGATTCGATGTTATTTTTTCAACATATAAGCTAGCATTATGATCTTAGGATCTTTTCACTAAGAGAATAACAAGCACAACTATAAAACATAAGAAAATCACAAGAGACAAGAGACACAAAGAGTTTTCCTCAGGGAAACCATAAAGGAGAAAACCCCACAACTTCCTTAGAGATAGAATCAGCATGAAAACAGTAAGAGATCTCCCAACAGTAGTAGTATTCTTCTTCTGTCTAGTCCTAGTATATTTCCTTCCTCACTAATGCACCACACTTGAGTGAGTGAATGATGTGTGTGTAAAATAGAGAGTCTCACTATCTATTTATATTCTTTCGTTCACTTGAAGTGCACTCAATCATGTCGTCCTAACTTAACAATTACTTACTAGAGCCTAAATCTCAATGAGTGTATAATAACCCTAGTGCCCTGAAACTGTGGGGACTTTAACAATGACTTGACATGACTTGTTTACATTATTGATCCTCCCAATTAGAACATCGGGGTAAGACAACATGACTCCAATACATAATAGAAACATTCCGGAATAAAAATCGGGTTACAATACATAAGATACATAGATTAATACCTTCCAAAGTTACATATACATCAACACTTCTCTGCTACACATTCCCTAAGGACATAACTTCACTTCCAATGATCTTGAGGTTGTGCATAGGAGAATAGCCAGCCCCTCTTGATCTCTCTGTGAAGTTCCTCCCTTCACTAGGCTTATTAGGCCAATTATGAATTATTCCACTCCTCACAGTTTAGACCAAAGAAAGGATTTATAGAACAACAAAACACAAATGTTTGGCATGGACAAAAATGTCCTGGGAACCAAAATTGAAAATGGTAAATGGGGAAAAGTGACCAAGGTGAGAAAATCATTTTAGGAAATGTTAATGGCTTCACAGAGGCAAAACCAACCTCTGCAAACCCCCAATTTGTGAATTCAAATTCAAAAACATCTAGGGGAATTATGGAAGAAAAACGACCGCATGAAGCACAAATAATCGTGACTCTCCTCTCCCATTCATTGTGCAACACCAAAAACACATTCCCAATCATGGATAAAATGAATAAAACTTCTGAAAACATGAAGGGAATGCATAGGTATATTCAATTGAGTGAGGAATGGAAGAACGTTAATGCATAATGGGATGGGAAACAATTTATGGGTGATAACTTGCCCAATAAGTCAAAATCACATTTCTAAAAAAGGATGGATTTCCCCAATTCGAATTTGACTATGATACTGTTTCAACCCCCATTCATTAACTACCTCAACCAATTTCAGAAAGAAATAAATGATTGGGTGAATAAGACAAAAAGGTAGTTGACAGATTTATGGGTTATCTCGTTGACATTTGGATTTACCCTATTTTCTCAAGGGTTTGAATACCCCCCTCTTATTCCTTGTGAAATCATGCCCTCATCTCTTTATTGTTGCATTGACATAGCTAGTTGTCGTTAGTTTTATTAATTGCATATTTACCTGATGTCCAAAATTATATTCTCCCTGGCTAGCACATGAACCATCGGCATCAATTTTAATTTCTGAACATAAAATACTAAATCCATTGTGGGGCCTTGGCCTTGAGATCCACACCATGATTTAATAACGCTATTCACATCATTTAAATTTAATCCAATTGGGGTCAAAATTGGGGTATTACAAGCAAATACACTATCATTTTGTTGATGATATAATGCTTATGGGCTACCCTTTAGTCTAAAATTCAAATATTTTAAGAAATATTTTTCTATCTTTTTGAAAGCATTGGACTTGGAGGCGAATAACGAAAAGTCATTATTTTTTTAATTTAACAGTCCCAGGATTTCACAGTAAAATATCCTTAAGATAACAGGATTTGAGGGGATCTCCCTTCCATCCAAATATCTCGGCATGCCTCTAGCTGAATGGGTCATGAATAAGGTGTCTTGGGATGACCTGCTAGATAGAATGAGAAGAAACTTGGCCAATTGGGCCTTGAGATCACTTAATTTGGCTAGAAGAGTAACTCTCATAAAAGCAGTCCTTCAGGCAATGTTGATTTACTTGTTCTCGATTATGGTAGAACCAAAAGTTGTACTTAAAGAATTAAGAAGCATGCACTTGAATTTATATGGGTGAAAACCCGAATTAAAAAAAGTGGGATTTGATCAGTAGGGATATGGTTTATAGACTTAATGATCAAGGAGGACCAAGAATTAGAGACTTGAGGAAAAATAATGAAATCTTGGGGGATAAAATCTGGTGGAATTGGGTCTAATGATAAGGAGGAACCTTGGGCCAAATTGTAGCATACTAAGTATTCTCAGAATAAACAAAAACATGACCTCATCTGAATCAATGAGGATAATCTAGGATCACATGTTTAGAAGAAAATATTTAGCAATCAAAGAATTATACAAGAACACATCTTTTGGGAAATATGGGATGTTGGGAATGTAGAATTTTGGAATATTATTGGAAACAAATGCCTAAAATGATGATGTAGAATGAAAATCATGGGAGTTAATTAGGTCCAAAGAAATGAGTCTTGTTAAATTCAACCAATTATGGGCTGGGGGGTTGGAATATGGTGATTACCATCAATGAATCTGAGTTTATTGGTGGGGGGGAATATTTCTCGTAAATGAGGTCCCTAGGATTATGGTTTATCTTCATGAAATATGCATCAAGATCCAAATGGTTCTAGATAAGTTGAGGTGGGGATACTCACTGAAAGGAATCTTCAGTACTAATGAGGCTTATGATATATGGACTAACAATGGGGAGATGCAGGAAGAGGCAATGTGGAAAAAGGTGTGGAAGGAAAATGCATGGCCCAAAGTGGCCACCTTCCTTTGGCTAGTCACGCATCATAGAATTGTAACTTGGGAGAACTTTAAAAAATGAGTCATGGTTGGCCCATATGTATGCCAAATGTGCTATCAGGAGAAGGAAACTATAAATCATCTTCTTTATTCATGCCAGTTTGTGTTTGTCCTATGGGACAAAGGAGCGGAATTTTTTAGATGCTCCAATTGCATATGTGGTCAACCTGATCATACCATCATGGCATGGCATACTTATGGCTATATGAATATTATTATGGGTTATATTTGGCTTACGTTCCCTATCTTCATACTATGGGATGTTTGGAAGGAGATCAATCAGAGAATATTCCAAGATAAAAATACAATACCTAGAAGGTTTGGAGTAGTGCGGTCATGCATATCCAAGAAATAGTTAAAATTTCCAAATGGGAGGACATGTATTGGGACATGAATGATTAATAATATAGAATCATGGTTGAATGAGGTCTGACTACAGAAGACCAAGGGTGGGAAAAAAGGAATTCAAGAATGCGTCTCCAGGATAGCCCAAAGGTTTTGAAACCCACCCTTAGTAGGTTATTTTAAGCTTAATTCTAATGGGGCCTCTAAGGGAAACCCTAGATCAACTTGGTATGGAGGTGTGATCAGAGGCCAAGATGGCAACATAATTCAAGTCTACAATGGCTACATTATCCATGATTCAAATAATGTTGCTGAGATGGAATGGATTATCCAAGGCTTGAATTCGATATCACTCCATTCTTGGGAACTTCCAATAACCAATTAAGGGGATTCAAGAATCATTATTCAAATAAAAAGGAAGATTCAACATGGAAAATGGGCATCAAAGGTGGCTTCTAGCTCAAAGATGATGTGTAAGATGAAATAGATGGAAGCTCAAGTAGCAGCACCTCACATGTGGACCTTTTTCCATGTCACGCGTGACAGAAACACTAGAGTTTTCGACCACAAAGAATGTATGGGAAGAGGTGAAAAGACAGAGGGGGGATGGTCAGTTAGAAGCTTTTGGGCCATGTGATTGGGCTATTTGATGCATAGAGATAGCTACCTAGGACACACGGTGTAATTGTGGTAATCAAAGTGACATGTGGATTTTACATGTTGCGCACAAAAGGACCCACACGGAGATTACAAATGCCACCTCTCACAATAACTAACCTTCATCCTTGGGTGCTTATAGTACTAATCAACATCAAAATAGACAGGAAGAGCCTTTAAGACTCAATGCATGTGACAATGAGAAAGGGTTATGGAGAAATCCTTGAAATGAGGATGAAGTGCACCATCATAATGTGATGTGATAGGATATTGAATAGGATCGTCCTACACACTTAAAATTAGTACATATTCATGATGATTGAGATTAGTAGAAGGAAGGGGACAAGTTATATAAACACAGATATAAAACCTACAATTTACCATATTTTCCAATGTAGTGTTTCTGTTAGTGAGATTCTGTGTGTCTTAAAGAGGAAAGATCGGAGTATTGTGAGGTGGAATTTACAAAGGAGAAGAGACATGACCCCAACAAGAAGGAATTCCGAAAAAATGTTGAAACATGGAAAAATGAGAAGAGGATGAAGGTAACCCAAGAACAAAAGAGGGATTACTAGGGAGCCAAGTTCTTTAGGGATAGAATCTCTATGTCAATATGAGATGAAATTGAACGAGTTGACAAGGACCTATGTTTTGATACTCAAAATGGCGTGGCTGAGTGAAGAAAAACGTTAAACACCGTTGGAGGGATATTCAGTGGGACAGAAGGGGATGTAATCCTAGGTTTCATTTAGAGCCCTTGGTTAGCTAGGATTCACAAGGTTAATCAATAGAGTTAATTTCATGAATAATGGAAAGTTAGATTAGATAAATGCTAAAAATGTGCAACAACACTTTCAAGACAAGAAATTTAGTCCATCAATGAAACAAAATGCATCCTAACTAACGATACATAGTATTTACATAAATATGCATCATGAAATTTATTTTGAGAAAATAAAAGTTTAGTTGTCAGTATAAAATGAAAGTGTAATTAATGCCTTTACAACGCTTAAGTGGTTTGAAATATCTTCTTTCAATGCACAAATATGTTCAGTTTCATTTAGTTTTGAAATTTTGAAGACGATGCTAACTCAAAGTTCTATTTATAAAATACAGATCTAGATGAGAATGAACTTTGTGCTCGAGTCGCGGATATTAAATTTCAGCAATAATTTGTATTCTTTTAATGTCTAGGTAGAATAGAAAAGAATCTATCAGTGCACAAAAGAAAAGTTTTCATTATATTCATATCTGCAATTTTTAAATGCAATTAAAATTTTGAGTTCATTAATGTAGAAAATATCAATTATTAATGAAAAATGTTTATTACATTCACTTCACTTTTGACTGGTCCCTCATTGAAATTTGACGCGATGAATGTATGAAATGAAAATAGTTCAAAATTGGAATGGACGACTACTTATGTTCGCAAATTGTAGCATTAGAAAGTATAACGACTAAGTATAACGACAAAATGTTAAAAGTATGAATTTGTTCTAGATGTTAGAAAACATTAAAAAAATGATAATAATATTTACAGTCCTTATGCACATAATATACAGTTTTGCAAAATGTAAAAAAAAAAAGTAGAAAAACAACATCAAAGCTGAAAAATATGGTGGAGTAAATATTCAAATATGCCCAAATATATTTTTTATTAAGATGGAATTGATAGTCATCATTACAATAGGCTACGACTGGTTTAACACCTTAGAAAAGGAGGATTCTGAGACCCTACATAATTCTCAACAGCTCAAGCACCAGTCTGGTGAAACTAAGACAATGGAGAAGAATCACCACTCAGATTGTACTGCAGTAACCTATGTGCATGAAAATGTTAGTAGGAAATATATACAAGAGAAAACAAAAAGCATGGAACCTCCAACTGAAGGACACTCTGCATTCACCCTAATGGATGGACCTGGATTGTATTCTTACCCGCAACCGCTTCCTGTTAGGCTCATGGATGAATGAGCATGGAAGGAAAAAATATGCATAAGTGAACGCTAGTATAAGATCCTCATTTTGGAAGCTTCACTGAGCTTTTAAATGTTTTAGTTAAGAATATGAAGTACTTCGGCAGCCGCAGTGAGAGAAGGAAAATATTTTTGTAACTATCAAAAGCTGAAAATTTATTGTGCCATTTACGTTTCAATTTGATTAGTGCTATGTCTCACTATTCATATGCTTTCAAATGAGGGGGTGGACCTCAAGTAACCGACATTCAACTTGTTTTCATGGGAGATTGAACATCACATTGTTTTTCATTTCCATTTGTTATGAGCTCCAACGTAGATGAGAAAACTAAGAATTCTCAGGGAATGTCAATCAACAAGGAAACCTATGGGTCAATCTGCAAACTTTTCACTTTTCGATGCAATATTTTCAAAAGATATAGATTAATCCAATGGGCTTAGTACTGAAAATTTCCTTCAGACATTAACATAAATGCTATCTACTCTACATGTTTCAATAGATGTATCGACATATGTAGATAGCTAGATATATGTTTTTTCTAACAAAAAGTTTTTTTGTTGAATTTTTTGAACAAAAATTAGGTGGGTATACAGATTCAAAATATTAAAACAATGTCAAGGAAAGTGATGAGGAGACTAAAAAATAATACTTTGGCATGGCCCTCGAAACTAGTTTTTGATGTGACCCAGGCTATCCAAATGCCTCTTATAATGGTTAACTATAGTTAGAAACTTTGTGTTCAAAACGTCCATGTGTTATTGACTGCCACTTTGCTGCATTATTTATGTTGCTATCCTCCCTTGTTATTCGATACCTTTCTTCTTATGTAATACTTGGAAGTGCTTCAAATCTCAAGATCTAATAGGTTTCCTATTTTCATAGGAGAGTGTTTGGTTCAGTAGATGTTCTCTAGGGTTTGAGGTTCTACCCCGACACTGCGTATTCATTTTTTGTCTGGGTGATGTTAGGAGCCTCTCATTGCATGCATTACATGAACATTTTTTATTAATCCCTTGTCAAAATTAGCACCAGTTTGCACCATCTACAAAGAGTAAGTTCCCGTGTATCTAAAGTGTATCTCCCAACCATGATTTTGTGTAATTCATTATTCCAAATCCAAATCTTCTTCCTGGTTGCACATATGCATTTCTCAATGTCTACCACTTACTGGAGATACTACACCAAGGTAGGTTCCCATGCAGGATCACCTTGGTTGACTCTGTAACTAACGGGCGTAATTGATGGGATGTAGTAGATCTCTATATACCACCATTGTAGTGTGATTCCTCATCAGAGCTACTCAGGGAATATTATATGTATTGCAATCTTTTTCATATGTCAATACATAATTATTTCATTCCTTCTCTCCAATTTTCACTATTTTTGCTTTGCAATCTATGTGTTCTCTCTTTCTAGCTAGATATTTCTGTGCAGGTGTTCAACACTCATATACATGGTATTATAACTCTACTTCTAGGACAAAGGTGCACCCATATCCTTTATTTGTAGGTACATAAGATTGAAAATCATTGGAAGACTAGAGTTTCCAAAGGAAGATATTTTCACACCATGCAATTACTTTTCATGGGAAGCAAAGATGGATATCTTTCTTCGAAGTAGAGGATTTAATAGGATTTCTATGGCCATGGAGGTTGAGCCTACAATAGCCATAGAAAATTCCAAATACCTCAATCAGATCGATGAGGCCTACAGAGCCCTCTGCATGAACATATCCCCTGTCTTGTTTTTTCATATTTCTTCTTGCAAAACTCCCAATGAAGTTTATAACAACATGAAAATACTCTTTGGAAAGAAATATGAGATGAAAGGCCACATGATCAGAGTAGAGATGGTGTCTTTGGATCCGCGAATATTTGAAAATATACATGATCTCTTCACGTGATACAAGGATTTGCTGCTGCAGCTCAAGGGTTATGAGGTTGATAAATATGAGGAAGCATGGATGGTTGTTTCCATTCTCTCCAAGTTTGGAATAGAATACTCTACTTTTTTCTCCATATTTCATTCATTGAGGTCCACCTCTGGTAAGAAATGGACCATGCCTACTCTTGATGCTTTTATTGAATCTCTGACTCATGAACAACACAAGATCATTAGTATGGGAAAAATCAAGGGCTCCAAGGAATATGATCTTGTTGCACATGATGGCAGTCATAACCCAAAACAGAGATCTAAATCCAAATACAAAGGAAAGGCACATGTAAATCCAAATAAGGAAGGGAAAAGCAAACCCTTCAATGATTCCTTTGGATTCAAAGGTGAAAAAGGGAAGAAAGGGGAGAAACGCACATACTATCAGAGAGGATTCTATCAAGAATCCTCAAGCATGAATAAGAATATAGATCAAATGGAACAAATACGTCAAAATCACAACCTTTGGGATCACATTCTAGAGGGCACCATGAAGAATACTAAAGATCATTCTCCCAGGAAAGGTAACTCTAGCCATGTTTTGATTGCCATTAATTCATCTCCCTATGCCTGGATTGTAGATTCAGGCATATATCACCACATGGATGCCACCAAGGAAGCATTCTCTTCATTGGATGCATGAAAAGGTCCTCCTATACTCATGGGGGATGATTCTCCTGTCAAGATCAATGACAAGGGCATAATTTAACTCAGTCATGGTAGCTTTGAGAATGTGCTACATGTTCCAAAACTATCGGTAAATATTCTCTCCGTATATTAGATTACACATTATGGCACCGAAAAGAAAGTTGAATTCACTCCTAATGTTGTGAATATCTTCGACATACAAAGAAACTATAAAGTTTCCACTGGTTAGGTAAATCATAGATGTAGGCTTTACACCTTTTTTGAATTCATTGAACCAGATTCTTCCTTATTACTTATGAATGCTAATGATAGTAGTAGGTTATGGAATGAAATATTTGGTCATCTTAATTTCAAATACCTGCAACAACTCTACAAGCAGGGGATGGTCATTGGCTTTCCCAGCATTCATTTTTCCAAAAGAGTTTGTTAAGGATGTGTTCTTGGCAGACATATTCAAGAGAAGTTTGGAAAAGGGAAGGCTCATTTCCCTTGGAGCTCATCCAAAGTGATCTGATGGGACCCTTTCCTAATCTATCCATTACCAACGTGAGGTAATTTATTACATTTATTGATGATTTATCACGATATACATGGATGTATTTTCTCAAGAAAAAATATGAAGTTTTTGAGCATCTCAAAGACTTCAAAGCACTTGCAAAGAATCAGTTTGCAAGAAAGATCAAAATCCTCCACACACACAATGGGGAGGAATATGTGAAAAATAATGTTCAACATCTTTGTTCAGAGGTAGGTATACAGTTGCAACATAAAATACCATACACTCCACAATAGAACGGAGTGGCTGAGCAGAAGAATAGATCCCTCAAATGATGGCCTCTTGCATGTTGCATGCAAGGGCACTTCCTTCTAGACTATTGTTTGAGGCACTTAACTGCACCAACTACATACAAAACAAATCTCCTCATAGATCTATCAAGTAAATGAATCCTTTTTAGCCATGGAGTGGTTGCAAATCAGAAGTCACCCACTTCAGAATATTTGGATCACGTGTATGCACTCGCGTACCCTCTGAAAAGAGGAAAGCATTAGATCGTCAGAGCACCGCATGCATATTCTAGTGATATCCCGATGATGTGAAGGGTTATAGGTTAATTGATCCATCAACATATAAGATATTAATTGAATGAAGTGTCTAGTTTGAGGAAATCCCCTTGCATGCACTATTGGAGTCACATGAAGAGACCTTTGTTCCTCTACCTGCACCAAGCATCTGTGATTATGAGTCCACTCATTCAGATCATGGTTAAGTTTTGAGTTCTGAACCTGACAAAGAACATGAGCATGAATACCCTGATCCACATCCTATCTCCCCTAAGATAACAGGGAGCTTAAGTGAGATATATGGACAAACAACCCCACAGGATGAAAATGACCTTATGGGGCATCTACTGGATTCAAGGAGACGTAGTCCTAGTTTGAAGAGCCTTCTCATGCACTCATAGCTACCTATCCAATTATTCCCATGCATTATTACAGGGTTATATCTTCAAAATTGTAGGCCTATGTAGAGGATGCATGGAATCCCCTCTAGGAAGTTGCTATACAGGGGAGTACAACTCTCTCCTTGAGATCCAGACTTGGGATCTGGTTCCACTTCTATCAAACATGTAGCTTGTCAGATGTATATGGGTCTACAAGACCAAGAAGGGAGTATATGGAAAAATCAATAGATACAAAGCCAAGATAGTTTCCAAAGGTTTTTAGCAAGTTCATGGGTTAGACTATGATGAGACCTTTGCTCCAGTAGAAAAGATGGATTCCACTCGATTGGAACTTTCCATTGTTGTAGCCAGGAGGTGGGAAGTCCATCAAATGGATGTGAAGAATGCATTTCTTCACGGCGATCTCTCTTACGAGATCTACATGGAGCCACCACGGGGCTTCATACAAGATTCATCCTTGGTTTGAAGGCTGAAGATGTCTCTCTATGGCTTCAAGCAAGCCCCAAGAGAATGGTATACCAAGATGGAATCCTACCTATTTTCGCAAAAAATTGTACGATGTAAGTATGATATGAATGTATACATGCTTAGGACATTTGAATCACTTATGCTAATAGTTATATATGTGGATAATTTGTTGATCACTGGTAGCTCAACTTCAACACTTGCTGCAGTGAAGAGGATTATCATCATGATAGGTTTTTGATGACAGACATGGGCCCATTACATTTCTTCCTTGGTCTTGAAATCAGCGAGGATTCCTCAGGCATCAAACTATCTTAGGAAAAGTATTCTCTAGATCTCCTAGAAAGATTCCATATGATAGAATACAAATCTGCACCGACTCCTTTCCTATCTGGGGTCAAATTTGAGGATGGTCGGGACACTCCATTGGTTGAAAACACTATGTATAGACAACTAGTGGTGATCTTGTTGTATCTTACACACTCTAGACCAGAACTCTTGTATGTGGTTGGGGAAATCTCCCAGTTCATGCAGGAGCCACATGAGCTACATTGGAAGGCTATCAAGTAGATCCTCCAATATGTACAAGGAACCATAACCTTTGGGATTCACTATGTAGCAAATTATGCATTGGATCTCATTGGATTCACTGATTTTGACTGAACTAGTGATAGCAATCATTGCTAGTACACATTTAGGTACTCACTTAGTCTGGGTTCAGGGCCCATTTGTTGGTTAAGAAAGAAGCAGGATGCTATTGCTCTATCTTCACTCAGGGCTGAATACAGAGGGGTAATCCACATAGTTGTTCATACTTTGTGGATACAACATTTTCTCACTGAGTTGGGCATCCATTTCAACCAGCCTACTATCATCAAGTGTGACAACCAGGGCACTCTAGAGTTCTGTAGAGATCCAGTACAGAGGTAGCGAGCGAAGAACATAGAGATTCACATGCACTAGATTCGATATTTGGTACATAAACGAATCATTGACTTCCACTTTTGTCCTTCAGCTTAACAGACTATCAACATCTTCACCAAGACCTTCACTGAGCATAATTTTCACTCTCTATGTGGTCGTCTTGGAGTGAAGGACACAGTTGCCTAGAAAATGTGTTTTTCTTCTTTTCCTACATTATATCTTGAGGGGGAGGTTTTCCCATGAGGTTTTCCCTCTTTCCTCATTTTATTTCAGTGTTTATTAGTTTCAATGTTTGGGTGATCTATTATGGCCTTAGTTGTCAGGGCCCTTTCTTTATTACCCGTGTTATCTCCCAAAATAAATTTATTTTGATAGTATGAATAATTTCATTTATGTAATGAAAGATATAAGGATGACTAACAAATTGAAAGTCTCTGTTATTGATATGGATGAAAAATTTGGAAGTAAAAGCTCTCAGTGGCTTAGGCGAGGTTCTTAATAGCTCATTAGCCACCGAAAAGCTATGTTTCGACAGCTAAACAATTTAATGCATGATAAAGGTAAACCAACGAAAGCGGGTCGAGTGAGTAAAATGCAAAAAACACTTTCGGTGGCTTAGGCGAGACTGTAAATGACTCATTAGCCACCGAAAAGTGTTGCTTTCGGCAACTTAGGGAGAAGATGAAGAAGGGTGTTAACAGACAAAAGCAGGTAAAAAGAGACATTGCTAAAGACGCTTTTGGTGGCTTAGGAGAGACTCTGGACATCTCATTAGCCACCAAAAGGTGATGCTTTCAGAAACTTATCCAACATTTCAAAGCAAATTTTAACTGCCGAAAGCAGGAAAATAAGCGTCGGAGAAAAAGCGCTTTCGGTGGCTTAGGCGAAAGCTCAGACATTTATTAGCCACCGAAAGGATGGTTTTTCAGCGAGGATACTATCTACTGAAAGCTAGGTTTCACTGCATCGCTGGGATAATGGTTTCGGTGGCTTAGGTGAAAGGGACATCACTTCATTAGCCACCGAAAGCCATATTTTCGACAGCTCGAAAACAAACTTCCAAAGTCCATTAACCACTGAAAAGGTAGAATGTGGAAATAGTTAGAATGCAGTCAAATCAAACCCCATCAGCAAGATAAACAATTAGTTTAGGGCGTGACAAGCCACCAAAATGACTTGATCTTGCATAACTGCATGTGGAAATAAGTGAAGGAGGTCGTTATAGAACTGATAAAGGACTGATAGGATTTGAAACCCTCAATTTTCTTACACCTGCCCAAAATAGTAGTAGAAATCTCACCGAGTACCTAGGATGATTTGTAAAATGATTGTTGGGAAAAGGAAATTGAGAACATCAACAACTACCATCACCTTATGATCTCAGAATTCATCATGATAGCACAAAACCTCGTAATCAGTGTCAAAATCTCCAAGCACATTTCATTTTCGATCTTAACATTCCTCTCCACCAGGAAAACCATCTCTGAGAAAGAAGCCTACTAACACACTGTCACATAGAGCTTAGAATCATTTTTGCAGGTACCCAGGAGTGGCATTCATCAAGATGAATAAGGGACGACCTGTTCTTAGGTAGGAGTTGGGAGATATTGGCTATTTGGAAGCACATCTAGAGGTCTGTAAACTCTTCCAAGATGTTGGCCGCTACAGGTTTTGTGAGAAGATGCAAGGTTCCCATCAGTAGGTGGCTGAGGCATTTGCCCTCTCATTTGATGGTTCAAAGGTAGTTATAGGCAAGCAGGAGTTTTAGATATATGAAACCCTAATCACTAAGGTGACTGAACTCCTTGGCATAGGATAAAAATGGTTCAAGACCACCATACTGAAAGATGTAGAGTTCAGGTCTTACCTAAAGCTTGAGAATAGAGGAGTGGTGTGGAAGAAGAGTGTGCCATCATCGTGCTTGGAAGAGAGGTGGAAACAACTGCTGAAGGCCATTGTGGTTTACCTAACATGTGAAGGAAGATATAACAAAGCCATGATCTACTATTTCAAGTTAATGAACCACCTCACACGTAAAATCCCACTAAACGTTCCCTTTTACTTACACAAAAGTCTAGGAATGATGGCACACGAACTAAAAGCCCATCCAACCAAGATTGTTGGCAAACTGTCCCACCGTGGCCTCATCCAACTGTTGATCCAAGAGTTGCTGAAAAGAAAGAATATGGCATGGCCTTATTTTCTATTTTGGAATGGATTTCAGACAGACCTTCAGCCAGAAGAGAAGGGGAAGTCTCCTTCCAAAAATTCCAGCACACGAGGGAGTGGGAGAAAAAAGAGGAGGGCTATATCCCCAGCAACAGCAAAACAGCCTCCCTCGTCTTCCAAGGCCAAGAAGGTAAAAAGGAACTTGGACTTTAGTGAGAAGGGCCAGGAGATTGAAACACAAAATGAAAAAATTTTGAAGCTACCCTACTCAGATTCTAGAGAGGTTCAAGAGGAAGGTACAGACCTAGCTCTACATATTGTAGTAGTGACTAAAGAGATACCATCCCCCACACCAAAGGAGTAAGAGGAACCAGCAGAGAAGGATTCCTCCAGCAAGCCTAAAACTCAAAAGATAAATCAATTACTGAGGTAAATTTATGAGATGGAGATTTTGAAAAGGGAAATAGAGAAAAATAATGTTCTATTAACCAGTAGGAACAAGCTGCTACACAATTCTTACCTACAGTAGAGAGAAAGATATATTTTATTAAAGAGACTGAATCCAAGGTACCTAAAGGAAAATACTAGATTGTATAGGATTATTAGGCTCCAAAGACTACAGCTGAATGAGGCCAAGACAAACCCTAGCATCCACCGACATTGGAAACCCTAGTTGAAGCTGCAGTTAGCCTTCAGCCTCCAGAAACTAGCCAGGTTGTTGTTAACCCTCATGGCACAGAGCTTGTTGAAGAAGAAAGTTGAGCAAATAGACCTAAAAGGACATTTTTGGAAGAACCCTAATAAATTTTGTAAAACAGGGATTTCATTGTCTTAGGCAGATGCTGGGGCGGTTCATTAGCCACTAAAAGCACCACTTTCGGTAGCTAACAATTCCGATAGTTTGGCCTCTTAACCAACGAAAGCATATAGAGGCATAAAATTGAATTTTGGCTCGCAAGACTGGTTTTGGGTGAATATAGATGGCTTAGGGACAAACTATGAAGATGAAATATGGAGAAGAAAGCATCAGGAAAGGTTTGTTTAAGTTTTACTATGACATAACAAGTGGAAAAGGTCACAACACCTAGCTGTTAAAAGAAAATAGTGACTTAACCAGAAAAGGGCCAGTAGCAGTGATTTCCAGTAGTTACCTCAGTTATTTGAAGGTTCATAAAGTGAACTAATTCTTCAGTTAGTTAGACAAGTAGGTAATTATGGTTTTTTAACCTAATTTGCAAAAAACTATTATTTTGTTATTTTTTGTAAAAACAGATCCAAGTTTTTGGGATCTATATATTTTGTAAAGGCTATAAAGCCTAAGACTTATTTTACGGAAAAGGTTCGACTTCAGGGACTTGTAGACCATACTATTGTCAGCTTCTCATTTTGGTCATGATTTAATATAAGCTCTTTTGTTATCATTTGTTCAGCTTCCATTTCTGTCTTTTCTGTGCTTATGCTTGAATGTGTATTCAAGTTAAATTCAAGTTAATTAATGACTGATAGTTTTCAACCTATTGGCATGTTGATGTAATTTGAATTATAAGTACCATCCTTATCATGATTTAGCCATTTATATGCATCTGTTTTGTGTGTAAATATACCAGCTTGATGAGTTCTCCATCCCTGCACCTTATTGTTAACCTATGAACAGTGGTAACTAAAATCCTTGTATTTGATTGAGTTTCATGCATGTCTTGAGAGTGGAAGGTCATAAAGGTCACCTGACTTGATCCATATTAGAAAATCCTAAAAATATTTAAGTTATTAGGCATCATTGAGCTGCAACCTAGAGGAGTTTCCTGGAGTGATAACAAATTGGCGATGTTGCTGGGGAGAGGAGACTGAAGCTCAGCTTCCCTAGGAGACGACATAGGTCATTGTTTTGATGATAGACAAAGCTTGGACATTATTCTGGTTGTAATAATCTATCTAGTAACTCCGTTGAAATAAGGTGGCTTCAAGAAGACCAAGTACCAGAGAAAACCCTCAAGGACCATTAGCAACACCAGTTTCAGATGCAGAAGAGATTCTAAGAAGAGTTAGGGCTTCACTAAGGCAAACCAACAGTGTTGAAAATGAAGCTATATCAGGTATTTCAAGAAATATTTCTGCTATTATTTCTTCTACTGAAAAACTTAATTCTCAGGAATTTATAAATACATCAAAAAATTCTAGGGTTTAGGCATCTTCAAGCACTGTTGCTTGTGAAGTTCCAATCCCTGGTGGCTCCACTGGGATAAGTTTACCACCACCACCTTCTCAGTTACTAGCTATATCGGGGCTGCCTTCCTCCACCCTTCCCATACCCATTACCAATATGTATTCCCCTCAATTGACCAAAATGGAAAGGATCCTGGTAGCTAGGTATGCCCCCCTAAATTTTCCAAATCCCCTCCTGGCCATGCCTATTGGAGATTACCTAAAATACATGCTTAAGTTGACAGGAGAAGGATATTTCACAGTTGAATAACATTTATATGCATTTTACAGCTATGCTGAGAACATTAACATAGAACAAGGAGATGTATGGACTAGGGTTTTTGTGCAAAGCCTAGATGGTCAGGCTCGGAAATGGTTTAAAGAGCTTCCTACTGGGTTAGTGGCAGGCATTGAAGCCCTAGATGACATTGTTATAAAACATTGGGGAGAAAGGAGAGACCACCTCTATTATATCATAGAGTTCAACAACTTGAAAAGAGAAAATGGGGAGTCTGTCTCCAACTTCACCAAGAGGTTCAACAATGTGTACAACAAGATCCCCACTGATACCTCATCTAGGATAACTTATGCAAATGTCTTTGATTCTAATTTCTACCTACTTCTTAGAGAAAGGAGGTCTACCTCCTTATCACTCACGTAGGATGCTTCCCTAGAGGTAGAATCAAACATTGTGGCATCTCAGAAGGTCAAAGGAAAGATAGACAGGAAGAAGCATCCAACAAACCCTATTGGGGCTTCTTCATCAGATAACAAGATTGAAAAAATGACCAAATTGTTAGATAACCTAACTGCTGAAATGTCTAAGCTGAAGGACCAAGGAAAGATACCTGTGAGGGGTAAACGGCCAAGTAATTTTGCTCCCCGAAACCCTAATTTTGTCCCTTATAGAAGAGGGAACCCCCCAGTTCAAATTATCAAAAGGGAAAGGAATCAAGGGGAATATAAGAGAATAGGAGCTCCATTTCAGAATGCTATATTAGAAGAAGAGCTATAATTCATTGCAGAAGAGGGAGAAGCTGAAGATAACATCCAGTGCATGGAGGATGACACAGACTATTCTTTTCTGACACAGGCAGAATATGAGGAAGCCCTAATTGATGAGCAGATCAATGAAGGAGTTGTATATCAGGATGATGGTCAAGGAGGGTACAATTTGAGGTCTAGGATCGTTGCTCCTTTTAAAAATAATGTTGTACCTATCAAACAACCTATTGCACCAGCTAAAAAGGATGTTTTTTTACCAAAGAAAATGGTTGTCATTCCAAAACCATTGCAAAAACCAGCACCGTCATCAAGCCCTAACCATGTCCAACTCAAAGCTCTAGTACATGAGGTAAGGTTTCTTGATAGGCTGCATTATTCTTTCAACCTTGAGTCAGAGATTCAGAAATGGAAGATCCCTTTTCCCATTAATTAAGCTAATGAAAAATTATGCATTCAAGTTCCAATCTGAATTCTCTTCAACCAAACGTGCATATTGATACTAACTTTGTAAATATGCAAAATGACAAACCTGTTGTAACCCTAGGCCCCATGATTGAAGACATAAAGGACTCATGCCCACCTTTCTATATATCCATGATAAAGTCCTTCATAACCATTTGCTGGATTCAGGAGCTTCTCATAACCTAATGCCAAAGGCTGTGATGGATGAGCTTGGTCTCAGCATCACAAAGCCCTACCATGCCTTGTCCTCCTTTGACCCTAGAAAGGTCAAGTGCTTGGGCCTCATCAAAGACCTTGTTGTGAACCTAACTTAGCTACCTTAAAAAAGCATCATGATGGACATTATAGTGGCTGATATCCCTCCAAAATTTTGTCTCTTGCTGTCTTGATCATGGAGCAAAAGGCTAGGGGGCACCCTTCAAATGGATCTTACATATGCCACCATCCCAATGTTTGGAGGGGAGACCAAGAGGCTTTACAAGGAAAATCAACTGGCCTACATCATAAGCAATGAGAGCAATTCAGTGAATCACCCCATCTATGTAGTGGACACTGATTTTGGGTCATGCATTCAACAAATAGATGATTATCAGCAAACATCAGTCTAGCTCACTAAGTCCACTTGTCAGCAGCTCGAAGAAGTGACCACAACAGTCTGAAAAATGTATTTTGATGGATCTAGCACTTGAAGCTCAGTAGTTGCAGGTGTAGTATTGATCTCCCCATCCTAAGGAAAACATTCATCTATCTTATAAGATTGATTTTAAAACCACTAACAATATAGCAGAATATGGAGCCTTGCTGCTGGGAGTTAAAGCTGCCAAGGAGATGGGGATCATGTGCATGAGGATTTTTAGAGATGCAGATCTTATTATACAGCAGGTCAACAACACTTTTTAGGAAAAACATGTCAGACTAAAGGCCTACAGGGATGAGGTATGGAAACTCAAAGAATCCTTTATGTTTTTTAAACTGTCATATATACCTAGGGCTTTGAATCACCTTGCTGATTCCCTGGTTGTCTCTACAAGTATGTTTGTTCCTCCTTTACCTCCTAAGCTCAGCTATGATGTCTAGGTTAAGTACAGACTTGTTGTAGCTGCAACAATTTCCCAAAATTCTAAAAATTTACGGGACCCTCCTTTGTTTTGGATTAGCTTGTTTTGCCTTCCCTACTTTGATGCATTGTTTTCTCAGAATGTTTTAATGCTTGAAGCCTTGGAAAGCCTTTGGAAACTAGTCGGATTGCTGCTGTTGAACGTACTTAAAGCTTGTTGAAATCAAAAGTTGTTTTTCTTGAGTTTTCCGCCGTTGCGGCTATTTTGAAGTCCCCCCCCCCAATTGAAGAACCTTCCGACTGTCGATTCCTTTTATTTATGGCGGGCGCTTTTTTGATTAGGAATTGGACAATCTTTCGATCTTATATCCCACCATTGCGGATGCTTTTGAGATTTCGCCATCCGATTTGAAATCCCCCCGACGTCCGATGCAGGTAACAAAATCGAAAGCCTTCACCATCTTCTATCCCGCCGTTGCAGATGAGTCTGAGCTTTCACCTCCCGATTAGAGAACCGTCCGATGGCCAATCGGTCGATTATTGCCCGCCATGCACGTATACCCGGCGTGATAAACATTGGACCCATCCGCCATTGTGGAAGGAAGATCACTCTTGACTGCTGATATGAAAACCCTCCCACGCCCGATTAATGGTGTCCTCGCACGTGTGAAAGGTTTATATATAACGGGGGTGATGGTTTGGTTTTTATATCGTTATTTTCGCTATCGAGCACTGTCGCGGTGAGCACTATCATGTTGAGCTGTCATTCTTTCGAGGGAGTGAAGGTCCCGCTGTCACTGTACCAGCTTCTAGGTGGCAGAAGTGAAATTCCAACTGTCATCGACTCGCCCATTTCGCCGGATTACCAGGTAGGTCTTTTTCCCCATCACACTTAAACTATTAATGGTTTTCTCCCGGGGGTTTAGATGTTCCCGGCGGTTAACTCATCCGGCTAGCTCTTAAGCTTATATGAGTAGGAAGTTCATCTTTTGACCATAAGGGGGAAGTGTTTTAACCCTTTTAGAAGTTTTTTTTTTGCCTTTTGCTGCCTCGAACGCATAGGGGTTGAGGGGTTTCGGCGCAGACGGTCGTTACGCCGTCTGCGCCAAATCTCCCTACGCAACCATGATAGGCAGAGGATAGATAGGTCTGAGGATTGCTTTAATGGTTTGTTGGCCGACTATTATTCCCGTGGTTCGTTACCCGACCTTTTAAGCCATAGTCGTTTCACATGTTTGCGCGGCCTCATCGAGGTTTGAATGTTGAACCCATAGTTTGTCGAGGCGTATAGGTTTTTGAAAGGATTTCACGGTCACCAGTTTTGTTCCCTCGCCACTCAAACCCAGCCTGTTGCTCGCACCATCACGCCCGACCCTATGATGCTCATTTTCCTAAAACCCTAGCTGGTTAAAGGGGATATGTCGCCATTATAAGTCGTTGATTGAAAATAGTGCGGGTAGTGTTTTTATGGGAGTATCGAGTGCAGAAAGTTCATACAGTCCCCACGGAGAGCAAAATGTATAGTCAAATTAATGTAACTTTCCCGCCGCGAGTCGCATGAGTCTTCATTAGTTATGTGTCTACTGGGATTTATGGTTAAAGTGTTGACTAGCACGAGCCTTCGATGTGTTTGCTATACAATAGAATAATAGTTGAATTTTGCACCTTGCATATGATATTAATGTTTTCTTCAATGTATTGCTACCATGGGAAAAGTGGCATGTTGCAGAATAATGTAGATTTAATACTGGCATAAGTATGGTTGATAAGCTTGCTTCATGTACATCAGATCATAAAATGTTGCACCCTAGTCTCATGGCATTATAGGGCTGAGCAATGTATGCATTGATACACTGAAACTTATCATACTAGGCATAGGACAATAGCACATTGCACAATATTGCATACTAGTTCAATTATTCAGCCTGAAGGGCTTATGTCTTAATTTCATTGACTGGTTACAGTCATGATACACTTGACAAAGAATAAACTGTTGCACAATGTTTGCAAATTTGAATTGCTTAATGTCAAAATGTTATACATGGCAGGAGGAACTTACAATGTCCAAAAGGTAGAAAAAGAAGGCCCCTATGGTCGAAGAACAATCAGCAATAGAGGTCGTCACACAGACTGAATATATATATGAAGACACCCAATGTGTTTCGGGTGTGGAGCCTGAGTACAAATGGGGTGAGATTTATATATTAATTTCCCGAAGGGAGGTCCCCGACATGGGTCTCGAAGAAGAACCCATCTATGCAAACATAGAAAAATTCGCCATCATGAAGGTGGCTACCAGACTAGAGCGTTTCCCTTGCTCTGAGGTGATTAGATGGATTCTGCCCCATACAAATACAGCCACCATGCTCATAGGAAATGTGGAAGGCTAGGGCTATCCTGCATTTAGCCCAAGATATGTGGCATTGGCCTATCATCTTCCAGAACCTCAAATCTTCCTATCTGATGCTTGGCTGGATAACATCAGAATGGACCTGATAGAAACCCTTAAGAGAATGCTCTTGCTGAGAAATCTATACAGACACAGAGCAACTGGAGAGTATGATACAGCAAGCTTAAGGGCTCCTTACATATTTATAGCCCTGATGCTGAATAGGATCTTCGGGAGAGACCATGGCAGACTCTTCAAATTTGAATGGATACCCATTATGTTCCACGTAGCAACCCAAGGAACAGTATTCAATTGGGCCAGCCTAGTATCAAGTAGTCTTTCTTCTTGCATGGCTGCTGCCTTGGGAGGCGAATCCAAGAAAAAGTCCGAATTCTACATGAGCTCGATATTGGTAGATTGTATACTGTGCAACAAGCCTTTCCCTGGTATCAAGTGTGTCTGGGACAGGGAAAGGATGCTTGTGTATGCCGCCTATAGACCATTGTGGGCTCAGCAGTACCATAGCCACTACAGGGAGGTCTACGAGCAGTTCATTATGTCACTCTACACACTCATCTTCCAAAAGGAATGTGAATGTATGTCAGAGGAGGCTATGTAGGTAATAGAAGAGCATGCAGACTATTTCCTGACTGAGAATGGCGTGTACATCATAATGTTTGGTGGCACGAAATGCCCCTTATTGCTGCCCAAATATGCAACAGATTATGTTATTCATAAAGAGGCAGTCAGGCAGGTATTCATTGATGGAATAGGGAATTACCTTTTTGAGTAAAAGAAGGCTACATATCCTCCGCTGCCATTCAAACTAGGTAGCTACAGATTTTCCAAGGTAAAGCAAGCTGCGGAGTTCATAGAAGAATTGGGGAAGTTCCATTTTCGTGAGATGCCTTTCCGAAGGAATGACACTCATGGTAAAATGGCAGAGCACTGTAAAGAACATAAAGTACATTTCGAGTACACTCACCACTTTGACAAGGAAGAATCTATCTTCTAAAATGCCCCTAACTGGACAGCTCTGAGAAGGATTTTTAAGCCTAAGAACCCTACCAAGGGTGGAAAAGGGGCTGAGCAAGCCAGAGCTGAGCAGGCCAGAGCTGAAGAAGAGGCCAAGAGGAGACAAGAATATTCCCAAAAGCTAGAACAGGAAGTTGCAGAATGGCTACAGAAAGGAGAAGAAGAAAAAAGAAAAGCTTCCCAAGAAGCAGCTTAAAAGGCACAAGAGGCAGCCAAAGAAACAGAAGAGGCATCCAGACAGGCAGCTAAGGAAGCAAAAAGAAAGATAGATGAAGAGCTCCAAAAGCAAGAGGCTGAAAAAACAGAGCTGACACAACAATCAATTGCTGAAACATCAACAGGACAGACCCAGGAGGAGGCAAACCCCGAGGTACAAATCCTTCAAGTACGTGCTGCTAGCACCCTGGTGACTCCTACGCTCCTGCTAGTGCCTTTCATCCAGAAAAAGGGTGAAGAAGTCCCCAACTTCAATATTGTATATTATGACAGGGCCACCAAAATAATAATGAGGAGGACAGAAAAGAAGATTGAAGCAAAAGACCTATCAGGGAGGATGGTAACAGATACAACCATCATGCTAGGGATAGACAAGGATCCTAGGCTCACGATAAGAGCCGGGGCTGCACTAATTGATGCCTCTGCAGATAACGTAAATCAGGTAATGATTGAACTAGAGTCAGTTAAGAAGACCTCTGCTCAGCTAAAAGACACACTGAGAAAAGAAAGAGATGAAGGTAATAGACTCAAGAGGAAATATGAGCACATGCAAAGGGAACTGGAATCCTCAAAAGGTGAAGTCTATACCCTTCAAGTGGAGATGCATGCAAAGGGAACAACATAGGAGTCCCTAGAAAATGTACAACAGGAAGCCCAAAGTCTAAAGAGTGATAAGGAACAGTTACTGGCAAAGGTGGAGGATGTAGAGGAATAGATAAGGATCATCTATGAGTCCAATGATTCATACGCCAAAGAACTGAAAGAGCAGCTCGCTTCTCTGACTGCTGATCTGGAGGCGGCTAAGGAACAACAGGTAAATATGCGGCCATTTAAAGAATATATCTTGGCTCAAAAAGCTCAAATGCTACAACTGTAGACGGCTCTGGAAGAAGAGAGGTGCAAAGTCCTTCAGATTGACAGCAGGCTAGAAGAGATCATGGAAACTTCCTCATACTTCGTTGATCGATCTCAGGAGGTTCTTAAGGTTTTGAGTGCCAGAATGGGAAGGCCGGAAGATGATGCTGAGACTCCAGAAGGGATACCAGCAAAAGACCATCAAGCCCTCAAGAGAGATCACAACCTGGTAGAGTTCACCATCAGTACTGCAGAAGACTTCAATAAGGTTGTAAAAAAGACGGAAGGAGCATGCTCAGAGTATTTCAGAAGGCTCCTAAATACGTACAACTGATGTCAAACAGAGGCTGAGCATAGGCTTGAAGAGTTCCCGGACCATGAGGCCTTTATGGAAATATTACAGAAAAGATATCAAGATGCAGAGGCCAGAACTCAACAGATTAGAGCCATTGATGACCTAGTACTGAAGAACGAGGTAGGCTACGCAGCCGTTAGCATGCAGTTTCTAGAATATCAGCTTTGGTTGAGCCCAGCAAGGATTGAGGCCATCAAGAACCAAGTTGAAAAGTTCGAAATCAACATTCAGTTCCTGAAGCCATGTGCATTTGAAGGCATTGCTGCTGAAGCAGCAGCATGGAAGAAGTTTTTAGATAGCCAGGCAGGACCCTCCTCATAAAGGACCGGTCAACTTTTTAATAATTTAATAATTTTGTAAAATATTTTTGAGGAATGAAGCGTTGGGAAAGCAAAAGGTTGGGAAGCCCAAAGGTCACTTTGGGCAGCCCAACCATTTTGACCTTTTTGTATAAAAGTAGGAAGCATAGAAGGGAAAGGGACATTTTTCCCAGCAAGACTGGTGATGACGTATTGTAAGAAGAACTATTTCCTTTTGCAATAAAAAATTTACAGTTTGCCTGTTGAAAGAATATCGGTGGGGGTTTTCAATTTTTTTCCATGGATAGTCGGAAGATGAACTATTTTGTTTTCCAACATTGTATCCATGAATCGTGAGATCATTCTAACTTTACGACCTATGTCTCTATTTATATGATTTCTGATTTATTTTATGAAATAACCACCATGAGTAATGTAAGCTAATCATAAACAATTAGCTATCTGGTTGCTGAAATATCTTTCATTTGTTCATGCTTGTAAAAGTAAATGTCAGCTATCTGTAATTGCTTTTATCATGTGTGCACACCCACATTACTCATATATGAATTACAAGTTGGCTCCCCAGGGATAGATAGGTAGATAGATAGGTAGTTAGCTCATCTCATTGCTGCATGTGTGAATCAGATGCTAGTGATCCTAAGACGAGAGGTAAGAACCTGCGCATCATGTTGTGAATGCTCCTTGCATCCTTCACCACCATGCATAATTAGGTAGACACTTGCATCCCACTCTTAAGTCAAAAAATACAAATTCCAGTGGATCGGGCCGCAACCGGTAAACCTCTTTTTTGTTACTTTGACCTACAGTGGTCGGACCGTAAACTAGACGGATTCCCTATACCAAACAGTCAACGGGATAGTTGGGAACGTTGATTGGGGAGAATCATTTACTGTTGCCACCTGTGAATTTCCAGGCCTCAACAGTTTTTGCGCTAGAAGGAGGGCTGCCAGTAAATGGCTAGCCGTGGAACTTAATTTCCCAAGACTATCCTACCAGCAGATGTTTTGAAGCTTTCGACCGAACCCAAAAAGTTTATAGATTCCAGACTATTTTTCCCAGTGGCTTATTCATTTACCTTTACTCATGGCTGGTAATCAACCCAATCCTTTGCTGGCATGGAGAGCTAGGCCTCCCTTGAACCTAAATCCTCCTTTGCATAATCTACCTCAAGCCTTTGACAAGCTCTTGCCTAAGTTTGACCCAGAAGAAGGGACTGTTGTAGATGATCACCTCCAAAGCTTCTACCTAGCATTAGAAGGGCTAAGGGCTGGGGAGTATGAATATGTGGTCTGAAGGATGTTTCCTCACACTCTAAGGGGAGCAGCAACTTCTTGGTATTTCATTCTACCTACAAACTCCATTCCTGACTGGGACACCTTTGAGAGAGTTTTCAGAAGCAAATATACAACCCTAAAAACGCATGCCTCATTGATGAAAGATCTTGGTCACTTATGAAAAGAGAAGAATGAAAAAGTACATAGTTTCACTCAGATATTTTCAATGTACCTAAAAAACTTTTCTGCAGTTGACAGACCTTCAGACAAGGTTTTAATTGAGTATTACACCTCAGCCTTGGGGCCTGAACGGGCCATGTTTTCCAAGATGAAAGTCAAGCCTACATTGGTAGAGAATTATGAAGAGGCTGAAAGGGTAGAGGCTGAAAGTGAGAGTGTAGAAGATTATCCTGATTCACTGGAAGACAAGACTGTCACCAAAAGAGTCTCACTGCTGTCTAAACCTAGAGAAGATCAATCACATGATTACCAGGGAATGATGAAAATGCTCCAGAAATTATCCAACCGAATAATAGATCTGGAAAGGGAAAGAGACATTTAGAAATCTTTTAAGCCTCACTATCCGAAAAGAGAAAACAACGACAAATGGCAAGTTCCTCCTCCCAATTCGGCATCAATAAACATAACAGAAGTAGGAGGGGATAATTTCTGTACCTTTCACCAACAACCTCATTTTGAGAAGAAGTGTCTTCAATGGTTACATTCAATGACATTGGTGATGAACAAGTTGTTGGACCCTAAATTGATTAAGGACAGTGGTGAGGAAGAAAAGGAGAAACAGATCATAAGAAAACCAGAGGATGATACTATGTTCTCATGGAATGGTATTTCATTGTTTGACATTGAAGATGACACCCCTAAACCTGAAAGCACATCTACGACTACGAAGGACCTGAGTGTCATAGGCCAAGACAATGAAGTGATGTCTAAAATGGACACTAGGCAGGAGAATGTTAAGAGATTGGAGGAAGGAAAAATGCGTGAGAACAATACCCTCAACCAAAGGACCAATCCAGTAACGAAAACTGTCAAACCTGTAGAAGAAAAGACATGGGTTAGTGGGAAAAACTTTGATGAAACTCATGAGCTAACCAAGGATATGCCTACTCATAACCAGCTAGGAGAAGAAGACCAAGAACCAGGATGGAAAGAAAACCTTGACACCCCGCCTTTCCTCTTGACTCTAGAAATATTGAATTATAATGTGCATAACTGCTTGATGGACTCTGGAGAAGCAGTGAATGTGATTCCCCTTGAGATTTGTAAAAAGATTAACGGACAACTAGAGTCCACACCTTGTGAAGTAACGCAATTAGATCGCACAGGTGTCAAGGTGGTGGGAGAAATGAAGAATGTCCTCATTCGTTTGGCTGCAAACAACAAGATATGCCAATTCATTGATATTATGGTGGCTGACATACCAAGGGGATATGGGCTCATTCTCAACCGAGATTGGGCTGCCAGGTTGAAAGGTTATTTTGCTTCAGATTGGTCCCACCTATTGTTACCTCTCAAAGGTACCCCAAATCCAATAAAGATTCTGAGAGAACCATACATGAAGCATACTGTCACTAAGTTAGGAGAAGGAAATGAGTCTGCTGATTCTATCTTGGGAAACTACCTCACTGAGCTTAAGCTAAGACATCATTCCTCAAAAAGGGCCAGTCCTATGATAGACACTCAGCCTGAGCTCCTTCAGCTTCCTCAGGCAAAAAGTGATGACTGCAGGATTTTAGATATGGGTTCCATTTCAATAACAACAAAATTAGACCATGGCTAGATGACTCATGTCTAAAATCCTGCTCATTCCTTAGTTCGCTAGTTTTAAAATTGCAGGAATGGGCAAAATTTTGTTTTTTCGTTTTGTACATAAATAAATTATTCTGTTTTTTTCTAATACTAGATGCTGGTTTTCTCGCTTTAATGCTTTGATGTTTTTCTTTCTTTTGGTTATTTGTTTTGCTGATGTTTTCCTTCAGTACTTTGCTATCTTTCCTTTTGGTTTTGAATAAAGAGGCAAACTTTTGGTTGCAATGGCAACATCGGGGTTCTTTATTAACTAAAATTTTGAGTGAAAGACTGTGCTTTAAAGCATAGAATGTCTTCTAGTAACTGTATTCCTAACTGGCATGCATTCATTGAAGTCTCACTTAACCCCTGTAAATAACTCAGAAGTAGAAGAGGTCTGGAATACTATTTCGAGGCTCCGTCCACCTCACATTTTAATATCCAAGGGGGTGACAGCATAATATCCATGGAAAGGAAGTAGAGTAAGACAGTATATCATATATAAATGATCCCATGACATAATCTCAGAAAAGCTAAAAGCTATCAAGAGTCAAAACTCCTGAAAGGAATAAGACATACCAAAACAAAGCTTGACAAGCATGAAATACTAAAATGGCCATAAGATCCTCTCCGTCCGTGAATTAAAATATGAAGTATCTTGTTCACACAAAAGGAAACTATGGGATAGAGGATCCTAAATTAAAATTCAGTAAGAAAGGCCCGCAGGAGGACTCATATCAAAGGAATAAAATTTAAATAGCACAAAAGTGCAAATTGGCATGGGAATGAGAAACAAAAGGATTATATTGCTTACTATCTATTACAATCCTATGGTGTCCAAGCTGGAAACCACCTAAGGACAGGCAAAATAAACCTCACATACTTGGCCTCAAAAGAGTTATTCAGACCTAAAACACTGCTGATGTTACCTTCTCCCGAAAGAATGGGCTTCATTTGAGTAACTTAATGCATAATTTGGGTTGGCTTAGGAATGCAGACATCTAGAAGATTTGGATTTTAGTCAAACAGTCTTGAGCTAGGAAAAGAGTTAATTCAGAAATTTAGGGTTCACCAGGTAGTCACCAATTGTTGCAGCTGCAACAATTTCCCAAAATTCTAAAAATTTCTAGGACCCTCCTTTGTTTTGGATTAGCTTGTTTTTCCTTCCCTACTTTGATGCATTGTTTTCTCAGAATGCTTTAATGCTTGAAGCCTTGGAAATACTTTGGAAACTAGCCATATTGCTGCTATTGAATGTACTTGAATCTTATTGAAATCAGAAGTTGTTTTGCTTGATTTTTCCTCCGTTGCGGCTGTTTTGAAGTTTCCCCCCCAGATTGAAGAACCTTCCGACTGCCGATTCCTTTTATTTACGGTGGGCACTTTTCTGATTAGGAATCGGATGATATTTCGATCTTCTATCCCACCGTTGTGGATGCTTTTGAGCTTTCATCATCCGATTTGAAATCCCCCCGACGTCCGACGCAGGTAACAAAAGCAAAAGCCTTCACCATATTCTATCCCGCCATTGCGAATGAGTATGAGCTTTCACCTCCCGATTAGAGAACCGTTCAACGGTCGATCGGCCGATTATTTCCCGCCATGTGCATATACCCGGTGTGATAAATGTTGGACCCGTCCACCGTTGCGGAAGGAAGATCACTCTCGACTGCCGATATGAAAACCCTTCGATGCCCGATTGATGGTCTCCTCGCATGTGTGAAAGGTTTATATATAACGGGGGCGACGGTTTGGTTTTTTTATTCTTATTTTTACTATCGAGCACTGTCGCGGTGAGCACTATCACGTTGAGCTATCGTTCTTTGGAGGGAGTGAAGGTCCCGCTATCACTATACCAGCTTCCAGGTGTCAGAAGTGAAATTCCAACCATCATCGACTCGCCCGTTTCGTCGGATTGCCAGGTAGGTCTTTTTCTCCATCGCACTTAAACTATTAATGGTTTTCTCCCAAGGGTTTAGATGTTCCCGGTGGTTCCCTCAGCTGGCTAGGTCTTAAGCTTATATGAGTAGGAATTTCATCTTTTGACCATAAGGGGGAAGCGTTTTAACCCTTTGAGCAGTTTTGTTTTCGCCTTTTGCTGCCTCGAACGCATAGGGGTTGAGGGGTTTCGACGCATACGGCCGTTACGCCGTCTGCACCAAACCTCCCTACACAGCCATGATAGGCAGAGGATAGATAGGTATGAGGATTGATTTAAGGGTTTGTTGGTTGACTATTATTCCCATGGTGCGTTACCCGGCCTTTTAAGCCATAGCCGTTTTGCGTTTTTGCGCGGCCTCATCGAGGTTTGAATCTTGAACCCATAGTTTTCCGAGACGTATAGGTTTTTGAAAGGATTTCACGGTCACTAGTGTTGTTCCCTCACCACTCGAACCCAGCCTGTTGCTCGCGCCATCACGCGCGACCCCGTGATGCTCATTTGCCTAAAACCCTAGCTGGTTAAAGGGGATATGTCGCCACTATAAGTCGTTGATTGAAAACCGTGCGGGTAGTGTTTTTATGGGAGTATCGGGTGCAGAAAGTTCATACAGTCCCCGCGGAGAGCAAAATGTATAGTCAAATTAATGTAACTTTCCCGCCGCGAGTCGCATGAGTCTTCATTAGTTATGTGTCTGCTGGGCTTTATGGTTAAAGTGTTGACTAGCACGAGCATTCGTTGTGTTTGCTATACAATAGAATAATAGCTGAATATTGCACCTTGCATATGGTATATATGTTTGCTTCAATGTATTTCTACCATGGGAAAAGTGGCATGTTGCATAATAATGTAGATTTAATACTGGCATAAGTATGGTTGATAAGCTTGCTTCATGTAGATCATATCATAAAATGTTGCACCCTAGTCTCAAGGCATTATAGGGCTAAGCAATGTATGCATTAATACACTGAACCTTATCATACTAGGCATAGGACAATACCACATTGCACAGTATTGCATACTAGTTCAATTATTCAGCCTGAAGGGCTTATGTCTTAATTTCATTGACTGGTTACAGTCATGATACACTTGACAAAGAATAAAATGCTGCACAATGTCTGCAAATTCAAATTGCTTAATGTCAAAATGTTATACATGGCAGGAGGAACTTACAATGTCCAAAAGGTAGAAAAAGAAGGCCCCTATGGTCGAAGAACAATCAGCAATAGAGGTCGTCACACAGACTGAATATATATATGAAGACACCCAATGTGTTTCGGGTGTGGAGCCCGAGTACAAATGGGGTGATATTTATAGATTAATTTCCCAAAGGGAGGTCCCCGACATGGGTCTTGAAGAAGAACCCATCTATGCAAACATAGAAAAATCCGCCATCATGAAGGTGGCTACCAGACCAGAGCTGTTCCCTTGCTCTGAGGTGATTAGATGGATTCTGCCCCATACAAATATAGCCACCATGCTCATAGGAAATGTGGAAGGCCAGGGCTATGCTGCATTTAGCCCAAGATATGTGGCGTTGGCCTATCATCTTCCAGAACCTCAAATATTCCTATCTGATGCTTGGCTGGATAACATCAGAATGGACATGGTAGAAACCCTTAAGAGAATGCTCTTGCCGGGAAATTTGTACAGACACAGAGCAACTGGAGAGTATGATACAACAAGCTTGAGGGCTCCTTACAGATTTATAGCCCTGATGCTGAATAGGATCTTCGGGAGAGCCCATGGCAGACTCTTCAAATTTGAATGGATACCCATTATGTTCCACGTAGCAACCCAAGGAACAGTCTTCAATTGGGCCAGCCTAGTATCAAGCAGTATCTCTTCTTGCGTGGTTTCTTCCTTGGGAAGAGAATCCAAGAAAAAGTCTGAATTCTACATGAGCTCGATATTGGTAGATTGTATACTGTGCAACCAGCCTTTCCCTGGTCTCAAGTGTGTCTGGGACAGGGAAAGGATGCCTGTGTATGCCACCTATAGACCATTGTGGGCTCAGCGGTACCATAGCCACTACAGGGAGGTCTGGGGGCAGTTCATTATGCCACTCTACACACTCATCTTCCGGAAGGAATGTGACTGTATGTCATAGGAGGCTATGCAGGTAATAGAAGAGCATGCAGACTATTTCCTGACTGAGAATGGCATGTACATCATAATGTTTGGTGGCACGAAATGTCCCTTATTGCTGCCCAAATACGCAACAGATTATGTTATTCATAAAGAGGCAGTCAGGCAGGTATTCATTGATGGAATAGGTAATTACCTTTTTGAGCAAAAGAAGGCTACATATCCTCCGCTGCCATTCAAACTAGGTAGCTATAGATTTGCCAAGGTAAAGCAAGCTGCGGAGTTCATAGAAGAATTGGGGAAGTTCCATTTTGGTGAGATGCCTTTCCGAAGGAATGACACTCATGGTAAAATGGCAGAGCACTGTAAAGAACATAAAGTACATTTCGAGTACACTCACCACTTTGACAAGGAAGAATCTGTCTTCCGAAGTGCCCCTAACTTGACAGCTCTGAGAAGGAGGTTTAAGCCTAAGAACCCTACCAAGGGTGGAAAAGGGGCTGAGCAAGCCAGAGCTAAGCAGGCCAGAGATGAAGAAGAGGCCAAGAGGAAACAGGAAGAGGCCCAGAAGCTAGAACAGGAAGTTACAGAATGGCTACAGAAAGGAGAAGAAGAAAAAAGAAAAGCTTCCCAAGAAGCAGCTGAAAAGGAGCAAGAGGCAGCCAAAGAAACAGAAGAGGTAGCTAGACAGGCAGCTAAGGAAGAAAAAATAAAGCTAGATTAAGAGCTCCAAAAGCAGGAGGCTAAAAAAACAGAGCTGCCACAACAATCAATTGCTGAAACATCAACAGGACAGACCCAGGAGGAGGCAAATGTTGATGTATATGTAACTTCAGAATGTATTCTTCTATGTATCTTATGTATTGTAACCCGATGTTAATTCTGGGATGTTTCTATTATGTATTTGAGTCATTTTGTCATACCCTGATGTTCCGATCGGGAATATTAATAATGTAAACAAGTCATATCAAGTCATTAGGTAATTCCCCACAGTTTTGGGGCACTTGAGTTATTATACACTAATTAAGGTGTAGGCTCAAGTAGTAATTATTAGGTTGAGCCTATGTGTGAAATGGAAACTCAAGTGAACAGATGAATATAAATAGAGAGTGAGAGCCTCTCTATTTATCACTTGTGAAATACATCACTTGCTCTCTCAAGTGTGGCACACTATTGGAGAAGGAAATACTTTGGCTTGACAGAAGACAGAAGGCTACTGTTGTGTTGGGAGTACATCTTACTATTTTGGGTTTCACATCTTGTGGTGATACTATCTTAGAGGAAGTTGTGGGGTTTTCTCCATTTATGGTTTCCCCGATCAAAACTCTTTGTGTCTCTTGTCTCATGTGATGTGCTTATGTTATTGTTGTGATTGTTATTCTCTCAGTGAAAAGATCCTAACATAATGCTAGCTTAAATGTTGAAAAACTAACATTGTATCAGAGCTAACCTGAGAAGAAGACATTGTGCAGCTACAGGAACTAGGGTTTCCTATTTTTTGGATCTTTCTCCACAGATTTTCAGCAAAAGTATGCTAAGATGTCTCCCCATTGAAGGGTGCATCTTTCTGTTGATGCAGAATTCAATCTCAAGCATTTTCAGTTTCAATGTGGAAATTAGGGCTTTCTACAGAAGAGGAACTTTTGAGTGAGACCAGCATAGGGTTATTCTCCTCATCAAAACCGAATTTTAGAGACCTGGATCAAGAAATTTGGTTGGGTGAAACTCCGGGAAAGTCAAAACCTAGTTTGACCCTGAGCTAGGAGAAACCCTAAATACTAAAACTGCTAAGTTTTGGTACAGTCACTATATTCCAATATTGGCGAAGTATAAGAAGCTGAAAATTTCAGGGGGAAAATAAACAATCCTAATGAATCCTATGTCCAAAAATTAGACTCAGATTCGCTGTACTCTAGGAGATATGATCTCTCCAATTAGGGTTCCAGCCTCTTCCAGAATTCATCCCTGAACAGGACATCTGGGGAGATCTGAAATATCTTAAGCTACAGAGGTCCAAATGGAATTCCTAAAGATTTTATAGAAAGTTCATGGACTATACTTTTGGTGGTCCGAATATCAAACTCAGAAGATGAACCAGTGACACGTGGAATTCCATAAAACTTTGCTGTTCTGAACAGTCCTGTAACAGGTCACCTTGGGAAAAGGATCATAAATCCCAAATGGTGAAACCAATTCTGATGAAAATTGCGGTGTTGGATCAGGGACATGTGATTTTACCTCAGTACGAAATTTCAGACATAGAGGATCAGTAATTTCATAGATATCATAGAAACAGTAATAGGCATTTCTGCAGAAGAAATTGGAAATCTAGGGCTTCCTCTTCCGGGAGCTTCCCTCCACTGTTTTCAGAAAAGGAGTACATTGGACAGCTCCATTTGAAGAGATATATATGTTTATCCAATCAGATCTGAAAGATTCCAAGTTCTGAAAATTAGTTTTTCTGTGACAAACCCTAGATCAGCCAGCTCCGGAACTAGGACGGTCACCTCAAATCGGTAAGATTTAATCCTTTGCTATTTTCATTTGAGGTTCTCATTTCAAAGTGATCTATCACATCAGATTGATGATAAGCTTGGTGAAGTTCACAAATTCCAAGCATAGAAGTATTTGATCTCTCTGAAGAAATGGATTGGACACCTACATGAATAGAGAGGTTCCAGTTTAAGAGGGAGATGAGGCTAGAAGCCTTACACAAGAAGAACTTGGTCAAGTCCAAGAAGATCATGGTTGATTCAGTCATGGATCAACTTGTACCACAAGTGTCTTCCCTAAAAGACACCGAAGATGTTTGATTCCTTGACCAAGCTATTTGAAGGGAAGAACAAAAATCATAATATGACCTTGAGAAACCAGTTGAAGAATGTGAAGATCCAGAATGTAGAAACCATGCAGTCATAAGAGTTTCTCAAATCAAGAACAACTTGAAGCGGTAAAAGAAGAAGTGAAGAATGCAGAAGTGGTGATGGCCACCTTGAATAGCCTCCCAGGATCATGGGATTCATTCATGCAAGGAATTTGTGGCAGAAGGAAGTGATTACTTTTAGCAGACTTCGAGAATAATAAGAAGCTTGACTCATAAGAAGAGAAGAGAAGATGGGAGCAATTGAAGATCAAGCGATGAGGAATATGAAGAACTCCACTCTTGAAGAAATTCTTATCCACCTCAGCTTTTGGATAAGAAACAATGCTATCATGAATGAAGAAGACGATGAATCTGAAGGCTCAAGAAGGAGTATACCCATGAAACAAATAAAGATAAGTATTCAATTGTCATTTCATGATATTGTTTTGTTATGCATTTGTTTATATTCAGTTGATGTATCATGCATGATAGGATGTTTGCATTAACGACAGTATACTACTAATATGCATGTGATGGGTAAGTAGCTCATGGTGCTATACAAATTCTCCATTGCTACTTATCTAGAATGAAACCTCTTTGCTGACATATTGGATTAGTGGACAATCTCAATGTTGTCCTGGTAGAGATGGAAGGCATATAGAAAGTTTCAGTGAGATATGGATGAATGTTGTATTGGATAAAGTAGTTGCATGATCATATATTTATGCATAAGTATTTTCCAGTATGAATATTCCTTATGAAATGTTCTAACCATACAAATGCATTTGACCTGTAGGAAAGACCGCATATATAATAGCCTACAAGCAAAGAAGAATGAATACTTGTTCCGAAGAGAAAGTGACGACATTTCAAAATGACGAATAATATGACGAGTGCAGTGACATCATTGATGCTGAACCTTCCAGCTACCAAGAAGAAAGGGAAGACCAGTTCAAGAAGAATGATGTCAGAGCGCAGTATCGAGACCTGAAGAAAAGTTCATAGTTCCATCTGCAGTAGATGGAAACATCGTGGGATACAAAGCAAGATTCGTAGCACGAGGCTTCTCACGAAAAGAAGGCCTAGACTATGAAGAGACATTTGCAGCTAGTAAGAGTTGAAACACATACATGATGAGATTGATGAAGATCTTAACCTTTGCTACAAGGTTGAAGATGCAAGTTTATACACTAGATGGTCACATAGAATATTAGTAGCATAGGAAGCTACTTGTCACTCCGGTACATAATGTTTTCAGTGCATAGAGCACAGAAGACAGAGGGAGTATGATGCTTCGCTTCAGAGGGAGTGACTACAGAATATCTTGAGGTTCGACATGGTATGACAGGATGGGTAGATTACTGATGACTCTAGGCTTTACTGAGAGTAAAGTGGATTCCAACCTTTTCTTCAAGGTTGAAGGCGGAAGACCAGTAACGCTCATGTTATGTGTCAATGCACTATTTTCTAGGTATGGAGGTGTGGCAGAGTGTAGATGGAATCTTCCTTGGACAAGGGAAGTATGTAGTAGAGATCCTGAAGAGGTTCAGGATTATGGACTGCATGACCACACCTATGGCATCAAACATGAAGCTATTGAGTGATGCTTCATCAAAGTCAGTTGATGCTACGATGTATCGTCAGATGATTGGGTCATTGACGTACCTAACGAACAAAAGACCAGACATTTGCTTCGCTGTGAACACCTTGAGCTAGTACTTGACAGATCCGAGAAGTGTTCACTTGACAGCTGCAAAGCATATTCTGAGGTACCTGAAGGGTACAATTGATTATGGGCTCAAGTATGATGCAAATCAAAAGATTAACCTGGAGGGTTATGTTGATTCAGATTAGGTAGGAAGTTCTGTTGACAGGAAGAGTACTTCAGGGTGTTGCTTCAGTATGGGATCAGGTGTGATCTCTTGGTTTAGCAGGACGCAATCCTGTGTGGCACTGAGTACAGCTGAAATAGAGTATGTCGTAGCTTGTTCAGCTAGTTGTGAGGCAGTATGGCTGCGGAATCTACTGTATGATATATTTGATCTCCAGTTGGATGCTACTTGTATACATTGTGACAACCAGAGTTGCGTGAAGTTGTCAGAGAATCTAGTGTTCCATGACAAGTCAAAGCATATCGAGATCAAGTATCACTATATCGGGGATATGGTGTAGAGAGGAGCAGTGAAGCTCCTATATGTTGCGATGGAGGAACAGATAGATGATGTATTGATGAAGCCATTGGCTAGGCTGAAGTTCGAGTACTTCAGAGAGAGACTTGGTGTTCTCCAGATCGAGGTTCCTTCCAAGAGAAAGTGATGAGACCCAAAGCCATTCTGACATGGTGAGAGGATTGGTTCCTTCCATGGTCAGTTGTAAGGGCTGAGCGATTCTGTCATGGTGAGAGGATTCAGTTCCTTCCATGTCAGATATGAGTGCTAGAGATCCAAAGACATTCTGATGAGCAAGTCAGATGTAAGGGCTGAGCCATTCTGTCATGGTGAGAGGATTTGGTTCCTTCCATGTCAGATATGAGTGCTAACTGCCATTCTGGGAATGGAGGCACCTGGTCAGTTACCAGGAACACTCAGTCAGGGACTGAGAGAGCCATTCTAACGAGCAGGTCAGATGTAAGGGCTGAGCCATTCTGTTCATGGCTAAAGGATTTAGTTCCTTCCATGTTAGATGTGAGTGCTGGCCATTCTGTCGAGTAGGATAGATGTAAGGGCTACTGCCACTCTTCAAAAGAGTGGAGGCGCCTGGTCCGTTACCAGGTAGCTCAGTCAGGAACTGGGGGCCATTCTGACGAGGGTGTAGGATTCAGTTCCTACCAGGTCAGATTTGAGTGCACAAATCTTTCACCACTGTGGTAGGAGGGGCTCCGGCCTGGGTGAGAGTCTTCCATCACTTTGATAGGATGTGTTCTTGTCTGGATGGATGTGCCTTTCTGACAACTAGGTCAGATGTAAGTGCTGAAATATCTCATCACTGTGATAGGATGTGTTCTTGTATGGATGGGAGTCTTCCATCACTGTGATAGGATGTGTTCTTGTCTGGATGGATGTGCCTTTCTGACGAGTAGGTTAGATGTAAGTGCTGAAATCTCTCATCACTGTGATAGGATGTGTTCTTGTCTAGATGGGAGTCTTCCATCACTGTGATAGGATGTGTTCCTGTCTGGATGGATGTGCCTTTGTGATGAGTAGGTCAGATGTAAGTGCTAAGCCATTTCATATATGGTAGTTGATGTGCCTACCATGCTGGTGAATGTGAGTGCTGGGCCTTTCTGATATGATTGTAGTTTACTACATGATCATATGTGAGTGTTGGGCGTGCCTTTATAACGAGCAGGTCAGATGTAAGTGCTGGATGAAGACCTACCTGGTGGCTAGGAGTACAACCAGCATGAAAAAGGGCTGGCTCTGTAGAACTTCCTATGATGAGATAGTACACAAATGATGATGACCAGAGGAGATCCAAATCAAGCTATGATCCAGATCCAGTTATGATGACTTCGAGATGATATAGATCCAGATCCAGATCGAGTGATGATCTAGATCCAGACTAGTGATGATGATCCAGATCCAGTGATGATGTTCTATGATGATCTAGATCGAGTGATGATCCAGATCCAGTTCTATGACGATCCAGATCGAGAGATGATCCAGATCCAGATGACTTGAAGATGAAGATGACTTGAAGATGAAGATGACTTGAAGACGAAGATGATCCAGTTGATACAGAGAAGAAGACCAGTGCTGAAAATCGTCTCGAAAGAATACCTTCCTAGTTAAGAGGGAGTGTTGATGTATATGTAACTTCGGAATGTATTCTTCTATGTATCTTATGTATTGTAACTCGATGTTTATTCCGGGATGTTTCTATTATGTATTTGAGTCATGTTTTCATACCCCGATGTTTCGATCAGGAAGATTAATAATGTAAACAAGTCATATCAAGTCATTAGGTAAGTCCCCACAGTTTCGGGGCACTTGAGTTATTATACACTAATTAAGGTGTAGGATCGAGTAGTAATTATTAGGTTGATCCTACGTGTGAAATGGAAACTCAAGTGAACGGATGAATATAAATAGAGAGTGAGAGTCTCTCTATTTATCACTTGTGAAATACATCACTTGCTCTCTCAAGTGTGGCACACTATTGGAGAAGGAAATACTTTGTCTTGACAGAAGACAGAAGGCTACTGCTGTGTTGGGAGTACATCTTACTGTTTTGGGTTTCACATCTTGTGGTGATACTATCTTAGAGGAAGTTGTGGGGTTTTCTCCATTTATGGTTTCCCTGATCAAAACTCTTTGTGTCTCTTGTCTCATGTGATGTGCTTATGTTATTGTTGTGCTTGTTATTCTCTCAGTGAAAAGATCCCGACATAATGCTAGCTTAAATGTTGAAAAACTAACAGCAAACCCCGAGGTACAAATCCTTCAAGTACCTGCTGCTAGCACCCTGGTGACTCCTACGCTCCAGCTAGTGCCTTTCATCCAGAAAAAGGGTGAAGAAGTCCCCAACTTCAATACTGTCTATTATGACAGGGCCACCAAAATAATAATGAGGAGGACAGAAAAGAAGATTGAAGCAATAGACCTATCAGGGAGGATGGTAACAGATACAGCCATCATGCTAGGGACAGACAAGGATCCTAGGATGTTGATAAGAGCCGGGGCTGCCCTAATCGATGCCTCCGGAGATAACATAAATCGGGTAATGATTGAACTAGAGTCAGTTAAGAAGACCTCTGCTCAGCTAAAAGACACACTGAGAAAAGAAAGAGATGAAGGTAATAGACTCAAGAGGAAATATGAGCACATGCAAAGGGAACTGGAATCCTCAAAAGGTGAAGTCTATACCCTTCAAGTGGAGATGCATGCAAAGGGAACAGCACGGGAGTCCCTAGAAAACGTACAACAGGAATCCCAAAGTATAAAGAGTGATAAGGAACAGTTACTGGCAAAGGTGGAAGATCTAGAGGAACAGATAAATATCATCTATGAGTCCAATGATTCATACGCCAAAGAACTAAAAGAGCAGCTCGCTTCTCTAAATGCTGATCTATAGGCGGCTAAGGAACAGCAGGTAAATCTGCAGCCATTTAAAGAATATATCCTGGCTCAAAAAGCTCAAATGATACAACTGCAGACGGCTCTAGAAGAAGAGAGGTGCAAAGTCCTTCAGATTGATAGGAGGCTGGAAGAGATCATGGAAACTTCCTCATACTTTGTTGATCGATCTCACGAGGTTCTTGAGGTTTTGAGTGTCAGAATGGCAAGGCCGGAAGATGATGCCGAGACTCCAAAAGGGCTACCAGCAAAAGACCATCAAGCCCTCAAGAGAGATCACAACCTGGTAGAGTTTTCCATCAGTACTGCAGAAGGCTTCAAGAAGGTTGTAAAAAAGACGCAGGGAGCATGCTCAGAGTATTTCAGAAGGCTCCTGAATACGTACAACCGATGTCAAATAGAGGTTGATCATAGGCTTGAAGAGTTCCCGGACCATGAGGCCTTTATGGAAATACTACAGAAAAGATATCAATATGTAGAGGCCATAAGTCAGCAGATTAGAGCCATTGATGACCTAGTACTGAACAACGAGGTAGGCTACGTAGCCGTTAGCATGCAGTTTCTAGAATATCAGCTTCGGTTGAGCCCAACAAGGATTGAGGCCATCAATAACCAAGTTGAAAAGTTTGAAATCAACATTCAGTTCCTAGAGCCATGCGCATTTGAAGGCATTGTTGCTGAAGCAGCAGCGTGAAAGAAGTTTTTAGATAGCCAGGCGGGACCCTCCTCATAAAGGACCAGTCAACTTTGTAATAATTTAATAATTTTGTAAAATCTTTTTGAGGAATGAAGCGTTGGGAAAGCAAAAGGTTGGGAAGCCCAAAGGTCACTTTGGGTAGCCCAACCATTTTGACCTTTTTGTATAAAATTAGGAAGCATAGAAGGGAAAGGGACTTTTTTCCCAGCAAGACTGGTGATGACGTATTGTAAGAAGAACTATTTCCTTTTGCAATAAAAATTTTGCAGTTTTCCTGTTGAAAGAAGATCAGTGGGGGTTCTCAATGTTTTTCCATGGATAGTCGGAAGATGAACTATTTTTTTTTCCAGCATTGTATCCATGAATCGTGATATCGTTCGAACTTTACGACCTATGTCTCTATTTATATGATTTCTGATTTATTTTATGAAATAACCACCATGAGTAATGTAAGCTGATCATAAACAATTAGCTATCTGGTTGTTGAAATATCTTTCATTTGTTCATGCTTGTAAAATTAAATGTCAGCTATATGTAATTTCTTTTATCATGTGTGCACACCCACATTACTCATATATGAATTACAAGTTGGCTCCCCGGGGATAGATAGGTAGTTAGCTCATCTCATTGCTGCATGTGTGACTCAGATGCTAGTGAGCCTAAGACAAGAGGTAAGAACCTGCGCATCATGTTGTGAATGCTCCTTGCATCCTTCACCACCTTGCATAATTAGGTAGACACTTGCATCCCACTCTTAAGTCAAAAAATACAAATTCCGGTGGACCGGGCCGCAACCGGTAAACCTCTTTTTTGTTACTTTGACCTATTGTGGCCGGACCGTAAACCAGATGGATTCCCTATACCAAACAATCAACAGGCTAGTTGGGAACCTTAATTGGGGAGAATCCTTTACTATTGCCACCTGCGAATTTCCAGGCCTCAATAAGACCTTCCCTTCCAGATAATGTCAAATTTTGGAAGGTGTTTGAGAATGATGATGAGCTTAGTAAATTCCTTCAACTAGTAGATGAATTCTCGGATATACATATAGATCAGGAAAACCTAAACATGGAGGAATCCAAATAGCTTAAGTTGAAAAATAAAGTGGCTGATCAAAACATTGTCCAATTACCCATCAAATATATACCTCAGGGTCTAGTACCTCTGGAAGAGATGTTTGCTCATAATGGAATACCTTTCAATCCTGCCAAAAGGGAGTAAGACCCTGCTGTCCAAGAGAAAAACATAGGTAGCCAAAGCCATCCAAAACTGATAAATCTGTCCACTGGGTTGACTGCTGATCAGAGGTCAAAATTTTGCAACCTGATAAAAGAGTTTTTTATGTCTTTGCCTGGGAGTACAATGACCTGAAAACCTATGACACCAATATCATCGAGCACGGGATTCCTTTGGATAAGGACACCATCCCTTTCAAGCAGAAGCTCAGATCCATCAGTCCTCTCCTATTACCAGTAATTGAAAAAGAAATCCATAAACTCCTCAAAGCCAAGATCATAATCCCCCTAAGGTATTCCAAGTGGATTGCAAACCTAGTGGTGGTAAGAAAGAAGAATGGGGAAATCAGGTTGTGTGTGGATTTTAGAAACCTGAACAAATGTTCCAAGAAAGACAACTATCCATTGCCCAAGATGGAACACCTATTACAGAAAGTCTCAGGGGCTAGTGTCATGTCATTCCTGCATGGCTTCTCTGGATACAACCAAGTTGTTGTGCACCCTGATGACCAAAAGAAAACTGCCTTTACCACCCCCTGGGGCACTTTCATGTATGCTAAAATGCCATTTGGGATGATGAATGCTGGGGCTACTTTTCAGAAATCCATGGATCTAGCTTTTGTAGGGTTGAAAGATAAATTTGTGCTCATATACTTTGATGACCTAGCTATTTAATCTCACAGCTATCATGACCATTTGTAGCATTTGAGGAAGGTATTTCTGAAGTACAGAAGGTATGGGATATCACTCAATCCTAAGAAGTCCCAGTTTGCACTCGGTGAAGGGAAACTCCTAGGTCACATAGTCTCAGCTGAAGGTGTAAAGATTGATCCAGTAAGGGTGGAAGCAATCCAGAAGCTGTCCATACCGAGATAAAAAAGGGACATTCAATCCTTTCTAGGTAAGATAAACTTTGTCAAGAGGTTCATCCCTAATTATTCCGAGCTAGTGAAGCAGATAATAGTCATGCTGAAAAAGGATGCAGAAATACAATGGACTGACCAAGCGAGAATCTCTTTCAAATACATCAATAAGGCTATCATGGAGGCCCCAACCTTGATTAGTCCTGACTATACCAATAGTTTTTACATATTCTCTTTTGCATCCTATGACACAGTGGCAATTGTGCTGTTACAAGAAGATAATGAGGGTCTTGATCATCCAATTTCATTCTTTAGCAAAACCTTGAGAGATGCTGAGCTAAAGTATGATCCAATTGAGAAACAGGCTTATGCTCTCATAAAATCTTTGAAGACTTTCAAAATTTACATTCTCCATGCAAAAGTCCTTGCATATGTCCCTTCAGCTGCTACGAATGATGCTTTGACTCAACCTGACATTGATGGGAAGAGAGATAAGTGGATTTCCAAGCTCATTGAGTTTGATATAGAGGTGAAACCCACTCAGCTAGTAAAGGGACTAGGTCTGGCCAAACTCATGGCTAAAGAAACTTGTGAACTAATGGGGTTAAACTTCACAGGTGTCAAATCAGAAAAAGGGCAGACTGTGGTAGCAGTAGAAGGAGATCAAAATTAGAATGACATTCCACCAATAGCTGAAAACCTATCTTCATGTGAGTGGTACTCAGGTATTATTCATTTTTTGCAGAAATCAGAAGTTACTCCTGATATCAGTCATAATCAAGCACGATCTCTTAAGTTAAAATCTGTTAAGTTTTGCATAATTGACAAACTATTGTACTAGAAAGATCAGTCTGGAATTTTGTTGAGATGTCTAGATAAAGAAGAAGAAGAGCAGGTCATGCATCACTTTCATTCCAGCACATGCAGGGGCCACCACTATTGGAAAACAACAACCCACAAGATCCTAAGAGCAGGATACTATTGGCCAGTGATTTTTGCTGATGTATGTACTTTTCTAAGGGCCTGTGACCAGTGCCAAATATTTATAGGGAAGAAGCAGCTCAAATCCTTTCCCCTTAGGCCTATTGTGGTGAATGGGCCTTTCCAGCAATGGGGTCTGGGTTTCATAGGTGAAATAAATCCATCTTCTAGTGGGCACCATAAATGGATCCTAGTAGCCACAGATTACTTTACCAAATGGATAGAGGCAATACCCACCATAAATTCCACTCATCCAGTCATCAGGATATTTTTATATGAGAATATCTTTAGCAGGTTTGGCTGCCCAGTAAGGTTAGTAACTAATAATGCACCAGCTTTCCAAGCTGGGGCATTAGTTAAAATGTGTGAGTCAATGGGCATTCAACTGGTGCATTCCACATCCTATTATCCTCAAGGAAATGGCATGGCTGAGTCATCCAACAAAAGCCTAGTCAAGATCATCAGAAAACTACTGGAGACAAATCAGAAAAGCTGGGATTCTAAGCTTGAGTTTTCTTTATGGGATGATAAGGTAACATAAAATAGATCTATAGGGACTTCTCCATTCAAATTAGTTTATGGTACTGAGGCCATCTTTCCTATTTAGCTCATTTTTCCAATGGAAAAATTATTTTAGGAAGAGGCAGATGAACCAAATGATATGGTGAGAAGGATGATGGAATTGGTGTACTTGCAGAAAATCAAGGAACAAGTGATAGGAAAATCAGAAGCCCATCAATAGAGGATAAAGGGCATGTTTGACAAAAGGGAAAAAGTAGACAACTTTTAGGTTGGATATTGGGTCCTAAAGTGGGATGCTGTCAGACAAGACAAGGGAAAACATGGAAAGTTTGATTCTTTATGGATTGGCGCTTTTGTGATAGCTCAAGTACATAAGAATAACACCTTCAAATTGCAAAGTATGGAAGGGGAAGAGGTGTTTGATGGCCCAGTCAATGGGTAGTTTCTGAAAATTTACTTTATTTGAGGCTCTGAGGCCTTGTCATTGTAAATTAGTAGTTAGTAGGTTATTTTTTCTTACAGAATAATTTCCATGCCCAATGGAACAGTAAATGATAGTGGTAATATTTTTGTTGTTTTCAGGGAAAGACATTTTGTCTGGGATTCTTGGGACCTCACTGGGAGGTTCCCATCCCCAAGTAGGAGACAGATGTTATCTCCCAAAATAAATTTATTTTGATAGTATGAAGAATTTGATTTATGTATGAAAGATCTGAGGATGAATAACAAATTGAAAGTCTTTGTTCTTGATATGGATGAAAAATTTGGAAGTTATAGCTCTCGCTGGCTTAGGCGAGGTTCTTAATAGCTCATTAGCCACCAAAAAGCTATGTTTTAGCAACTAAATGGTTTAACGTAGGATAAAGGTAAACCACTGAAAGCAGCCCCAGCTAGTAAAATACAAAAAACAATTTCGGTGGCTTAGGCGAGACTGCAAATGACTCATTAGCCACCGAAAAGTGTTGCTTCGGCAACTTAGGGAGAAGACCAAGAAAGGTGTTAACCGTCGAAAGCAGACAGAAAGCGACACTGCTAAAGACACTTTCGGTGGATTAGGAGAGACTCCAGATAGCTCATTAGCCACCGAAAGGTGATGCTTTCGACAACTTATTGAACATTTCAAATCAGATTTTAACTGCCGAAAGCAAACAAATAAGTGCCGGAGAAAATGCACTTTCAATGGCTTAGGCGAAAGCTCAGACATTTCATTAGCCACCAGAAGGATGGGTTTCTGGTGGCTAAAAGGGTTTTTGATGAGGCTACTATTTGCCGAAATCTAGGTTTCACCGTGTCCCTGGGATAATGGTTTCGGTGGCTTAAGCGAAGGGACATCACTTCATTAGCCACCGAAATCCATATTTTCAGTGGCTAGAAGAAAAAATTCTGAAGGCCATTAACCACCGAAAAGGTAGAATGTGGAAACAGATAGAATGCAGTCAAATAAAACCCCGTCAGCAAGATAAACAATCAGTTTAGGGCATGACAAACCACCGAAATGACTTGAGTCTGCATAACCGCATGTGGAAATAAGTGAAGGAGGTCATTATAGAACTAATAAAGGACTGATAGGATTGGAAACCCTCAGTTTCTTCCACCTATCCAAAAGAATAGCAGAAAGCTCACTGAGTACCCAGGCTGATTTGCAAAATGATTGCTGGGAAAAGGAAATCAAGAAGATCAACTGTTTCCATCACCTTATGATCTTAGCATTCATCATGATAGCACAAACCCTTATAATCAGTGCTAAAAGCTCCAAGCACATTTCGCTTTCGATCTTAGCATTCCTCTCCACTAGGAAAACCATCTCTGAGAAAGTAGCCTGCTAACACACTGTCACACAAAGCTTAGAATCATTTTTGCAGGTACCCAGGAGTGGCATTCATCAAGATGAAGAAGGGAGGACCTACTCTCAGGCAGGAGTTGGGAGATATCAACTATTTGGAAGCACATGTAGAGGTCTATAAACTCTTCCAAGATGTTCACTACTATAGGTTTTGTAGAACATACAAGGTTCCCATGAGTAGGTGGCTGAGGCATTTTCCCTCTCATTTGATGGTTCAAAGGTAGTTATAGGAAAGGAGTTTCACATAGATGAAACCCTAGTCACTGATGTGACTGAACTCCCTAGCACAGGAGAAAAATGGTTCAAGACCACCATACCAAAAGATGTAGAGTTCAGGTCTTACCTAAAGCCTAAGCATAGAGGAGTGGTGTTGTTATAACGGATTTCACCACTCTAGGTGAATCACACATTGTATGGCCTTCCCCTATCCCGCTACAGACTCTTTAGACCCCACGGACCATATTTTATCCTTTGATGTTTCCTTGATCATCCCTAAAACTATATGAAAAATGATATACGCGGCTTTTTACCCGATAACTGCGTACATATGCGGGTTTGACCCCTATAACCGTGTACATCAGGATGTGTGCATAATCCAAATACTTTTGGAGTTTTCCTTGACATGGATCTGACTCATTCGACTCCTGGCCTTCCATATGCCTTGAGATTGCTCGGATTTGACCCTTCATTATCCCTTGTGAAGCTATATAAGGAACCCCTTGGTATATTGAAGGCATATAGAGAGATTGAGAGAAGAGAAATTATAGTCCATTGTTGACGGAATTTATACTTGAGTCGGCATCCCTTTGTCCCTTGGAGCACTTTTGTGTTCTTCCCAAGCTTTCCTTTTGATAGTGAGCTTGCTATCTAGAGATGGAGGATTGAGGTGGTGGAGGCCCAAGTGGGGGATTCAATTTCTCCGGTTCGCAGACGTGCCATCAGAGGTTGTATCTATCTTGTAATCTCTAATTTATATTAATAGAAATATCTTTTCCTGTCCAATGATGTGTATTTTATTGAATGTTGTATCCATTGGAATATGTCAAATGCTTTTACATTATTGATATATATGCTAGAATAGATCTAACACCATGATATATAGTATGCTTGTATTGTTTACTTGTTGTTGAGGAAGTATTATATCAATTCAAGCTGAAGATTGGAAAGCTCAACGGGGATCTACTTCAACCATCTGGAATAAGGTACGAGGTCTGATCCTTTAGTGTTAGACATTTTATTTCTATTGCATATTGGGAAAGATTGATTTCCGGAGTCAAAGCTGTCTGTTGTGGTACCCGAAGGCATAGGAATTTCTCTCTGTAACAGAATTGGCAACTCCACTGGGGAGTTCCTAGTAGTTGTCCTTTGGGGGTGATTTTCTCAGCATTCAATGTATTTGAATTGCTCTTTCTCTCTTGTTTCTGTGTCAGGTCTGGGGGCATGTATGCCTGGTAGAGTCTGGTCGGAGTGAAGTTTGTCTCATCCTGCCTATTTTCCTTGTTTTATGCACCTTTTCTTCCTGTATGCGGGTTTTTGATTTACAGTCGCGTATACACGCGGTTTCCTCTATGATTTCCGCATATACACGCGGGTTTACTGCGAACAATCTTGTATACCCTGGATTTTTCCTTTTTCTGGAAGATAGTTGGTTGCTCGGTGAATGCTGTTAGTTACTGAGTCTCCTTTGGCACTGCCTGAGTCTGTTTTGACCTCTATTTCTGACTAGAAACATTTTTTTAGCCTAAATTTTTTTTTAGGAAGTTCTTGTCATGGTATTTTCGATTTTTTGTTTGAGATTAGTGCATTAGAGTTCTTTTACCTTAGTGATTTTCTTGGATGCTATTTATGTGTGCTTACAGAGTCTAGGGGTGGTAGAATTAGTCTTTTGACTTTTGCATCTCTTATATTTTCAAAAAATCCAAAAACATTTGCTTATCATCATGCATTGCATTTTTCACTTCGCATTGTACTCGCACTAGATCTAGATTTGCTTTGGAGTACTAGTTAGGACTTCATATAGGAAAAATTTTCATTCATCATTTGAAGAAGAATTGTGCATTTCACGTAGTAGTATACCCTATTTACATGGACACAATGCATTTGCATTGATTGTTACTATTGGAGCAGGGTTCCGCAGCTACAGAAGAAGCTGCTAGTTTTGGCGGAGAGATAAGTTTTGGAGGAAAGAGGATAAGATGGAGCTACGACGCCGTAGCACATTTCTAGCTGGAGAGCAGAGCCGGAAATCGTGACTTTTTGAGATGTGGAAGTCAAAGAAAGGCAACGGTACCTGAGCGACCGAGAAGGGAGAGCTCACCCATTGCATTGAAGGCAGCGGCGGAAGACAGGAGTGCTCAGCGACCCTCATAAAGAAGAAGGAGCAACGAAGCTCAAGCATTGAAGGTGAAGGACAGAAAGCAGTGAAGCAGTGCATAGTACCCATGGTCAGTGCCAGGAAGCATGGAATACTGCAGAGAGTTGTGGTGTGACGGGAAGCGGCTACCTCAAGGACAGAGAGGACCGACTGTCACTAATTAGGGTTTGGGTTACTATTGGGACAGGCCCACAATGTTGTAATGGCATGACCTTCAGGCTGTCTATATAAGAAAATATTTTGTATTGTAAAGGGTTAGCTAGTCATTCAGTTAGCCAGTTGGTTAGATAGAGAGACAGTTGTGATTGAAATAGGCAATAAGAATAAGTAGACTGTTGTAAAAGCAGAGCTCTGGTTCTGGTTCTAGCGGTAGCAATCTTACTAAAACCAGTAGCCGGCTTGTAGAGCATGCATGTAACGATCCGTAGGGATCGACTGAGAGGGAAGAGTATGTTGTAAGAGAGACAGCATAAAGGTAGAGAAGAAAGATCTAAGAGAGAAGATCTTGAGCTGCATTTGAGGCGCAGCAGAACTGTGTTTTCCTTCCCTTAAGCTATAATAGAGAAAACACAGTTCTGTGGATGTAACTCCCATCCTGGGGGTGAACCACATTAAAATCCCTTGTTCAGTGATTGATTTGCATATTGTGTTTATTTGCTGCATCGATCTAATTATGTTATGCAATTTGCTTACAGTTGATGTATGAATGAGTTGTTTAGTACAGCACTGCAGAAATATATATAACTTGAAATCCTTGGCACGTTGTATAAGGGTTACTTGTGCTTGCCCTAGATAGTTAATTAATCACAGTAAGATAGTTTGGGTATCAGGTCATGAGCTTCGACACGAACAACGCTAAGTGCACTAAACCGCGGTTGGAGGGTATCGCAAGAAGGCGATACCGCACAAGCAGAGGAGCTGTGGTGCGCGAGTCCGTGGGTTGAGGACTTAGCGTTGAACAGGAGTTTCGTGTCACATGGTGTGCAGAGATGCGGTGAGATTGGGACTATTGTGAGAAGGAAGAATTCGTGTGAAGAGAGAAGAACCCATGCGATGCGCACAGGGGTAGAGACGCTGTGTCTAGAAGAACCGCACGACGACGGGATTGCACGACGCGAGCAAGAGGTTGCACGACGCTCAGACACTGAGGGAGATCTTGCAGCTAGAAGAGCTACGAGCCACCAGTAGGACTGCCACAGAACCTGGTCCAAGACGCTTGAGTCCTTGGCCAATCCATTAGATTCACTTCGGGTGAGACTTCAGGCCGCCTTGCGGTCTGTTGCCGAAAGGGCCAGTGAGTTAGGGGTGTTGTTGGTTGATTATAGTAAACCCAGGTTTGCCCATGCAATCAACAAATGGTTCCGTTGCGGATTTAAACGACTGGTAGTTAATGTTCTATTGGCATCCTACTAGAGAAGAGTTTCACCAGTGGCTGGATTCAGACTTAAGGGAGTTCGCCAAGAAAGAGAATCGGAGTCCGAGACTAAGCACAGAGGCCTGGTTAGAAAAGCATATCGCTTCAAACATACACACTATATTTTTTGCAACCTACGGAAACGAGCTTTTCGACTGGTTATCTAAGTTGACAGATAGGAATACATTCAAGAAGAAAAGAAACATTGTCTGGACACCGGAGCTGATTCAGACCGTGCAGAACCTCGATAATCCGATTACGAGAGCAGTGGACTTCTGGCTGACAAGTGTGCTAGAAGGCTTTGTTACAGAATTTGCAGTCGACCAGAGAAAGAGCTTCAGAGAAACTGAATGATACTTCTTCAGAGGATATCATGGTAAGTACCTAAGATCTCTAAACTTGTCCCTTAAGATGCTACTATATGAAAAAGGAACAATGGATCTAGTCTCAGATGAATAAGTAAAGATAGTAATGTCACAAGAGTTTGAAAGTGATTTTGATGACATTGGACAAACACGTAGTGGAAAGAAGTATAAAGTAGATTTTAGTTCTCCTGTATTTGAAGACAGTTCAGAAAGTATTAGACAACAGATCCCTAGCACCACAGAAGAACTAGAGGGGTGTATCCCTTACCACCCCTATACTCCATAGAAGAAGACAGGGACTCATAATAACCCCGTAGGTACTCCATCTAGTAGCTCACAGTCAGTACCTACTCCCGCTACAGCACCTTCACCTACACCGTTGAGTGGTAGTACCCCAGTCAGTCAGAACCCACCACAGAGAAATAGAATGGGAGACGACATGAAGCTACCTATTTTTAAGGGTACAGGAGCAGAAGACCCGGAACAGCATTGGTTCCTATGCGAAGCTATGTGGACCATTAAAACAATCAACAATGATAACCTTAAACTTGTATAGTTGGTCGCCACACTCAAAGACAGAGCCTTGACATGGTACATAAAATATACTACATTACCCAAGACGCTTGCCCAGGTCAAGAACGCCATGATTAAAGAGTTTAAGAAACCTAAGTCTGAGTCTCGGTGCATTACAGAGCTTAAGGATATTAAGCAGCTACCATCAGAGTCAATATGGAACTTTGACCAGAAATTCAAAGCTCTTATAGACCAAGTAAGTTTTGAGTTTGCGCTGGAGCAGCATAAGGAATGGTTTATTGCAGCGCTGCTCCCCCATATCAGAATGCCACTAATGCAGTAGAAACTCACTACTCAAGATGAAGCGCTGGAGATGGCAATGAAACTAAAGGCTTCACCTTTAGCATAAACCAGTAAATGCATGACAACTCTACAGACCCAGTTGGCCAACCTCACATTACAGATACACGAACTTAAAAAAGGGAAAGAGGTTATGCAAGACATATGGTGCATAAAGTGTAGAGCACAGGGCCACAGTAAAGACAACTGTCCAGTATTTGCAGAATATTTAGCGTCATGGGCTCCTAACCCCTTACCACGAACACAAGGGCCATGGTGTGAAATATGTAAAACACAAGGACATCCACCTCAGCAATGCCCTTTGCTTCAGAAGTATGTACAAACACCTAAAAACCTATATTGTATCTTTTGTAAATCCGTTGGGCATGATCAACAAGACTGCCGAGCTTATGATCTCATGTCAAAAAGAACACATGATGTGTACAGAGTCCAAGCAGACATACAGGGTCCAGCAACAGGACCACAGCCGGATCAGGCTTATGGAGGCCATGCAGGAGGATTCAGAGGACAAGGCCATGGAGGAGGATTCACACGTGGAGAAGGATTTGGCCGAGGAGGAGGTTTTGGCCAAGGTCGTGGACCAATCACTTGTTATAATTGTGGAATTGTAGGACACTATGCTAGGGACTGTCAGAACACCACTACCACTTGTAACTACTGCAAATCTTATGATCATACCATAGAAGAGTGTCCTATCTTGATAGCTAAGATCAGAGACCCTAAACCAGCCGCACACCAGAACATCCAACTTATCGTTGCTGAGAAGGAAGAACTAGAACCAAGATTCAATATTGTGACTCGGAGCAGTGCTTCCACCAGTGGCACATCGCAGGAGACCGGAAAGAACACAAGTCAGGGGTGGGTGCACAGCGCCCCTAGTAAAGCAACAGCACTCGACCTACAGCAGAATAAAGAGACCTTTCATGAAGCCAAGGCTTCCTTTGATGAACCTACACTATCAGGACCGTAGGTACCTCCATCTAGGAGCATACCGCAGCAAGTACCTTGTAGCGATAGCCCTGAGTAGGCACAGCAGGCTACCACATCGGGAAGATGTGACGAGGATGAATCGACAGGAAGTGTACATGCCTTCCTGCACAGCTGCTTGAAACTCCTGAGAAATGATAAAGCTATCGGTGAGCTATAGCACATGATAGATCAGTGTCAGCAACCCTCTCTCTCAGGCAGTGCACACCGCGCTGTCCATAATATTATGAGACATACAAGGACAGGAAGAGAGATGAAATTCACAGCGCAGATTGGTGAGTTTGAAATGGATGAGGTTGTCTTAGATCTAGGATCAAAGGTGAATGTTCTAACTAAGCAGACATGGGAACAGATGGGTAGTCCTCAGTTGGCCCTATCACCTATCCACCTGAGATTAGCTAACCAGCAGCGGGTATCACCATTGGGTCGACTACCGCAGGTGCCCGTTGATATTGACGGAGTTCGTACTTTTGTGGAGTTCGAGGTTATATAAATCATTGGCGACAGTCGACCATATCCAGCACTATTAAGTATTGATTGGGCGATTGGTAGCAAAGCTGTCATTGACCTAAAGAAAAGACAAATGACCTTTGAGGATGCGAAGATCCGGGTCATCGCACTGCTGGATCCTTACCAAGGTCCTAGATATATTGAACCTATCCGAGCAGAGGAAGAGGCACATAACATCGATAGTCTCTACCAGATGACTGCAAACCAGAATGACTACATCAATCCAACCGCAGAAGAGAACATTAGTTGGCAATGTGACAGCTCATGCGCATCGGATTCTGATGTTGATCTAGAAAACTGGCAGAACAGACTTTACGAAGTCTCAGCACGCAGATGTGCATTTATCAGTAAGTCACTGCGATGGATTGGCGCCGAGATCACTAAGACCCCATCATATCATGGTCTGACGGATATCCAGGATTTTTTTGAACAGTTTGAGCAACAAATTCCTCATGAGTAGAGGATCGTAGCTATGGACCTTGCAGTTCGACCCACACCTGCAAGATGGTGGTATGCGCATAAAGATAATATTGCATCATGGAATAATATAAAAAGACTGATGGTGATCATATTTTTTGACGACAGAGAGTATGTTCAGCACAAGTACACAGGAGAAACTGACCCCAGGGTACACATTCAGACATGTGAACAGAACTGGTCAGACATTCCAGAGGATGAATGGGTTCACAAATTCATTCACACATTGGACACAGTTCCAAGGAACTGGTATACAGAGACTGAGCTGCGTAAGGGAACAACCACATGGTCACTTATGACAGACAGCTTCCTACTCACCTTTGCGTTTGAGTCAGAACATCCAAGTGTTGCTCAAGCCCTAGACATAATCAAGACAAATATTTTTGAGGAGCGCACCATCTCAGTTCCAGTCCAACCTGAGTGGACTATCCAGCTAGAAGAGGCATTGGAATGCTATAATTTTGCATCAGAATCAGAGGAGGTGGATGAGGATCCTCGCCACACCAACATTCCAGAATCAGAAGGGACTCGCGATGTGGAGGGACCACAGTTAGAGATTCCAGCAATCACCGAGCCCATCAAGATTAAAAAGATCAATATTGGCACAGACGCAGAACCTAAGTTTGCCTCTATTGGAGACTACTGGAATGATGAAACAGTCGGACAGATTGCAGATCTACTACATGACTATCACGACCTATTTCCCACCAAGTTCACAGAGATGAAGGGAATAGTTGGAGACCTAGGAGTCATGAGGATACCATTAAAGGAGGATGCTAGACCAGTTAAGCAGCGCCCATATAGATTGAATCCGCGCTACAAAGAAAAAGTAAAGGACGAAATTGATAAAATGCTAGCAGCAGGCATCATTGAGCGAGTAGAGGAAAGCGAATGGGTTAGCCCTATGGTAGTGCAAGAGAAGAAAACAAAAGGGGACATCAGGATCTGTGTTGATCTGCAAAAACTCAACGATGCATCACTTCATGATCCATTTCCAACACCGTTCACTGATGAAGTATTAGACAACGTGGGAGGACAGGAGGTCTACTCCTTCACTGATGGCTTTTCAGGCTACCACCAGATCAGAATACATCCAGAAGATCGATCTAAGACCACCTTTGCAATAGAATGGGGCTCGTTCTAGTATACGGTAATGCCCTTTGGTCTTAAAAATGCACCAGCTATATTTTCTAGGGTAGTAGTTGCTGTATTTAAAGAATACATTCATAAATTCTTGGAAGTATATTTTGATGATTGGACTGTATTTGGGTTAATCGATAAGCACATAGGCGATCTAAGACTGATGTTAGAGAAATGTAGGCAGTACCAGATTTCTCTAAACTTGAAAAAATGTATATTTTGTGCACCATTTGGTATCTTGTTGGGTCACATTGTTTGCAGACAAGGCTTGATGGTAGACCCCGCCAAGATCGCTATCATTGTAAACCTTCCAGCACCCAATTCAGTCAAGCAAATGCGGACAGTACTTGGTAATACCGGGTATTATAGAAAGTTCATCAAGGGCTACGCAAAGATTACAGCGTCGATGGAGAAATTGCTCAAGAAGGATGTAAAATTCCTATGGAACGAGGAGTTCTAGCAGAGTCTAGACATACTTAAGGAAAAGATGGTTACAGCACCCATCCTAGTATTTCCGGACTGGACTAAGCCTTTCCATGTACATGTGGATGCATCCGGCATCGCATTAGGAGTCGTCTTGACCCAGCCAGGAGAAGGGGATCTTGACCATCCCATCGCATATTCCAGCAGAAAGCTATCAACAGCGGAAAAGAACTACACCACAACAGAAAGGGAGGGCTTAGCTATGGTATATGCACTGCAGAATTTTAGGCACTATCTATTGGGTGCCTCATTTAAAATGTTTACTGACCATTCCGCATTGAAGTACCTAGTTAATAAACCAGTGTTAGGGGGGAGAATCTGCAGATAATTACTCCTCTTCCAGGAGTATGATTTTGAAATCATTGTGAAACCAGGAAGACTGAATGCAAGACCGGATCATCTGTCGCGGTTAGACTTAAGAGAGGAGCCCAGTAACCTAGAAGACAACCTTCCAGATGCGTCGTTGTTTTCCATACAGATTGCAGATGAGTACTATGCCGAAATTATTCAATTCCTCACCACAGGAGTAGCACCTGATGAGTTTACTAAGAAGAAAAGGAAACAGTTGGTTGTTAAGGCAGCAGACTTCACCCTCATTGTAGGATTCCTATACAAGTTAGGCCCATATGAAGTTCTACGCAAATGCGTGATGCCGCACGAAAAATACGCTATTATCAAAGAGGCTTATTCAGGTACCGCAGGAGGTCATTTCGCTGGAAAACTGACTGCGCAGAAAATCCCGGAGGCAGGATTATGGTGGCCTACATTGCACAAAGACACCAAGGACTTTTGCAGATGTTGTGATATCTTCCAAAGGGTAGGAAAACCCTCGCGACGTGATGAAATGCCGCTGCGACCGCAGGTCATGTTGCGTGCATTTGACAAATGGGCTATAGATTTTGTGGGTCCAATCAACCCACCAGGGAAGCGCACTGGTGCGAGATATATTATCACTGGAACAGAGTACCTCACCAGATGGGCAGAGGCCAAAGCAGTAAGAAATTGTGATGCTACTACAGCTGCACAGTTCCTCTTTGAAAACATCATCAGTAGGTTTGGATGCCCAGTAATTTTGATGAGCGACCAAGGCACACATTTCTTGAACAGTACTATTGAGGCATTAACAGAAGAATTCCAGATCTAGCACCATAAGAGCACTCCCTACCACCCGAAGGCTAATGGTACAGTGGAGGCATTCAATACGATTTTAGAAAATGCTCTTACTAAGATCTGCAATAGCCAGAGGAATGATTGGGACCTCAGAGTTAACGTTGTCTTATGGGCATACATAACCACATGCAAGAAACTTACGGGACACACACCTTTCAACTTGGTATATGGACAAGAAGCTATTATTCCTATGGAGTATATTCTTCTCAGCTTAAGAATCGCTCAGATTACCGAGATGACTGATACAGACACAGTTGAAGCAAGGCTAGAACAGCTGCTTGCCTTAGAAGAAGACAGGTTCATCGCCGGATTCCATCAGAGAGTGCAGAAGGCCCGAGAAAAAGCTTGGCATGATAGACACATTAAGAATAAGACTTTCCAGAACGGAGACCTGGTGCTCCTCTATGACAGCAAATTCATCAAGTTCTGAGGGAAGTTTAAGACACATTGGCTAGGGCCATATCAAATATAGAAAGTCACAAAGGGAGGTGCCGTTCAGCTCAACCAGCTGAACGGGGAGCTTTTGCTCACATGGATCAATGGCAGAAGGCTTAAAATCTATAGTGATAGCCACCTCGCTTCTCAGCCCTAGCTTAAACCAGCCGCAACGGTGCAGATGTCCAGTGTAGTTGAAAGGAGGCATCACACCGGGAATGAGTCTACACCGGTAGAAATTTTCTAAGAATGAGGAATGAGGAGTCAAAAAAAAAAAATAATAATAATTTTTTTTTTAACACTGTTTGTTTACGTAGGTGATGCGGAGTTGCATAGCAGCAGTAGGATGTTTCCCATGCCACGTACCCAGTTTGCAACCGATAGTGGGCTAGTCAAGTCACTATCTGACATGTAGTTAATGAAGAAATGACCGGTATCCCCTACTGTAGATTTGGCAGCAGTATAATAAATTTTTCCATATTTGGTAAATCTCTGACGAGACTGACGCCTATACACACATGGATCGAGGAAAATTCTATCAAGATTTTAGCATTAATTAAGGATCGGATGGCGGGTCTGGTCCTATCCTGGAAATTAATATGACTGGCACACCCAGTCTAGACGACCGTTATGTTCAAGATTGTCGTATTTGACATAAAAGCAGAAATTATCCAATTAGGACGGTTACGCTTGCAAAAAAACAGAGCGCTGGAGAGTAAGTGTTAAGCATTCCCTGTGTCGAGCTAAGTTGTTACAGAGTGCTGTGATTCTCAGAAGTTGCATCCATTGCACGTCCACCATTTTATGCTGAGTGGGTCCTATCTGAGGATGAGCCCCTGGAAAACATTTTGAGAAGATTTCAGCGTCACGACCTTGCAAGAGCTATGGTGTCGCCATCTACAGCTAACCCACCGAGCTCGTCCCGAACCAGAGAACCACCAAAGACGAGAAGCCATTCCCAGCTCATGTAGGAATCCAGTTCCGAGCAGGAAGATGAAGTTCGTAATGCAATGGAATACCTCATAGCACAAGTTGAAGGCGCTCCAAATATCAAACTTTCCAAGAGTGGTAAGCTTCCTGTGCCCATACCGCCAATAGATTCGCGAGTAAAGGAAAATGGCGATTTAGTAGGATATGTTGGTGTTGTCAAGTTTATTGATTACAACCTGGGGGACAGTAAGACATACCCTCACTTCAAGTCAGATGCATATCTTGTGCTTGAGAAGAATCCAAGGACAGGTAGAGAATAATTCTTCCCCATGCCACATGTCCATATTCTTGAGCCATCAGGTCTGCTCAATGTGTTGAGACTTCCCCATTTTGGACGTAGCGCGGAGGTTAATGCTGTGGTGCGTGTCCTCCTCTCGTGTGTACATGGAGGCTATCTCTGGCTAGGTCACAAAATCAACCTCAATGTTGACTTGATACACCATGTTACTAGCCTGTCTAAGACTGGTAAAGCTCTCGAGATACAGATAACAGGAAATACCAAGGACTCCAAACTGTCACCAACATTAGTTAAAAAGTATCAGCTACAACGAGGTGGAAGGGCTTATGATATCATGAGTTTACAGAATGAGACACTCAGATTTACAACCAGTCTACCTGCAGGCAGACTGCTTACCAAGTTCCGACCAAAGGAAGTTACAAGATCGGTGATCAATCTGGCCATACAAGTTACCGAAGGAGAGCAGTTCAATTGGTCATTATTTTTATTAAACATGTTTTAGGAAGATTGTTTGGTAGCCCAAGATCAAGACAACCACCCTTTCCACTTCTCGTGGCTACTCATACTGTGTGTATTCATCGCATGGAAGGAACCGCCGAACAACCAGTTTCCACAGGTCCCAGGAGGAACGCCCAGGGGTGTGCACTATGCCAGTTTATGGGACACCAGCAGTCAAGCAAGGAAACAGGTTAACACTGTAGTATTTAATGAATACTATTTGATGTTGAAGAACCTTATCCAGCAATCACCAAGGATCAGTACAGAGACTGTGGACGCATATGATAGCCGGCTTAATTTTATGGCGGACAGCCATAAAATCTACCTAAGGCCTAAAAGGACTAAAAGGGACGACTAGGCTCCTGGCTGGTTCAGAATGACAACACAGGACGTTGAGAATGTCATCAAAGGCTTTGATGCCTAATGGCAACAAGAATACGAAGATACCAAGCCACTACCAATGGAGACCGACCAGACAGACTCACCAGAAAGGGGCAAAAAAAAATTGGACACCCAGGCACAAGGAACAACAGAAGTGCCACCACCATGCGACAAGAGAAAAGACCTACTGGAAGGATCAATAGAGACACATACGACAAAGACTAGAAGCCAAGGGACCACAGAGACACAGTAGAGAAAGAAGCAGAAAACCTCAAAGCCAACCCTGAATACAGCATTGCGAGATGATGACTATGAACTCATCGCAACAAGGACGTGTGATACATTGAAGGACTCGCTTGACGCGATGAAGGAAGCGCAGGAAAAGAGCCAGAGCGCAGTTGAAAAAAAAATTCTAGACTTAAGAATGATTACAGAAAAAACTGCCATGAGGTACATTCCACCTGACAAGACAAACATTGGAGAGACTTCGGCCCCACCGATGTCCCGCGAAGAGAGCTTAGTAACGGATCGCCTCAACACCGTGTTGATTCCACCAAGGAGTATCTAATTCCCTGTGACAATGAAGGACCCACTAGTTCAATTGGGGCAATCCATTGAGTTTAACCTTGCGGAATTCCACATTGACCAATTATACATGATCCAGCAGCAGCTAACCACCGAGCTCAAGGGAAGAGAGCTCGCGACTTACAAGCAGAACACGCAGCTGAAGAAGCAGAATGCAGCACTCGCTACCAACTATCAAAAAGTGGTAGACGAGTTAAAAATGTGTCAGGACAGGGACCAGGAACTCTCTCAGGCACTACAGAGTATTTCCTTGGAGCTACCCAAATGCAACATTGATTTTGCGTTACCTACCCCCCAAAAGTTAAGGAGAGTAGCAGACAGAGAAAAGGCTCTGGAAGAAACTGTGGTTAGAATGGACGAAGAGGTGGCCAGGTTGAAGGCAGAACACAAAGTATAGATTGCCGAGATTGAATCTTGTCTACGAGACACCGCTGAGGCAGACCAGAAAGAGCGAGTCGAAGCCTTTTGACTCACTTCTGCGCAGGTGAAATCTCGCATTGAAGAAGCAGTGTCGATACTCAAGGAAGCAACAGACACATGGGCCGAGTTAGATGAGTTGCTGGAGAGGGCAGCAATCCAACAGAATATTCAGTGGGTAGAGGCTACTTCAACGACCATGAAAGAAGAAATTAAGAGCTTAGCCGCTCTCCAAAAGATGAGGGAAGCAAAGGAGATGAACCAACTGCAGCAGGAAGCGTAGTGGATAAGAACACAGGAGCTCCACATTAGCGACCTGCTTCAACCCTATCAGGAGAAGATCACTAAGCTGGTCGACGCAGCTGAGTAGAAAATGAAGGAATTCACCACTGTAAGAGAAGAAATTGATCAAACAAATGACTCCAAAGTTGACCAAGCCTTGATTGACTCGGCAAGAGAATGTGTCGAGGTAATGAAGAATTAAGTTGAAGGACTTCGGCAGAAGTTGCAGAAGACTTCACAAGAGGCGAAGGAGAAGCTACAGCAGGAGAAGCTGCAGTAGGAGAAGCCCGTTCTAGGTGGCTCGAGGACGAGCCACAAGTAAGTGTTAAGGGACTGTTGGAGCAGGGTCCCGCAGCTACAGAAGAAGCTGCTAGTTTTGGCGGAGAGATAAGTTTTGGCGGAAAGAGGATAAGACGGAGCTACGATGTCGTAGCACGTTTCCAGCTGGAGAGCAGAGTCGAAAACCGTGACTTTTTGAGATGCAGAAGTCAAAGAAAGGCAACGGTACCTGAGTGGCCGAGAAGGGAGAGCTCACCCATTGCATTGAAGGCAGCGGAGGAAGACAGGAGGGCTCAACAACCCTCATAAAGAAGAAGGAGCAATGAGGCTCAAGCATTGAAGGTGAACAACAGAAAGCAGTGAAGCGGTGCATAGTACCCATGGTCAGTGCCGGGAAGCATGGAAGACTGCAGAGAGCTATGGTGTGACGGGAAGCGGCTACCTCAAGGACAGAGAGGACCAACTGTCACTAATTAGGGTTTGGGTTACTATTGGGACACACCCACAGTGTTGTAATGGAACGACCTTCGGGCTGCCTATATAAGAAAATATTTTGTATTGTAAAGGGTTAGCTAGTCAGTCAGTTATCCAGTTGGTTAGATAGAGAGACAGTTGTGATTGAAATAGGCAATAAGAATAAGTAGACTGTTGTAAAAGCTGAGCTCTGGTTCTGGTTCTAGCAATAGCAATCTTACTAAAACCAGTAGCCAGCTTGTAGAGCATGCCTGTAACGATCCGCAGGGATCGACTGAGAGGGAATAGTATGTTGTAAGAGATACATCATAAAGGTAGAGAAGAAAGATCTAAGAGAGAAGATCTTGAGCTACATTTGAGGCGCAGCAGAACTGTGTTTTCCTTCCCTTAAGCTATAATAGAGAAAACACAGTTCTGTGGATGCAACTCCCATCCTGGGGGAGAACCACATTAAAATCCCGTGTTCAGTGATTGATTTGCATATTGTGTTTATTTGCTGCATCTATCTGATTATGTTATGCAATTTGCTTACAGTTGATGTATGAATGAGTTGTTTAGTACAGCACTGCAGAAATATATATAAGTTGAAATCCTTGGCACGTTGTATAAGGGTTACTTGTGCTTTCCCTAGATAGTTAATTAATCACAGTAAGACAGTCTGGGTATCAGGTCATGCACGTCGACACGAACAATGCTAAGTGCACTAAACTGCGGTTGGAGGGTATCGCAAGAAGGAGATACCACATAGGAAGAGGAGCTGTGGTGCGCGAGTCCGTGGGTTGAGGACTTAGCATTGAACAGGAGTTTTGTGTCGCACGGTGCACGACAATGTGGTGAGATTGGGACTATTGTGAGAAGGAAGAAGTCGTGCAAAGAGAGAAGAACCCGCGCGACGCGTGCAGGGGTAGAGACGCTGCGGCTAGAAGAGCCGCGTGACGACGGGATTGCGCGGCGCGAGCAAGAGGTTGCGCGACACTCAGACATTGAGGGAGATATTGCAGCTAGAAGAGCTGCGAGCCACCAGTAGGACTGCCACAGAACCTGGTCCAAGACACTTGAGTTCTTGGCCAACCCATTAGATTCACTTCGGGTGAGACTTCAGGCCGCCCTGCGGTCTGTCACCGAAAGGGCCAGTGAGTTAGGGGTTTTGGTTGTTGATTATAGTAAACCTGGGTCTGCCCATGCAATCAACAGTTACGGTGTGCATTTTACTTCATGTTGCGTCATAACACCACTAGTTGCACGACCATATCCTATTTTTGAGTAATAAAGCCAACTAAAATCAACGCTAATTAAAATGAATTACACTCTTTTATTTTCTAGGGTGCACCAATAAGCTTAGGTTTTAGGATCTTGGAATAGTTCATTGTAAGTCAATTCTCCAAGATCACTAAACAACAACATCTAGGTGTCTGTCTAGGGAGTGTGTGAAATCCTTGGTATAACCATCGTTCTCAGGATCCTCCTCTCAAACGGGAGTTAAGCACGAGGCAGTGTGAGCGGTTATCGATTGGGATGACCCCTTGTCATAACTGAGTAGCACCGGAGATATTTCCAAGATTGTATTCGTATCTGGGGGCTCTTTCAAGAGTTTTAGGCTTTCCTACCCTGCCCATACGGTCAACCCTGCCTGTGACTGTCCGCCTAAGCTTTGATTATATTGAGGTGACCTTAGTGACCTTACCTAGGATATCGAGAGGGCACTTGTATAGGTTATTCTGTAAGTGTCCCGACCAGGTTGGGGTCGGACAGCACAGTCGCTTTACGCGTTGAAGCTGAGGGCCACAATAATTGGTTACGTACCTCTGCTTGTTGTGTATGGGAGTCTCAGGCCTCTCCTAGGTGAGACATACCTGCTTCATTTGGGAGCTCACTTATCCAGCCCTTGTTTTCTTGCATTTGGCTTTAGATTTTATTAGTGATTGCTCTGTGCACGCTAGTTGGCCTAGGGTTTATGTAAATAGAGAGTGTTTTCTATTTTTTGAGTCATTGTGGATTCGAGTGCGGTTCTGCGCCGTTCTCGTCGGTTAGCAGGGCTTCCGCCTTCTACTTCTCCTCCTCCTTTGGGAGAGAGACCTAGACAGTCCAGGTGGACTATGTCACACATTGATTCACACACCATGGAGGATCATTCAGAGACTATTCCTAAGCCACCTCCTCCCATTCATGTTGACTATGGGGAATTTACTCCTACATACAATCCTTCACCTAACCTAGCTGAGTTCGGTCTTGTGATTTCCCAGATAGGATCTTTGCACGATAGACCTATTCACCCTAGGGTTGATTCCCCGTTGACACATTACCAGTATGGAATGTCAGAAGATGCCGAGACTCACTTTGAACCTGCCAGAACTAGCTACGGTAGTTACGCTATGACTGGTTTTCCTATGCACGATTTGACATTTCATGTTGAATTCAACTTCGAGCCTAGCACTATGCCTAGGGGAAATATGATGCCTTACCTCGTGAAGAGGTTTGGGAGTAATAGTCACCTTGCACCTTTCATCCCAGTGGTGGAAGCTACATCTTATCTCCCTCCTAGGTCTAGGGTTAGCGATTTGATTAGGATACCAAGTCCCAGACAAGTCATGATAGGTGGTAGTACATATCTTATTACTGAGATTCCTTTGTCCTCAGTTCCAAGTTCTTCAAATTTACATCCTCCACCTTATCCACGTGGTCCTTTGAGCCAATATATGGCTAGGAATCAAGTCCATACTATGGTTACTAGGATGATTGTGTCTCAAGTTCATATACCACCCGCGGCTTCGGGAGGCTATATTCATGCTTCTAGTGGTCAGCTTGTTATGTCCGAGGCATATATACTTAATTCTGGTATGTATGTTCCTTCTTTCGGAGCTTATCTTCCTACCTACGGAGTGTCCCATGGGACATCGCATGCGATGACCTATGGACCTTATTATGAGACGCAGTATGGACAGGTTTCTTCACCTTACGAAGGAGGGTATCAACAACCTGCTTTCTCTCCTAATTACAGCTTCATAGCTCCTACCAGTCAAGTTCCACCTTACTATGGTACTTCCACGTCACCCTATACGGTTCAGACAGGAGGAGGACACTATGGCCAAGGCCATGGTGGTGCTCAAACCTATGTGAACCATGGAGCGGTCCATCGACCTCATCATCCTAGGCTCCCTTTCCTCGCGATGCTTAACCTTCCTGACTTATCAAGACTTATGAACGATCCCGTGGCTCATGACCCGGCTTGGCTGGTTGTCCCTACCAAGCTTCCTTCGGACATACCTAAGTTCGAAGGAAAACCAGGAGAGGATCCGAGCGAACACATTACCACGTTTCACCTTTGGTGCTCTTCGAATTCGTTACATCAGGACTCAGTCTGCTTGTGAATATTTCAATGCACCCTCACGGAGCCTGCTGCGAAATGGTATATAGAGTTACCAAAGGGAGATTTTACCTTGTTCGATGATCTTACGATGACTTTTCTTAATCACTTCCAGCTACCAGTACGCTATGATGTTGGTACTGAACTCTTGTCAATATTTCGGCAAGATAAAGCCACCGATATTTCTGATCATATTCAGGAGTGGCGTAGACAAAAGAGATTAATTAAAGATTTTATACCGCTGGAGTTCCTTCTCTAGTGGTTCTTCAAGTCTTTATTGCCATATATCGCAAAGGATGTTTCCACATCCGAAGTGCAGAATGAGGAACAAGCGATCTTTAGGGTGCAGGAACTGGACTTGATTTATGCTCAGTTCAGTTTGTTGTATGAGATTATTCCCAACGCTCCTCGTTCCAGTTTTGATCCCAAGGTCAAACTAGGACCACATGCCAATGGCATTGTGGGTTGTGAAAGTGTGAAACCTGCGGATTCGGTTGCAAAACAGGTTAGTCAATTGTCTCTCAACCAATCTACTTCAGGACAAGCTACGACTTCATCTCAACCCGCCCAAAGGACGAATGTACTTTCTGTGCAATCGTCGGACCAAAAGGGTAACCAGCAGCCCGGACGGAATAGAAGAAAGGGTAAGAATAATAATCGAAAGGGTGGGAATAAGAATGAGAATGCTACCAATAATGACAACAACGGTCAGAATGCTAGGGGGGCAAGCAAGTGAAACGTAAGGTTATATTCCCTTGCAAGCTATTTAAGGATGATCACCTCACTTACTTGTGTCCTCGAATTGATGAAGCTTCAAGACTCTTAGCACAAGGCCCAGCTGTGCTAACGAACCCTTTACCGCATAACCAGAATATGAACTCGAAGTCCCAGGAGCCAATCTAGTGAGAATGATCCACCAGAGACTAGTGCTCGTGGGTGCATTAACATGGTCCGTGCTGCCAAGGTTGTGACTCATGCAAAATATTATGGATCATCACAACCCAGCCCAGGCAAAGAACCTGATCCACCAGGAACCCCTTTGCGCATTGAGAAACCTACGGATAAACGTAAGGCTCTACCTCACATTCCTAAGGGGGTAATTAAGCGCTCGGGGAATAATCCAAATGCCTGAGCTGCCCAGAATTATTCAGTTGTCGAGGATTTGGGCCATACTCCTTGTATGATGTTTGCATTTGAAGTGCTTCAGAGTTGTCATTCGCAAAGGAAGGCTTTGCTTTCTACTCTTGGTGTGAACGGTGATGATTCTTTCACAGTGATCAAATTTGAAACTGTAGGACATTAGCCTCGCTTGCCCTACTATGTGTCACTTTTGGTACACATAGAATGTCTTAATATGATCGTCAAGCGCACTATGATTGACGAGGGCGCTGCTGCATCTGTGATGTCTTTGTCCTGTTGGAAGGGTCTTGGTTCTCTTGAGTTGTTGAAATTAGCGACTATGTTAACTGCTTTTGATGGGAGATCTTTTAGGCTGCACAACATCCTTCTGTCCTTTAAGGTCCGTTTGGGGGGGAAGACCGTTGCGATAGAGGTTGAGGTGGTTGATGTGCCCCTCGACTACAATCTCTTGCTGGGTAGGAACTGCATGTATAGTATGCAAGCTGTTGCTTCTTCCTTGTTCTGTGTTGTATGCTTTCCACATAACAAGAAGATTGTAACAATTGATCAAATGACATTCAAGAATTCCCCTATTACTGCTTCTTCGGGAGCTTCGGTCCCGATCTGTGAACACTCTCAGCTAGCAACTGGGAGTGTGGGTGTAGGCATGTATCCATCCCTCATAGGAAGCTTTAGTTGTCCTACACTGGTCCTCATGATAGGATCTTGTTCCGATAAGGATTCAACTTCTACGACCTCAGTGTCTTTTCGCATGACTCATATGGAAGATCCTTGGATTCTTCCTACACCGAGTACTTCGAGTGAGCCTGTCAAGACCAACGTGCCGCTTCCTGCGGCCATGATAGCTTATCAAGCCAATATTAAGAATGTTGTAGAGCCTTGTTCTTCCTCTTCGTGGATGGAGGAGGAAGACCCCTATGTGCTGCCTGCATGGGTAGTACAGTCTTCTCATGCCCATGACTGCCTTGATATGGTTTTCCCTTCAGATGAAGCGATCATCGAGGCTATGTCGGGTGTTCAGCCGCCATGGGAGGAACTTCATCATAGATCATATTTCCATCCACCCCTTGACTGTTTGGAGCATGAGGATTATAGGGATATTATTATTCAAAGAGTTGGTAGTCCCATGGTTCCATTAAGCTCTCCTAGTCAGATAGCTGATGGAAACATGGCAAACATATCTTCCATGATTTCTATCAACATCTCTAGAAATCATGGCACCATTGAGAATGTCTATATTGGGGCGGAATGTTCCCATGCTGAGATTCTCGAATATACCGAGATATTCAAGGAATTTCATGATGTTTTTGCTTGGTCTTATGATGAAATGCCAGGTATTGACCCTCGGATTGTCGAACATGAGATTAAGACTTACCCCAATGCTAAGCCTGTTCGACAATGTTTATGCACCATGAATCCTAGGAAAGCACCGGCCATTAAGGCAGAGATAGAGAAGCTATTGAAAGCCGGTTTCATCTATCCCGTTCCCTTGACGGAGTGGGTTTCAAACCCCATTCCGGTGGATAAGAAGCAGGAAGCGATCCGAATATGCACTGATTTCCGTGATTTGAATCATTCATGTCCTAAGGATAACTTCCCCACACCATTTATAGATCATATTTTGGATGAGTGTGCGGGTAGCGAGGTATTCTCCTTCATGGACGAATTTTCCGGGTATAATCAGATCCAGATCAAACCTGAGGACCAACACAAGAATGCATTTATTTGTCCTTGGGAAACATTTGCATATCGAAAAATGCCTTTCGGCCTTAAAAATGCTGGAGCTACATTTCAGCGGGCGATGACCTTGATTTTCCACTATCTCAAGTCTATTATTGAAGTATTTTTGGATGACCTCACTACTCATTCTCGTATGAGAATGCATCATCCCTATCACTTGATATTGGTATTCGAAAGATATCGGCACTATTCGGTTAGATTAAATCCTCATAAGTGCATCTTTTGCGTGAAGTCAGATCATTTACTAGGATTCATCGTTTCAAAGGAGGGCATAAGAGGCGATCCCTTAAAGGTTGAGGCAATACTTCAGTTGTCTCCCCCAAAGAACATTCGTCATCTTCAATGTTTGCAAGGTATGGAAAACTTCTTACGAAGATTTGTTGTCAACTTTTCCAATTTGGCTAGAGGCTTCATGTGTCTCTTGAATAAGGATACTCCCTTTGAATGGGATGAGCGAGCCCAGGAATCTTTCGATGCACTCAAGCGAGCCCTAGCATCGACCCTGGTGATTAGTCCTCCGGATTATAGCCGTGATTGCCTATTATATGTGGTCGTGTCTTTACAGACGATTGGTATGGTGTTGATTCAGGAGGATGAGGAGCTCCAGGAGCATGTCATATATTATCTGAGCTGAAACCTTATTGATGCAGAGATTCATTATTCTCATGTCGAGAAGCTTGCTTTAGAAACCGTACATGCGGTTCAGTGTTTGAGACATTATATTCTCCTTCGCCAGACCTTGGTTGTGGCCCATGTCAATCCATTTCAGTTCATCCTCACATGAAGGATGATTTGGGGAAAGTATAATAAATGGATTGTCATTCTACAAGAATTTGATCTCGAATTTGTTTCAGCAAAGTCGAAGAAGTCATTAATTTTTGCAGAGCTTATATCGAATTTCCCGAGCGAGACCGAGGAGTTGGTTTGTGAGGATACGTTTGTCGATGAATATATCTGCTTAATCTAAACATCTAATCCATGGTATGGAGATATCATAGTATATCTGCAAACACAAAGGATCCCTACTCACCTCTCACGAGATGAACGACGACGATTGCGTCACGTCTCTAAGAACTACCTTATAGTGGGCAATACTTTGTACCTCCGTGGGGTAGATTCCATTTTACAACGTTGTTTAACTCATGAGGAGGTTGAAGTTGTGCTAAATGATTACCACGGAGGGGCGTGTGGCGGTCATTTATCTGGGCTTTTTGCAGCTCAAAAGATTTTGAGAGCGGGTTATTTCTGGCCGTCGATCTTTAAATATTGTGTTGATGTGGTCAACAGGTGCCACCCTTGCCAGGTGTTTGCATGAAATATGCACTCAAAACCTGCCTTGTTACATCCCATTATCACCATTGGTCCCTTCACCAAGTGGGGGCTCGATTTTATGGATTGCAACCTAGCTTCGGCTGGGGGGCACCATCATATTATAGCTGCTATGGATTATTTCACAAAATGGGCTGAGGCAATGCCTATAGTAAAATCCGACAGTGAGACAGCCGCTCACTTCGTATTCAACCAAATCATTACTCGGTTCGAGATTCCGAAAGAGCTTGTCATTGACCATGGCTCGCACTTTCAGAACCGTATGATGGAAGAGTTGGCGTCCAAGTTAGGATATAAGCAAGAGCACTCTTCTTCTTACTACCCCCAAGTGAATGGATAGGTTGAAGCAGTGAATAGATCACTTAAGTCCATTCTCCAACGAACCATCGCACAGAGCAAGATGTATTGACATATTATGCTATACCTTGCTTTGTGGGCATATCGAACCGTTGTTAAGACTGCCACTGGTTTTTCTACATATTAGCTTGTGCATGGATTGGAGTCGATATTGCCAGTTGAATGCGAGATTCCTTCATTGAAGCCATTTGTGGAACTCTTACCAGACACTTCACCTTTGGAGGAGAATTTGGTCCACCTCGAGCAACTCGATGAGCAGCGTCGGGATGCCTTGGTGGCTCTAGAGGTTAATAAACGTCGCGTTAAGGTCTAATACGATAAATCTGTCCATCCAAGAGTGTTTAGTGAAGGAGACTTGGTCCTTTTGTGGGATCAATTGAAAGAACCCTTGGGGGTAGGAAAATTTAATCCTATGTGGCGTAGTCCTTACGTGGTCAAGCGTGTCTTAGAGAAGGGTGCCTATGAGTTAGTCGATTACGAAGGCACAGCTTTGGCGGAGCCTAGAAATGGGCTCTATTTCAAAAAATACGATGCATGATCTTTAGCCAAGGCTGCTTGTTGTATATTATTGTATAGATTTGCATAGTTAGGTCTTTTTCTTATCGTGATCGGGTTTGTGATTAGTTTCCATTTCTTTTGGCAGATGTCAAGGGAATCCCCCACCTACATAGGATTTGCGGATGGTGCAGGCTGTCACACTCAGCACTCAGCCTCTACTGCTTGGGTGATTTATACTCTTATGGATCAGATACTGTCTTCAAGAGGTGTATGTCTATGGCCATCTTCCAACAATGTTGCTGAATATAGCGCCGTTATTGAGCTTCGACGAGATGCCATTTCACATGGCGTTCTATCTCTTGAGGTATGTCTTGATTCGGAGTTAGTAGTGTCACAGCTGAATGGTTTGTACCATGTTAGAGATCCGACGTTATTGAGAAGATTCTTACGTGTGAGATTGTTAGAACGTCAATTTGACAGCATAAAATATATACACATTCCAAGAAATGATAATCAAGTTGCTGATTCATATGCTAACTACGTGTTAGATTGGCATTTGTCTCATTCATAATAAATTAATCACAAACATTTTTACACATGTAAATAAATAAACTGATCACCATAAAAAAATTTATATATATCAAAAATATGGTAATACATAGTGTCACATACAAAAGTGGAGCTTTCAAAGCTTCGATCGTATAATACACGGTCGTACAAAACATATACACTCTCGGGTATCTAATCCTGTGGAGGAGGAGGGTTGTGATCATGATACGTCACTACGGCTCTAGCTAGCCGCCAGAATAAACGCACCAATGCGCGTGGCACACCCACCACCTGTCGCTGCATGGCCTCAAGAAAGTCCTCGACTTGTGCCATGGGAACTCTATGAGTCAGTCGCACGAAGTTGGTATGAATTCTTTGGAGCGTTCACTCTGCATCCACACCTGTGATGTCATCCATTCTTCCCCTTCGTCTATGATGTGGGAAGACCTCTAGTCACCGTGGTCCCACATCTGCACATGACTGGTAGATGTCACTATGTGTTGTCATACAAAAACATGTCTTTTTGATTCCACATAATCAAGAAAATATAAAAAAATTTAAAAAGACTGAGAGTCGAGATTCGGTACATATCTCTCGATATGCCAATCCTGGTGGGAATGGCATGTCCGGATCCCCCCAGAAATCTATCCCTCCATAGGGGTAGTCATCTATGGCAACAATCTATCGTCACCACCATGGAAAGAAGTCAGCTGGATATGGGTTGGCCACCCTACCACCCCCAGTCTACGCATAGCATCTGCCCAACGCCGTTGGGCCAGATCTCGAACCCTGTGGAGAGGAACGTCCACTCTAGGGCTCAATCCTAGAACACGCTCGAAGAAAAACGTGCTCAAAATGCTGCTGAACCCGAAGTTTCATATCTTGCCTGCCTTACACTCACTGAGCTAGTGTTTCACGTTGCTCAGTAGTGTAGTACTCCAGTCATATATGGTCGGTCTCATACACTCCATCGCATAAAACATCAATGGCCGTGAGGCCTGATGGAGTGAGGCTAAGCCTGCTATCCTGCCCAGCATCAGTAGTATGGCCTTTAGGCCTAGCACCTGTATTGCATTGGTGGGGACTTGACTCCCCACCTTCTCAGTATCTGGGTAGCAGTACACAGCTACGTACTCATTGATATTAAGCCCACCGCTTGGCCCACCTCGGGAACGAGGGTTCACCACCTCCCCTCGTCTAGATAGACCTGTGATAAAGTATATGTCTTCCACCTCTATGGTAAGAGACATCCCATCTACCCGAAAGGACTCCGAGTCTGGATCCCAATAGTCTACCAGCATCTCTAGCAGTCTTGGTTTGGCCCTCAAACCACCAAGACACCAAAACTTGTAGAGTCCGCATGCTCGAAGAGCTTGTTGATGCATTACGTCGACCCTTACAGCTTCCTCTACTTCACCATGCTCGCGCTCTCTCCATTCTAGCACCATCCTACAAGAGAAATTTCCAAATTTCCCATTAGATTCTTTTAAATTCACTTGTACGGCGTCATACACGACTGTGTTGCCAACAGCCGCGTATGTATGCGGATTCTAGCCTCTTTTCTGCGTATAGCCAACCCTATACGTGGAAAAAGCTTTGATATCCGCGTGGGCTGCAATGCTCATGTAGAGATGGCCTAAACAACCTCATTTCACCATGAAAATCAATAAAAATTATAGCAAAATGCATGAGGAGAGCATGAGTAAATACCTAGAAGAAACGGTTGTGAATTCCGCCAGCTAGATCTCTTGGAATTTGTAGTTGAAAATCAGATCTTCAATGGGTAAAAGTTTCAAATGATTTATATTTTTTACTATTTATAGAAAAATTTTCAAATATTTGAAAAATTTTACCCCCTTTCCTAAAGTTTTGACAGTGTCTAACCATTTTGGACCGTTTCTTACATAATTTGTGATGTAGAATACCATTTTCAGTGTCGTTTCAGCCATTGGATTGACCTGTTCGTACTGATCTTAAGTATAATGTCTACACTGGCATATAGGTTAGGTTCACCACCGTTTGCATTTTGCATGACCTTATGACCATGTCACCATGACCTTAGGTACGAACCCACTCTATTATGTCACAGAACCTTCTTGTTGCTTTAGAAGTGGCATGATACGAGTGGTAGAGATTCACCTTACATGGGTACCCTAGTTAGTGCCTTATTTTCATTTTGTGCCCATGCCGACGTTTTCTCATTTAGGGTGTGGGAGTCTGTTGTATAGTACTGCCATGACATTTCGCAAGAGCCTCATACTCCTCTTGATCTTATGCTGGCATGTTTCCCTCCAGACTCCCCCTATGTCAAGTTGTGAATGCATTATCATGAGCTTTTCCTGCCTTATTGAGCTTTATGCCGGCTCCCCTAACATTGCATTTCAGCCATATAGCCCGAGCTTGTCTCATGTCTAGCCATGCAGAGCCATTTTTTATATCCTTTGCAGCTTGATTTCCCTTTTTACCGGGAGGGTATTTTCCCCCGAGTGTCGATATCCTACACATGTATCCTTGCATTAAGCATACGTATGTTCCACTTCTTGGAACTAGTTTGTTTTCCCTAATGACACTCGTCTCCTCCTAGTTTGTAACTATAAAGCTAGTTTATTCTTTTTTCAAGCTTTTCAAATAACTGAAAAAGTCCAAAAAAATAAAAAAACCAAAAATCCGAACAAGGAAAGATGTTATCTTTTGCAGCTGTCGAGTCATGTCGCCTTCGAACAGAGCACTGTATATAACATTCATTGGTTGGGTTATAGTTTGACTTTAGGAGATGTACTCGTTTATCTGAGTTTATCTCCATCGACTGGTTAAGCTTCCAATCCCTATGGAGCCTCTGTTGATGCCTCCTATGTCACAGAGATGTCCCAGTTTGTATATCGAGTCTATGCTGCCTTCATACACCGTTATGCTCTTGTTCGAAGGAAGTTGAAACCTGTGTCGGCCATTCCTCAGTTATCTTGACTTTGCATGTCGGCCATTCCCAGTACAGTTACCGGTTCGTGCACCTTATGATCGAGTCCTTCCACATTAGACATCTTTGTTGAGTACCTCGTGTTGGATGATGGGGGATGCCTTAATGCCCTCCTTCCAGTGGATTTCATCCCATCGACTTCAGATCATTTATTCTGGGATTGGAATCTAGAGTCCTTTTGAGTTCCTTGAGACTTGCAGTCATCAATGGTAGGTTCTCTCGCCATTGATAGTTTCTTGGGAATACATCAATGTCCACTGATCGATGGATTCTCTCAAGTGTTCGACCTCAACACATCTATTCACACTTGTTAGTTTGCACTCTAGTACCTTGATTCCCATTTTCATTATCGGTGGGTAATCTTGCGTCTGTTAATGGTATACATCAATGACCAGTAATCAGAGGATGGACTACTATGTTCGACCTCGACACCTCTATTCGCATAGTAGGACATGTACTTGTAGCGGTTTGTGTAGAAGACTTTCCAGACTGGTGGCATCTCTTATATGCTACCTCCTTGATCGTGCCAGTGTTCATGAGATTTCAGCTCTTGTGACTTGATACCAGTGTATATCAGATATTTTCAGCCACTATGGAGATTTTGATCTATTCTATGTCTTCAGCCATTTTGGAGATCATGATCCTTTGTATATCTTCATCATGGAGAGTCTGATCTATGTATATTGTACGTGGTGATGACCACATATGTGATATCATGTATTTTTCCTATTCATGGCCATTGTACTCTTATGTATCCGGGACTGCTATATGTACTTGCAGTTATATGCAGAGTTGTATTATTGTACTATGATGATTGGGTGGCTGGTCTTCCATTTGGGATCCTTCATCACTCCACTTCTGGTATGGACTTATAATGTATTTCGGCCATCGTATGACCCCTATGACCTCACACATTAGGGGGCATCTGTTATAGCGGATTTCACCACTCTAGGTGAATCACACTTTGTATGGCCTTCCCCTGTCCCACTGTAGACTCTTTAGACCCCATGGACCATCTTTTATCCTTTGATGTTTCCTTGATCATCCCTAAAACTATATGAAAAATGATATACGCGGATTTTTACTCGATAACCGCGTACATACGCGGGTTTGACCCTTATAACCGCGTACATCAGGATGTGTACATAATCCAAATCATTTTTGGAGTTTTCCTTGACATGGATCCAACTCATTCGACTCTTGGCCTTCCATATGCCTTGAGATCACTCAGATTCGACCCTTCATTATCTCTTGTGAAGCTATATAAGGAACCCCTTGGTACATTGAAGGCATATAGTGAGATTGAGAGCACAGAAATTATGGTCCATTGTTGTCGAAATTTATACTTGAGTCTGCATCCCTTTGTCCCTTGGAGCACTTTTGTGTTCTTCCCAAGCTTTCCTTTTGCTAGTGAGCTTGCTATCAAGAGATGGAGGATTGAGGTGGTGGAGGCCCAAGTGGGGGATTCAGTTTCTCTGGTTCGCAGACGTGCCGTCAGAGGTTGTATCTATCTTGTAATCTCTGATTTATATTAATAGAAATATATTTTCCTGTCCAATGATGTGTATTTGATTGAATGTTGTATCCATTGGAATATGTCAAAAGCTTTTACATTATTGATGATATATGCTAGAATAGATCTAGCACCATGATATATAGTATGCTTGTATTGTTTACTTGTTGTTGAGGAAGTATTATATCAATTGAAGCTGAAGATTGGAAAGCTCAACGGGGATCTACTTCAACCATCCGGAATAAGGTACAAGGTCTGATCCTTTAGTGTTAGACATTTTATTTCTATTGCATATTGGGAAAGATTGATTTCTGGAGTCAAAGCTGTCTGTTGTGGTACCCCAAGCCATATGAATTTCTCTCCATAACAGTTGTGGAAGAAGAGTGTACCATCATCCTAGTTGGAAGAGAGGTGGCAACAACTACTAAAATCCATTGTGGTTTACCTAGCATGTGAAGGAAGATATAACAGAGCCATGATCTACCATTTCAAGTTAATGAACCACTTCACAGGTAAAAGCCAATTAAACTTGCCCTTTTACTTACACATAAGTCTGGGAAAAGATGGCACACCAAGTGAAATCCCAACCAACCAAGATTGCTTGCAGATTGTCCCACCATAGCCTCATCCAACTGTTGATCCAAGAGTTGCTGAAAAGAAGAAATATGGCATGGCCTTATTTTCTGTTTTGGAATGGATTTGAGACAGGACTTCAGCCAGAAGAGATGGGGAAGTCTCCTGCCAAAAAGTCCAGCACACCAAGGAGTGGGAGAAGAAAGAGGAGGGCTATATCCCTAGCAGCAGTAGAACAATATCCCTCCTCTTCCAAGGCCAAGAAGGTAAAAGGAACTTGGACTTCAGTGAGAAGGGCCAAGAGATTGAAACACATAATGAAAATATTTTGAATCTACCCTACTCGGATTCTGTAGAGGATCAAAAGGAAGGTCCAAACCTAGCTCTGTAGATTGTAGCAGTGACTGAAGAGTTACCATCCCCCACACCAAAGGAGCAAGAGGAACTAGCATATAAGGATTCCTACAACAAGCCTAAAACTCAAACGATAAATCAATTACTGAAGAAAATTTATGAGATGGATATTTTGGAAAGGGAAATAAAGAAAAATAATGTTGCATTAACCAGCAGGAGCAAGCTGCTACATAAATCTTACCTAGAGTAGAGAGAAAGATATATTTTCTTAAAGATACTGAATACAAGGTACCTAAAGCACAATAGTAGATTGTACAGGATGATTAGGCTCCAAAGACTGCAGCTGAAGGAGGCCAATGAAATCCCTAGCAGCCAATCCATGTTGGAAACCCTAATTGAAGCTACAGTTAGCCTTCAGCATCCAGAAACTAGCCAGGTTGATGTTAACCCTCCTAGCACATAGCCTGCCGAAGAAGAAAGCTGAGCAGAAAAACCTAAGAGGAAATTTTTGGAAGAAACCTAATAAATTTTGGAAAATAGGGCTTTCAGTGGCTTAGGAGGACACTGGGGCAGTTCATTAGCCATCGAAAGCGCCACTTTCAGCAGCTAACGGTTTCGATAGTTTAGCCTATTAACCACCGAAAGAAGACAGAGGCTTAAAATTGAATTTTGGATCATAGGACCAGTTTTGGGTGAATATAGATGGCTTAGGGACAAAGTATGAAGATGAAAGACGTAGAATAAAGCATCAGGAAAGGCCTGTTTAAGTTTTACTATGACATAACAAGTGGAAAAGGTCACCAACACCTAGTTGTTAAAAGAAAGAGTGACTTAACCAACAAAGGGCCAGTAGCAGTGATTTTCAATAGTTACCTCAGTTATCTGACAGTTCATACAATCAACTAACTCTTCAGTTAGTTAGACAAGTAGTTAAAGAGGGTTTTTTAACCTAATTTGCAAAAAACTATTATTTTGTTTATTTTTTGTAAAAATAGATCCTAGTTTTCAGGATCTGTTTATTTTGTAAAGGCTATAAATCCTAATACTTATTTTATGGAAAATGTTCGACTTCGGGGACTTGTAGACCATATTTTTGTCAGCTTCTCATTTTGCTCATGATTTAATATAAGCTCTTTTGTTATCATTTGTTCAACTTCCATTTCTATCTTTTATGTGCTTATGCTTGAATATGTATTCAGGTTAAATTCAAGTTAATTAATGACTGATAGCTGTCACTCTATTGGCTTGTTGATGTAATTTGAATTATAAGTATCATCCTTATCATGATTTAACCATTTATATGCATCTGTTTTGTGTGTAAATATTTCAGCCTGATGAGTTCTCCATCCCTGCACCTTATTGTCAACCTTTGAACAGTGGTAACTAAAATCCTTATACTTGATTGAGTTTCATGCATGTCTTGAGAGTGGAAGGTCATATAGGTCATGTGACTTAATCCATATTAGAAAACCCTAGGTGACTTTCTAGAGTCTGAGAGCACGAGACCCCCGTATGCTAAGGTGGGTCCAGGTCATGGCTCGCACAGGAGCGGGTAGGGGTAGAGTGAAGTTCGGTGATCCGTTCTTTAGATGGATGTGGGATCGGATGGTCATGGTAGAGGACTATGCCTATGCAGGCACAGATTTTACAGGTGATCTTGACCTACTTGGAGGGAAGTGGGGTGACATTGGTAAGAGCAAGAAACCCTAACAATGGAAAATGCTTTTATATTTTTTATGTTTTATATTTTTTCTGGTAAGTGAGGAGACCTGTTTTTCTTCATGCAGATGTTGGAGTAGCGAGGCTTGGAGGAGCATCTCTAATAGACAGGTGAGCCAGAGCTTGATTCATGCCACAGGGTGATGATATCACCAAGGAGTTGGAGGAGAACCTAGAGAGGTTGACTCTGGGCATCCTAGATGCTGATATAGATGACCTCCCAACTAGATATCAGAGATCTATGGTAGGAGTACCCGACCGATTCAGCAAGCTACTACATAGGGTGGATTGAGCAGTGATGTGCTACCACAAGTACCATTAGTGGATGAGACATGTATACTGAAAGCTGATAGCTTCAGGATTTTTTGTATGATGATTTTTCTTGAAAGCCTACATGCTTCATATGAGGTCTTGGGACATATTTTTTTTAAACATTTTCATATATATATATATATATAAACTTTTACACGGTGTTTATATGTCTCGAATGGATAAATGCATTTTCTATGAGTTCTATGTGTCTTTAAATGTTTATTTACAATATACCATGTTTGATTTAACGTCATGAATGGGAAATATGCCAATCTAGGATGTAATTAGGCAATGAATTAGCAACTACATTATGTTTTTTAGGGATATGCCTATAGGTTATGGTTCCAAATGATCTTTCTAACAAATGTACCCTCTAGAAGAGGTGGAGGATCACTGGGTTCTTAATGGTGTAGACATGGTTTAAATGACAAACCACGAGCTGAGATTCCATCAAAACTAATAGATCACGGACATCCTGGGAGGTAGCTTCAGTCAGAATACTGATGATTGCTTCATATTCGGTGATGTTATTAGTAGCGTGACCTAAACAAACCACTCTTGAGCTGACCAAATCTTCAGCTGGGGAATAAAAAACCCAAGCAGCTGAGGCTAGATTCAAGGTGTGGCGGCAAGCACCATCAATGAAGCCGTAGAAAGCCATATGCATGACCAAAACATAGTATAAACAGATGCAGACACTAAAACACAATACCATCTTGAAAATATTGAAAGCACACTGAAAGTCAATCAATATACATATATACAAGATACCGTCCAAGAAAACCTAGGCATAGTACCTTTTCAGGTACAACCCACTACGAGGTTTCCCCAAAGGGATTCCATCATTATCAACTAACTCATAGGATCCTTTCTCTAACACCTTGGAAATAACAAAAAGTCCATACCACATGGACTCGAACTTGCCCTTCCCTAGCTTGTCATATCTCTGGTCATAAGTCAAAACTAGGTCACCCTCGTTGAAAACAAGAGGCTGGACGGATTTATCATACTGCGCCTTGACACATTTCTTATGTGCCTCATTAGTCAAGGAAACATCTCTAAGAGTCTCATAAAGGTTATTTAAGTACAAAAATCTCACTTACTTTGTGGAAGTGTCTGGGAGAAGTTCAATGGCAAGTTGTAAATATGGAATCTGACATTGGATTGGTAAGACAGCTTCAAGTCCATAGACAAGCTGGAATGGAGTGAAACCAGTAGATGTTTTCATGAAAGTCCGATAAGCCTAAAGAGCAGAAAAAAGGATGAGATGCCAATTGGATTTATGATCTCCAACCATCAGATGAAGCATAGTTTTCAAAACCTTGTTAATGGCCTCTACCTGACCATTAGCTTACGAATAATATGGCGTAGAGTTTTCATGGTGAAAACCTAGCTTGGTACTCAATTCCTCGATCATTTGATTACGGAAATGAGATCCGTGATCAGTGACGATGGACTGTGGAACTCCAAATCTAGCTATGATATGATTTAATAAGAAGAGAGTGATAGTTTTACCATCTTATGCATATGTAGGCATGGCCTTAGCCCATTTTGTGAAATAATCCACAGTTACGATGACGTAACCATGCCCCCCGGTTGAGGTAGTCTTACAATGCATGAAGTCAATCCCCGATTTGGCAAAAGGGCCAATGGCAATGACGAGGTGAAGTGGAGTACGATGGGTGCACTTTTTGGGATAAAAATGTTGGAAAGGTGGGCATTTCTTAATAGCCTCATGATAGTATTTGAAGATAGAAGGCCAAAAATAACCAGCGCGAAGGATTTTTTGGGTTGTAGCCATCCCAGATAAATGACCACCACATGCTCCAGAGTGGAAATCATTCAACACGTGTTCACCCTCCTCATGAGTGCATCACCAGAGAATGGAATCAATCCCACGTCTATACAAGGTATCATTTAAGATAAGATATTATTTTACATGGTGATAAATGAAGCGATGATCATCATGAGATAGATGCAGCTGAAAACGTTGGGTCTGGAGAAAAATCAACAAATATCCATACCAAGGATTGGTAGTGCTAATTAGGAACAAGAATTCATATGGAAATGAATCGTTGGGCTCAGATTCTTTGGTAGCACAGGGAAGGTCACACATAAGCTCAGAAAAAACCAAGGATTTCTTTGATGTATCCATGGCAAACTCGAGATTGAACTCATAAAGGATAATAATCCAACGGGAGTACTTTCCCCTGAGTACCCGACAAGTCAAAATGTAGTACATTGGGTTCTGATTTTCCAATACGGTGGTAGTGCGAAGCAGAATGTAGTGACGAAAGTTTTGCACAATAATGAATGTGGCCAAAGATAGCTTCTCCACATGTGAATAATCGGTTTCAGAATCAATAAGATTCTTACTGGCATAGTAAATCACATGCTCTTGACTGTGGAGATTGTCCTACACTAAAACCATGGCGATGGTAGTAGCGGAGGCAGCAATATACAAGAGAAAGTCCTTTGAATAATCCGAGGGGTCTATCATTGGTGACTGAGATAGAGCGTGCTTAAGATTATCAAAGGCACGTTAGGATTGGTCATCCCAGAAGAATGGAGTGTTCTTCTTGAGGAGACGCATATAACCGTGTGTTTTGTCAGCGAAATTGCACACGAAATGGTAGAGAAAGTTTTCCTTCCCCTGCAAACTTTGGAGTTCAAGGATGTTGGTTGGGGATGGTAGATTATTGATAGAAAGAATATTCAAAGGACCGATCTGAATGCCATCTTTGGATACCACAAAGGCAAGCAGACGTCCTGTCTCAATGCAAAAAAAAAATTTATGCGGATTGAGCTGTATATTATAATGACGACATCTCAAGAATATGTCTCTAAGATGACTAGGATGGTCCTCCTGTCGTTGTGAATGAACAGTCAGGTCGTTAAGGTACGGCTCAAAAATATGTTTAATGTCGTGAAACGAATAGGACATCACACGCTGGAACATGGCTCCAGCATTTTTCAAGCCGAAAGGTAACTTATTATATGAAAAGGTTCCCCATGGGAAATGAATGCCATATTATACTGATTGGAGGGAAATATCTCAATCTGATTGTAGCCAGAGAAGCCATCGATGAACGAAAAGAGGACACTTCCAACACAGTTGTTGATAATTTGATCGATATGTGGGGTACGAAAGTTGTCCTTGGAACAAGATTTATTTAAATCCCTAAAGTCGATGTAGACTCTAATGGTGCCCTGCTTTTTATTAATAGGGACAACGTTCAATACCCATTCTGTCAGAGGTACAGGGTAAATAAAACCATCTTTCAGAAGTTTCTCAATCTCAGCTTTAGTCGCTGCAGCCTTCCTAGGATGGTCTTGCCTAAGTTTCTACCTAACAAGTTTAGCCATGGGATAATTTTTAATCTTGTGGACCAGAATGGAAGGGTCAATCCCTGGAATCTCTTCATAGGACCAAGCAAAAATATCATGGAATTCCTTAAAAAGTGTCTTATATGCTTCAGATTCATCTGTGGAGAAGTTCTTCCCAACATGAATGTGCTCAAGAACATCAGGCTTGGATGATATGTCAATTGGGTTCATCTTAGTAATGTTGCAAAGGTTTCCTTCAGAATCTATGTCTTGCAACAATATAGGAATTTGCGGAACGTTGACAATATCAGTATGAAACAAGGATGCAAAATCATGGCTTCCCGAACTGGTATTGGGGAGGAACATGGATCTATGATGGTGATCCTCCCAAATGGGCTCATCCGTATTCATGATCTCTATAATGGTCTCATTGGAAGGAAAAGTCTCAGAGAGATAATCTAGAATCGAAAGAGAAGGTTCTAACCAGTACGGTAAATGGTAAGGATTTGAAGCCACTAAATGAAGGTCATCAGTGTGATCATTGGGGCAAGTTTCAATGGTGTCATACATAGCTTCGTGTGGGATCAACGAGGTGGAATCAACAACATTTTTTCCCTTGGGCTCAAAATCAAATAAGGCGATCATATGTACTATTTTAGTATCTGTGCTAGGAGGAAAAGATGAAAAAATCCCCATAAGGGATGAATCCTTCAGCATATCTACCCCAATCGACTAGTAAGGAGGAGGGGACTGACCTAACATGGGGATATTATTATCCATGGAAGTGGTAACATTTGGCGTACAAAAATCAAGCTGGTCAATGGTAACAGTTCTCCCAAGATGTGGGAATTGGACCATTCAAAATACTGTTGAAGCAACAGCAGTCATGGCATAGAACTAATTCCTTCCTAAAAGGAGGTTGTAATCTAAAGGGGCATCCACCACTTCTATTTGGATGGAAATGCTTTTGTCCCCCAGCTCGACCGCGAGGGCTGATATGAGACCATGGGGTTGGAAACCCTATCCATTAAAGGCTTTAAGGGTATTTGGTGATGTAACAAGCTCGGGATAGCCAAGAGCTTTCCAACAAGTAAGAGATAACACCGAGGTCGAATCTCCTTCATCTAGGACTATTTGAAAGACTTTCTTTCCCACTACTTTTGTAATGATCTGAAAAGCAAGTTTATGTGGTAATCTAGGTTTATAGTTCTCAACATTGAAGTGAATCAAGTTAGTGTTATCCGGGTCTAAAGTTCCTAATGCTATCAACAACTTCTTGCACTGTGTGGGGCAACTTTGGAGTACTTTTAGGGTAGACATAGCACAAGGTGCCTGAGCAATATCTTCAACCACATTATAGAATTGAGCAGCTCGGGCATTGGGATTAAGGACAGCCTTCTGAAGAGTACTCTTTGGTGGGTGCAAAATCATGTCAAGAGTAGGATTCTCGATGGACAAGGGAACAATAGACGAGGATTCCAAAGAACTAGTAGAGGGAGCTTTCCCTGAAGAAGATTGATGTTCTTTCTTATCTACTGGTTTATCATAATTCTGGCTCTGAGTTTGCAAATGGATGGTATCTAAGGAGATCATACGAATCTCGTCTGATGAAATAGAGTTACCGTAGTTAGACATGTGGTCTACTAGTTGTTATTGAGAGGGAAAGGGATCCCTAAGTACTGCAGGTGCAGGATTAGACTTCAGAAACTAGGAGATTTCGTCTTGATAGGGACACTCCTTTGAAAATCGGTCACCATCACATAACAGACAAGGATATTTAGCCTTCCTTTTCCCTTTGTCTTTGTCATTATTGGTTGTTTGTAAGGTCTCTTGTTGGTTTCCAGGTTTTTTGTTTTGTTTTTTACCTTTATTTTTATTACTCGAGGTTTGAGTACTTTAAATAGAATTGACCTCGGCAGAACCCTTAGGAGTCGAATGAGTAGCAGTTTGGGTTTGCTTGGTAGGTTTTTTTATGGATGGGGATTGGATTGAACCAACAACCCCATCAATAGGTACTTCTGTTGGTGGCTTGGTAGGGTTAGTGCTGGGGCGAGGAGCTTGAGGAATTAGGTCATAAAGAGTCTCGGACTGGGAATAGACCAAGTCTAGGTACTAAGCCCGACTAATAGCCTTCTCTTCAGTAACAGCACCACCCATGGCCACATCTCAGGAAATAGGAGGCAAAAAGGACTTAGTGAACCAATAATCTAACAACTGATCCAGAATAGAGGCCTTAATAAGCCTTCTCCACCTTCTCCACTCATGAATATGATCAGAAATGTGGGTTGAGGTGTTCTGTCATAGAGAAGCTAAAAGTTTATTGACCATTTCATAATGAATAGGGAGTTGAAATTGCATAATAAATATGGTTTCCAACGAGCCAAAATCCACAAACGAATGTTGTGGGAGTTCAGTGTACCACTTTGTAGCTGTACCAGTCAAAGTTCGTTGAAAGAGTTGTAACCGGATAGAATCATCCATGAGGGAGTTTGAGGAACACCACAAATGAAAATTCATAACATGGTTCCATGGATCTTCACCCTGCTTCCCATTGAATTTTGAAATATCCGATGGTAACTTTACTAGAATGGCAGGCCATGAGGGATTGTGTTGAATGGGATCATTAATCAGCTTGGACAAATCAGGCATGTCCAAAGTTGCTAGGAAAGGTAACTATCTATTTTGTTGCAGATACTGGTAATATTGATATGGCATATAATTACGAATAGGGCCATAGGTAGACTGATAAACAGATTGCTATGAGCAAGAACCACTAGCAGATCCGCCCATGGGGGGTTGATTTCTGGAATTAGGCCCGCTAGGACCACCAAGGCCTCCAAAGGACCACCAGAGCCACTGGGACCACCAGGACCACCAGGACCACCAGACCCTCCAGAGCCTCCAAGAGGTCGTAAACCTCTAGATCCATCGGAACCACTAGGTGGAGGGCCGCCAGACCCTCCAGAGCCATAAGGAGGAAAGCCACTAGGTCCCCCAGGACCACTAGGACCCCCAAGACCATAAGGAGGAAAGTTTCCAGATCTACTGGGACCATGAGGTCCCCTAGGTGGGGGACCTCCATAAGGTGGTCCTCCCGCACCTCCTGCAGTATGTATAGGTATCCCTCCCATGGCTGGCATGGAAGACCAGTTGGGTTGCCCCCATGGCATAAAAGTGTTACTAGGGTATGGAATTCTAGTATAAGGAATTTCTATAGGATTATATGGATGATTACCTATAGGTATTTGATAACCATAACCACTAGAAGACTGAATGGTAACAAATTGTGCCCCCAAGGGCTGACTTGAACTAGATGGGGGGTTTACCACATTAGTGTGGGTGGGAGGGACAAAGACTATAGATGTTTCTATGTTATAGGTCTTCCCTTGACTAGGTACAACTCTGGTATCAGATAACATAGTTTGTGTCAGGGATTGCCCCCCGACATTCAAAGGTATTGACGAAACAAGAATTGAAGGTTGGGCCCCAAATGTAAAAGACCTGGGAGGATTTGGAACAAACATAACATAAGAAGTGAGAGGGGTGGAAATTTGACCTAGGTTGTTGGTTGTTAATGGACGATCTATAATCGGTTCAATGGGTCTCACAGAATCGGCTAGTGAACGATATCCCACAGGAAGGGATGTGGAATGTACTAGTGTAGAGCCTAATAGGTTATTAATCTGCTTTTCTACCTCCTGTGCATGAAGAATAGTAGCACAGTATTTCCTGCGTTCTTCTTCATCATCAGGAGAACTTACACAAGTTCCAAATGAGGCAATGTCTGATACGTGTCTCCCAAAAAGGAGCATTAGGACCAAAGTCCAGACGGGTATCATCAACATGACCTTCCAAGGGAGAATGGAACAATGAATTTCCCTGAGAAGGTTGTTGGACCAGGGGAGGCGAGTGTGAAGAATATGGTACTCCACTTTCCACCACCACATTATCTCTGACTTGGGAGGTGGTAGCAGCTCCCTGGTCGATAGCTTCCATTGGATTTTCTCCTGAAATGGGAATCAAATCAGGTGGTAAGCCTCATATTCTTCTGGAATATCTTAACTCAGCTAGTTTGTTCAGTTCCTATCTAACCTAGGGTCTGAAAATCTAAAAAAGAACACACCAAAAGACTTCCCTACTCAAAATATAGGTCAAAACAAGCAGACTTAAAATGGCAGGAGGAGTTCAAAAGTCAAGTCTCTCACTAGGATTGTCAATAAGGTGCCACTCGTGATATACCTCGAGGGTACGTGCATAGTAATCTCCCTGAATGTTGTTCTCATTGTATGGCTCCAAATAAGACGTCCAAAGGGCTTTTCTCAGATAGACAAGGTACCCTAGTGGGGTCTCTCGATATACTCAAGGTACGTGGGAGCTCAAATTGGTAGTAGTGTTGTTTAATGCATAATCATACACAAGGGGACTTTTGATATACAATCGAGTACATGAAGTACCTTTCTATATACCTCAAGGGTACGTGAAAGTCCATTCAATATACCAATGGTACGTGGAAGAACAGCGAGAGTCCCAGAATGTAATGCTGACAAAATAACGACAGCTCCTATGTTTTACGATGCCCGAACATGTCTCTAACCTATCACTCAAGTTACTACGTAAATTTTAACGTACAACTACCATTAATTTTAACTTGTACAATTAGGTGAATGCATGATGTTTTGATAGAAAAGTAAAACCATGCAATATGCTTATGCAAATGTTCACTTTACTATTCAGTATGCCTACTTACGGGAGGGAAGAGAGCATTTTTCTTTTGTTTCAAAACCAAAAACCATTCCAATCAACAGTCATGAACATCAAATCAAAGACAAGCAAATACTTTTACAAACCAAATTCTTATTTTCAAAATCAAATGAGAAGGGTGAGAATCTCTTTTCCTAAAAGAACAACACCAATCACACCTATATGCCAATGCACTCTAACTTTTCAAATTTCTCAAAAACACAACCAAATCTAACTTAAACTACCATTTTTTTATATTTTAATTGAGACAGTCCTATATGCATGAGAGATGAAATATCGCAAAGGTCCTGAAAGCTTATAAATCCAATTAGAAAACCCAAATCCAACGCTCAAATAAGATGTCCTAATCTCAAGCAAAACTTTTATTTTTTGAAGGAAAGAAAAAGAAGTTCACTATGCAAGTAAGAAATGAAATCTAGAAGCTAATCTAGTGTTCTTCTTTTAGTATATGCAATGAAAAGAGACTTCAATGAGCACCCTAACTTTCAGAAAATAAGAAATCCTTCTTTAAGCACAACCAACAAGCAAGAAGCGGATGAACAATAAAAAAGACTAAATAAAATTTTTGAAATTCCACTCAAATCAATCTTAAACCATCAAAGCAGCAAGCCACACACACCAGATTCAGTAACACAAGCCTGATAACAGAACTGAAAGAAATCAAAATTCCAAATTTTTGCAAAACAAAAGTGAGGAAAAAGAGTTTTGGACTAATGCCTACCTGGCACCGGACTTCGTAGGTGTTGACAGAGCGTTTCCAAGACAGCACCGCTCCTTACAAACTAGATACAGGTAGTGGCACCGCTTACTGCTCACTATGTTCAGGTGGTGGCACTGCTCCTCATACAAAGCATGGACACGATTCCATGTAGATGGCCAAAACAAAAAAGAGAATGATGGATCATATTAGGAAAGACTAGATCAAGGAAAATACTGTCGAAATGAATGTGGTAATAGAGCATAAAAGACCGAAATGACTTAGATCTGAACAAATCTAGAAATTTCAAACCCAAATAATGCAAATAAAAAAGTAGATCTGACTGAAAAGAGTTGAAGAAAATGGAGCCTAGATTTGGACAAGAGTTGTAGACTGAGGAAGATCAGAACAACTGAATAGTCTATTCCCCAGCAGAGTCGCCAGATTTGTTAGCTAGAATATTTCACCTCCTATGGAAAGCAAGGTGTTCCACTGGTCTAAATGGTTCAGATCCAGAACAAATAGAGGACAGAGGTTGAAGACTCTCCCTAGATGATGTAGATATCTGGAATATAAGGTTTTGATAGTTCACATGTGTACCTGCAAAAAATATCAACACGAAACAAATCAAAGCAACCAGAATATGATCTACTAATCTATGCTAGCAACTAAGGAATCTAGCAACATATATATGCGAAATCACAACAACAACATCATATTTGGGAAAGAAATCAACTTGCACTAGAAATATGAAGAATTTTACAACCAAGCCTTAGTGTTGACATGCATCTCCATGAAACCATCTCTTCATCCCCAAAAGCTCCGACTCTAGCTCTCTATGCTCTCTCCAAATGATCTTGTGCCAAGAATCAATCCAACAACATAACAATACCATCAAATGTTCTCCCCTCAACCATGGCTATGAGCTCATATTTATAGGGCTTTAATTGATAGAGATGGTTGAGAAATTAGTGGGTGAGGTGGCCTCTAGGATCCTAGGATGAGGGGTCTCGAGCTCAACCAACCCACAATAGTAGGGATAAGGCAGTACACGAGGCTTATCATCTAGAAGCCTAAAGAAACTTCTCTTTTTCCCTTTTTACCCAGGGTGTTGCGCTTCTCCTTCTATGACATAGCAGTTCTGGTAATAACCGCCTATGGACCAAGGGCAATGGGTGGTGGCACCGCTTGTGGACAACCGATGAAAGGCGGTGTGAGCAGGGGTACCACTCTTGGATAAAGGGGCATGCACAGTGCTAGGAATTTGTATGACAGATTGATGAAAAACCATTTTTTTTCCACTCCAGATGCTGGGATTCAGGGCAAGTATGTATGTCAAATGTCTTATCACATTATGGTGACAGTATTTTGGTATAACACATTCCCTACAATACCCTAGCTCCATCTCATAACTTGTCAACCCTAATGATATCATACAAATTGGTGTTCATTAAACCCTAGTTGGTTTTCAATATGCACATGTACATGTGTTTCTAGTTCCATCTCATAACTTGTAAAGAGGCCACTAAACCCTAGTTCCATCTCATTACTTGTCAACGCTAGTAATAGCATGCAATTTGGTCTTCATGAAACCTAGTTGTTTTCAAATTTGTACATGTCCATGTGTTTCTAGTTCCATCTGAAAACTTGTAAAGAGGTCACTAAACCATATTTCCATCTCATAACTTGTCAACCCTAGTGATAGCATGCAATTTGGTGTTCATGAAACCCTAGTTGGTTTTCAATATGTACATGTCCACGTGTTTCTAGTTCCATCTCATAACTTGTAAAGAGGTCACTAAATCATAGTTCCATCTCATAACTTGACAACCCTAGTGATAGCATTCAAAATGGTGCTCATGCAACCCCAGTTGGTTTTCAATATGTACATGTCCATATGTTTCTAGTTCCATCTCATAACTTGTAAAGAGGTCACTAAACCATAGTTCCATGTCATAACTTTTCAACCCTAGTGATAGCATTTAATTTTGGTGTTCATGAAACCCTAGCTATTTTCCAATTTGTACATGTCCATGTGTTTCCGGTTCCATCTCATAACTTGTAAAGAGGTCACTAAACCCTAGTTCCATCTCATAACTTGTCAACCCTAGTGATAGCATGCAATTTGGTGTTCATGAAACCCTAGTTGGTTTTCAATATGTGCATGTCCATGTGTTTCTAGTTCCATCTCATAAATTGTAAAGAGGTCAATAAGCCCTAGTTCCATCTCATAACTTGTCAACCCCAGTGATAGCATGCAATTTGGTGTTCATGAAACCCTAGTTGTTTTCCAATTTGTACATGTCCATGTGTTTCTAGTTCCATCTTGTAGCTTGTAAAGAGGTCACTAAACACTAGTTCCATCTCATAACTTGTCAACCCTAGTGATAGCATGCAATTTGGTGTTCATGAAACCCTAGTTGGTTTTCAATATGTGCATTTCCATGTGTTTCTAGTTTCATCTCATTACTTGTCAACCCTAGTGATAGCATTTAATTTGGTGTTCATGAAACCCTACTTGTTTTCCAATTTGTACATGTCCATGTGTTTCTAGTTCCATCTCATAACTTATAAAGAGGTCACGAAACCCTAGTTCCATCTCATAACTTGTCAACCCTAGTGATAGCATACAATTTGGTATTCATGAAACACTGGTTGGTTTTCAATATGTGCATGTCCATGTGTTTCTATTTCCATCTCATAAGTTGTAAAGAGGTCACCAAATCCTAATTCCATATTATAACTGGTCAACACTAGTGATAGAATTCAAGTTGGTGTTCATGAAACCCTAGATGGTTTCCAATTTGTACATGTACATGTGTTTCTAGTTCCATCTCATAACTTATAAGATGCATGTTCGATGGTTTTGCAGGGTTGACCCACCAATTCAAGAATTTCATTGAAGGAAACTGAGCAAAAATCTAGTTTACAAAATCAATGCACAATGAAGTCAATGGTCCTTGAAATCAGGAGGGAGAGGGCCACCTAGAGGGAATCGCATGCTAGGAGACCAATGAAGTTGATGATTCATCGATCCAACATGTGGTTACTGAGTGATTTCCAATTGAAAGTCGCATGAAAATGTCATTCAGGGACAATTGGTGACTTCTGGTCCAGGAGTGAAAAACCAAACAGAGCAGCAAAATTGCATGTTGTTGGCTCTTGCATGTGTGTATGGGAAAGGACGATATGGGAACCCTACGAACACAACCACGGTCGAGGTTTTTCATGCGTTTAACCCCAAGTGAAATATTTGCAAGAGTTGACCTATCAATGTAATTAAATGCATATTAAACCAAAAACATAAAAAATGTAAATTTCAACAACTCGAGAGCATGTTATTTTTCAATTTCTATTTGTTGGTGTCTAAAGACACCGTTCTTGGAACCTCCAATGTGCCAAAGATGGTTTTTTTATCCTAAGCACATGAAAGGCTAGACATTAGTAACATCATAAGAAAAGAAAAAATAACCCAATGAAAATGTGCAAACATGATTTATAGATAACTCACCTAAGGTTGTACAATCGTGTTTATAGTGTCCACTATCCTATGAATAATATTATGCCTGTGAATGGTATCAGTCAATCATAGGTTTATTACATTGGGAATAATATAAGGCTAAATAATTGAAATTGTGCTTCAGCATTCACTTTAAAGGTTATATAACGCACTTAACAATGCACTCAGACGAGTAGGCCATCTGGATCAGCTATGGTGCCGATGGTGTCCATCAATATTTCATGCTCTATATGAGGTAGCATGTATCATACATATGACCTATTTTTGTGATCAAGTGTGTGCAGCTTGATGTTTCTACCAACTACTAGGTTAGTGAAGTGGTATACAATAGCTCCTGGTCTATAATATTGATATACATACCCACCCTTCCTTTTCAGTTGTGTTGCAAGTGTCAAGTACTCCCCTTTTATAACCATCAAGCCAGTTGGGAATTCAATATTTTTATCATCTGTAATAGGTTCAAGAATGGTTTGTTTCCCCTCTAAGAAATGGTGAAGCAATGTGCCAATCAATAGTCAGAACCCCATTCATTATTTTTTGGGGCAACCACTACATATATCTGACCTGTTAAAGGAAATAGGTCGAGTTAAATATGTATTTTTTAAATAAGGTCTTGCATTTCTAATTTATACATAAATTAAATTCTACATAGGTCAAGTAAACACTACATAAATGCATTTTCTTATTTAGGTACTACTCATGTACCTGCTTATATGAGATCCGATATGTGATAATAGTCTGTAGAAATATGTGTCTGATCATCTTCCAAATGGTCTATTTCATTAACCCCATTGAAATTGGTGCCAAGTGTCACTCGATCCCATGTATCAACGGTATCTATATACTCACAATCATCCCATTCATAAATACTACAAGAACTACAAAAGTAAGCCTTCAATCTTGTCCAAATTTGTAGTCCGAGTTGTCTAAGCTTCTAATTGAATGAAACTATCAAGTTCCATGAACTGTGTTCACCCGATGTTCTTTGGATCGGTCCACATTTGTCACCTCCAATAATATTCTCCACACCAAGTGTTTCCTTTTTTTTTTTCTCCCATGACATATGCACACCATTTCACTATAGATGTAGCGTCTCGAAGGCGAGCACCTATAAACTTCATCTCTTCCCTTCGAAGGGCTTTTTTTATGCATGCACCAGCACCATCGTGCTCTCCTTTTCCATGACCAGTTTCAAAGTAGTTCCATACATGTGGCACCTTGTATTTTATGTGCAACAAACACAACCATTCAAGTAGACATGCATTCTTGAACTGTACAGCACAACCATTTGACCAAATGAAATGCCGATAAAATAGTATATCCATATCTATCACATGATCATAGAATAACTTAAAGAAATACCACACGTAATGGATGTCATGGGTCTAGTCATCACTTATGTAGAAGTGACTTTCTTTCAGTATCACATGTTTCTCTTCATTGCTATATGTCCCATGTCGATACATGATATGCAGCATTGCTCACCTACTCTCAGTGACAGTATTGTCTTTGCATTTCCTTTTGTGGTTGTAGGGTGTAATTTTCTGCAAATTCAACCACTCATAATATTGTTCTGAGAGGGAAGGTGTCTGGACATATTCTAAATTGCTCATCTTTCCACTGTGCCGTATCAACATGTTGAATGTACTATTGGATATTTCCATGAAAATCTGAAATAAAATCACATACTTGCACCTGGTGTAAAAAATAAATAGTGTTATAAAACAACATAAAAATATTTGTACATGAATATTAATATGTCAATATTCAAGAATTTACCTATGAAGTCACCAATTTAATCTTCCTGCTTTATTTCCCATCATGTAGCTGATATGTCTCATACTGATAGTTCTGATTCTCGACAATTTCATTCCCAAATGATTTATCTTCAATTTCATGAATGCAATCAAACCATAATGACAACCCACCACAATTGTTGCAAGAACCGTCTACACGTTGTTTTAAGTAATGTTTCTTCCCATCTTGCCTCAGACACATTATGCTATGGATGAAATCTTTGGATGACATTGGTGGTACTGTACTTGAGCATTCCTGTGCATGGTTAGGATGCAAAAAATGATGTATATGTGCAAATGTATTGTAATATAGGTCAAACTCTATGTGGTATCTACAACAACAAGTGTTCTAGATGGTATTGATTCTAAAGATATTTTCCCGAGCCCTAGCTCTACATGGGAAACTTTAAAAATATCGAATAGTTGAGTTTGTGTCATTTCATATAATATTTAACATGAGGTTCATTGTTTCTAGAACCCCTACAATGTTTTAACACATCCTTCATGTTAGAAGAAGGCCTAGTGTTATCAGTCCAAAACGTGTGCACTAGGCCCTTCACTGCTTCGACTAACTTCATGTATTTGCGGGGAAACCTACCTCTAAATGCGGATAATGTTTCCATTTGTCCCTCTACATAAAGGTCATCTCTTCTTACTAAATATTTTTTAAGTGTATTTGTATGTAAAGGCACAATTTGTTATTTGCATTTAAGTAAATGACGTTGTCTTGTGGATCTACATACAATTGATTCATCCAGTACACGATGAGCCACATTACAATCCTGTGAATGAGTTTTTTTACCAATCAATGTGAATGTAGTAGCAAGAGATTTAAAAATGTGATTACTTGATTCGATATTCTTCATTGATCTTATGCCTAGATTTCTTCTAACAGTTGCCATATTTATAGATTTAAGCAAAGCTAAAAACAATTGGCATTTACCGGCTTCGGATTTGTTATCAAAATATTGTTTCATTGATTGAGAACAATGACGAAGGATAGTGCATTTAGCCACCTTACCTTCCATGGAAGTCAATTCTCTCTCGTCCATTTGTATGCGTTTAGGATTTATCTTTCATTTTGATGTGAAATTTCTTGCCATTTGAAATGCTAGAGTGACGTTTACATCCACTATAGGCTGACAACTTAGATTCGGATATTGAACCACCGGCCATGGTTGTTGCTAAGTTACATTTGCATCGGGAGTAACATAATTATTGAACTCTTCACAAGATTGTCCGTTTACTAATGGATCAATAATATCATCTTCGCTATAACCAGCTTCCTTTAATGTTGCATTATCTTTGTTAGCCTCTACATTAGGTATCTGTTGAGGGGGACTGGCAACTATTTGCTCATCTAATGAATGCCGATGATTTCTTGAATCTTCCCTCTTTTATTTTCTTTTTTATATTCAGCTTCTTCCAATGTAATCACCTTCCTCGCTGACTTTCAACCTCTATTACCTACATTCTCCATTGAAATCCACCCAAAATTGTACAAAACCTATGGAATTACATAAGTAATGATTAAATTGCAGGTTGAACAGTTCTTTGTGTGTGGGTTCAGAAGAATTATGTATTTTTCTATAGTAAACCTGGACCACAACACGCAGCCTAACATTTTTTATATAACACATATCTCATATGTGATATAACACATGTCCATTTTATAACATATGCGATTTAGTTCATATTAAATATACAACTTGATTGATCCATGCTTATCAAATATTAAAATATTAAATATCAAATGCATATCAAACTTGGATTGAAATATGTTAAAATTATATAACCTTACAATGGACCCCATACCAATGGTTAAGACCTCCAAACCTATCCTTGGACCATGGTAGTGTCTATGATGATGATGATGATGATTACCATGATGATTATGATGATCACAAATAGTATGACTATGATGATGATTACGATGATTATGAGGATGATGATGACTATGAGGGTGATTATAACGATGATGATGTTGATGATGACAATGATGATGATGATGAGGATGATGATGATGATGACTACAATGATTATGAGGATGATGATGACTATGAGGGTGACTATAATGATGATTATGATGATGATGACACTGATGATGACAATGATGATGATGAGGATGACGACTATGATGATGATGATGAGGATGATAATGAGGAGGAGGAGGAGGAGGATGATGACGATGATGAGGATGAGGGTGATGATGATGATGATGATGACGATAAGTATGATGATGATGATGATGACGATGAAGATGATAGCGAACAATGATGGTGATTATGATGATGATGACGATGACAATGATGATGAACAATGATCGTGATGATGACGAGAAGGAGGACGATGACTATGCTGATGATGATGAGGATGAGGGTGATGATGATGATGATGTTAGAGATGATGATTACGATGATGATGATGTTAGAGATGATTATTACGATGATGATGATGATGATGACAATGACAATGATTATGAACAATGATGGTGATGATGATGATGATGATGATGATGAGGGTGGTGATGATGATGATGATGACGAGGATGATGATGATGATGATGATGATGATGATGATGATGACGATGATGATGATGATGGACAATGATGGTGATGATGATGATGAGGATGATGAGAATGAGGATGATGATGATGACGATGATGATGATGAAAAATAATGATGATGAGGATTAGGGTGATGATAATGACGACGATGATTAGGAACAATGATGATGATGATGATAGGTTTAGTTGAAACTTTGCTTTGATTTTATTTTCAAGCATTTGCAATGGAATGGTGATGATGATGACAAGGAGGATGATGACAATGATGATGACAATGATGATGATGATGATCACGATGACAATGATGATGAACAATGATGGTGATGATGATGATGATGACGATGATGATGATGATGATGATGATGATGATGATGATGATCACGATGATGATGATCACAATGACTATGGCTATGATAATTATGATGATGATGATGATTATGATGATGAGGAGGAGGATGATGACTGTGATGATGATGATGAGGATGAGGGTTGTTATCACCTAGAATGTACCCAGGTTGCAAAAGGTAAATCCCAAAGGTAACAACGAAAACCACTTCACAAAGAAACTGGCTTTCCTTTCCAGAGACGGATCTCTCGAATATAAATTTAACGAGGCTAGATATAAGAATAAACACCTAAAAATTATGTAGATGGTTGAAACAATACACATAACCATTGGGAAATGGAGTCAAAATATATAAAGATAGCACAAAGGTCGCATGCATGAGATTTCATCAAAGGAAAGATAACCATTTAGTTACAGTCATTCATTGATTTCAAGTGAATAAGGAAGAAGTATAAACAATCCTTCAATATAGAGCATCATAAGATGAATTCCATATTAACTTTAGCAAAAACACTTATGAAATATCTGAAACAATAGTTATAGCACAACAAGTATGAATTCTAAATATTCAACACTACGCTTCAGATATGAGGAAAACGAAATGGAATGTAAGCACTAGAGAAAAAACAATCACATAGGAAAGAAAAGCACAGACTGTAACGTAGATGGCACATAAATCTCTAATAATCCACATGCATTCAACTTTGTTATTCAAAAATTATATGTCCTCAAAAAACATTGATCCAGCATATGGGTTCCAACCCTCAATACATCAAATAAATGAAAATATATACATAAATGATTTCTTCCCAAGAAGATTTAATAACTGAATAATCTGTTTAATCAAAGTCTTTGTAACCATATCCCTAACAACTAGGAATAAAGTACATGCTTTGATGTTGATAACATATTATTTAATTAAAATCGACTTGGTAACAATAAGGCCCAAATAAACAGCTCCACGGTGCACAACACCTATATTTTTAAGGATGAAGAATATACTTTGTCTTCCTGAATCTCTCCATGTTCCTCCATTGTTCTGCACTTGGCATGTCATACTCGGTCATTTCTCTGATAGACACCTCCAGATCCAGATAAGCATCATAAGATATAGCGGGCAGGCCTCCTCTAATTATCAGAAATTTTTGCAATATCTCGAAGTCTTCTATCAACTTGTCCATGCTGACTTTCCCAGTCAGTCCTTTTACCAAGTCATCAAATTTGGAATGGTCCATACGGTTTTCTACTAGCAGGCTATGATAATGTTATTGAGAAAAAATTCTTTCTTCTTCATCCTAGAAAGAGGGAAGGCCATCTTCAAACAATTCTCTAAAGGCATGCCTGAAATCATTAATCTACGAAGACATCTCATTTACCTTATCTTGTACTACCTTCATAAGCTGATGTTTGTTAATGAATTTTTTCGACTATAGTACAATAGCCACTCTATCTTTAATCCCTATATCCTGCGATTTTTTATAAGTTAATGAATTCAAGAAATTCAGTGCATTTTGAGCTGTATTTAGGGGCTTCCTCTCCATGGTCTCATTTGCTAATTTTAATCTCTGATTGGCTAAATTGACCAATGCACTCTGGTCATTAATGAAATTTAGATAATGTCTGAACTTAGTAAACTCTACAGGCAATGTATCCTAGATTATATGCTTGGCTCCTTATAAAGGCCCCTTTCCTATATTCCTTTCTTTTAATTCATTAAACTTCTTCTACAAATGACTTTTGTCATGTAATATTTTATTCTTGTTTTCAACCATTTTAGTCATGTTGGGGCGCATACCCAACGGTCCTTAAAAGTGGTAACTCCATGGTTTTTATGGAAGCTTGTAAGCGGAGTTGCGCGTCAAAATAGTCTTAGGGGTGTCAGGGTTGAGTCAAAGCCCTCTTTTTTGTAATTATCCATAAATTTTAGGTATAAGCCCATGGTTTTGTAATAGTGCACTTGTATAAATAGTAACTCATGTAAATATGTCAAGGGTATCTAATGACATGAGGATCATCTGATGTGAATTTGAGATCTATTTTTGGTTTAAGGTTAAGTCCCAGCTGTGTGCGTGGATGACCTCTGCAGCTATGTGCACAGAGGGATTTTGTAAGAAGGAACTGTAGCTGAGTGCGTAGTGTAAAGTTTGTAAGAAAGGAACTGCAGCTGAGTGCGCAGCTAGACTTGAAGGAAAGGATCTGTAGCTGAGTGCACAAATCAGAACTGTTGTTTTGTGGAAAGTTGAATAAAAGTGCAGTTCTGTGGATGTAGCCCCTACCCTGGGGGTGAACCACGTTATATCTTGTGTTGTGGTTGTGCTTTTGTGTTGCTTTTGTTATGTTTTCTTTTGATGCATTGATAAGTAGATAATTGATAAAGTAAGATAATTACTAAATACTAACTTCGCTGTGAATTCCCAGTTAAGGGTTAAGCAAAAAATTGTTTGTTTATCTAACTGCGAAGCTATTCAAGTAAAAGACGAAGCTTTGTATTGCATAAGTATAATTTGTTAAGGTTAAATGTATAGTAATATCCCTCTTCTGCTTGCAGAAACCTAATTCTGCGGCACCCCATAGCTGTTTTGGGTGAGACTACAACCTGTTCACAGGTTGTTTTCGAAAGGGCCAACACTATGGATCTTTTGTTGGTGTGAAGTTAATGGTATAATCCTGGGTCTGCCCTTAGCCCAATAAATTGGTTTCGTTGCTGGTTGAACTCAGTATCTGCTCAAGAGGGGTTTACGTCGTACCTAGAGGGCTATGTTCTTGAGACCCTCCATGAAAGACATCGGTGACTGGATTGAAGAGACCTATTTGAAATTTGTAGAACCAGAAAATAAGGATCCTTGTCGTAGCTCAGATGAGTTTTTGCAAAGGTACGTCTTTTTTTATATTTATGAAATTTTCTTTGGTAGTATCCACATAGAATTGCATTAGTGGTTATCCAGGTTGATAGAGAGAAAGATGAACTTCCAAGGAGGACAGTTTCCTAAGTGGACCCTCGCAAGAATTAACATATTGAAAAGAGTGAACAACGCGGTGTCTCGATCTGTTGATTTCTGGACAACGCGAACCCTTGAAGCCTTTGTGACAGAGTTTGCCATTGACATAAGTACCTCTTTTAGCGAAGCTGAAAGAAAGTTTTTCAAAGGACCAAGGGGTAAGTACTTGAATTCATTTAGTTTGAGAATTAAAATGCTCTTGGCTGAAAAAGGCATATTGCTTATAGAATCATATTGCTAGATCTAGTGTTACTAACCTATGTTTGGAAGTGAAAGTGACTTCGACGAGCAAAGTGGTTTGCTGCGAAGTGGTAAAAGATATAAGAGAAATCTTGAATCCTATACCCTAGGCCAGAATATCAAGTATACCTCGTTAAGTCCAGAAGAATCCGAGTCCAAAGAAACTTCTTCTGTTAGAAACCCTCCTACAACCCCGCAACGAAGATCTGCTAACCCTGAGAAATCATCGCAGTCTGAAAGTAACCCTAGCCCGAGTATTCCTGTCCCAGGTCAGCCTACCCCAGTAAGTTCCAACCCTCCTACTACCAGTCCCCCTCCCTCCCCCCCTAGATCTAAAATGTCCCATATGAATGATGACATCAAGCTACCAGTATTTAGAGGAACTAGATCAGAGGATCCAGAACAGTTTTGGTTCTTATGTGAAGCTGTGTGGACTGCTAAGAACATTATGGATCAAGATATAAGAAGAGCGCAATGAGTGATTTATTTCAAAGACCGGGCTTTGACCTGGTTCATGAAGTTCTCCAGTACCCAGAACCATGTCTTGGATGATATTAAAATGACAATGATCAAAGAGTTCTAGAAGCCTAAATCAGAATCATAGTATATAACTGAGCTAAAAGAGATTCAGCAGAGGTGAGGCGAATGAGTTTGAGACTTTGATCAGAGGTTCAAAGTTCTGCTAGATCAATTTAGCTTCACTATTGGACCAAAAAAACATAAGGAATGGTCCATTGCAGCATTGTTAGCTCATATTAGAACTCCACTCATGCAACAGAAGGTTGCTGATCAGCAAGAGGCTTTGGAGATTGCTATGAAGCTTGAAACAGCTCCTGTCGAAGATAATTCTGGCATAGCCCAAATACAAGTGCAGTTGGAAGAAATGGATTTGGAGCTTTGCGACATGAAGAAGGGGAAATCTATTCATGAAGAGGTTTGATGTACATGATGTAAGACAGAAGGTCATGACAAGGAACAGTGTCCTGCGTTAAGACATTACCTGAATAATGGTGCACCAAACCCGTTTAACCCTAATGTTCTATATTGTGAGATCTACAGAACAACTGGCCAGCATCATCTGGAAGACTGCTATCTACTACAGAGATATGTGCAAGTACCTAAGAATCCCTATTGCAATTTTTGTAAGTCAGTTGGACATTATGAAGATGAATGTCATAGCTTTGACCTCATGAGAGAGCGAACCTATGATACTTATAGGGTACAAAACAAGGCACAAGGAAATGATGGATATGGTTACCAAGGTAGTACATCAGGTCGAGGTACTTTTGGAGTTCGTGGTCGTGGTGGTATTCCTGGAAGAGGTCGAGGCCAGGTTGTGTGCTATAACTGCAATCAGGTAGGACATCTAGCTAGAGACTGTCGAAACCCAACCACGACATGTCGATATTGTAGAGCAGTAGATCATGCCATTGAACAATGCCCACAGCTAATAGCCAAGATACAAGAAAGAAATAGCGCTCCTACTTAGAATATTCAGATGATTAATGTAGAGCAGAGACCTATCCCCACCATTAACGTTGTTACAAGAAGTGGAGCTACGGCGGAAGTGCAGAATAAGGAGAAACAGTCTGGTGAGGCTTGGGTTCGTAAGACCCCAAAAAAAATCCCAGCATTTGATGTTGAAAGAGAAAAAGAGACATTTATGGAAGCTCAGAAAGACTTTGCTGATCCAAGCACATCAGTAGCACCTGCGCAGCAGCATCAACAGCAGTTGTAGCCTCAAGAAGCCTCGACGGATAAAGTAAGTACATTGTCATCATTTTTGCAGAGTTATATGAATCTCTTAAGGAATCAGAATGCTTTGAATGAGTTACAGAAAGTTATTGCTTCTTGTGAACCCCAGCGAAGCTCTGGTAAAGAAAAAATTGTTAATAGAGTTAGAAGAACTGGAAGAGAAATGAGATTGCATGCCCAAATAGTAGAGTATGATATGAATGATATCATTTTATACCTGGGATCATAATTAAATGTCCTAACCAAGTAGACATGGGAACAAATGGGAAAACCTACTCTTGAATGGTCCCCTATAAAGTTGAGATTATCCAATCAACAAGAGATTGTGCCCCTAGGAAGATTGCCTAGTGTCCCAGTAGACATTGATGGAGTCAGTACCTTAGCAGATTTCAAAGTCATTGAAATAATTAATGATAGCAATCCCTATCTAGCCTTTCTAGGAATTGAATGGGCAATAGAGAATTCTGCAGTAATCAACCTTAAGCACAGATAGATGACTTTTGAAGGAAAAGGCTTGAGAGTTATAGTACCCTTGGACCATTCTCAAGGAGAAAGGTATACAAAGCCAGTCAAAGATGAAGATCAGGATGTTTTGGATCATATCTACAATAGCACAACTAAGGAAGAAGACTATGTTAACCCTACTACTGAAGGTATCATGGATTGGCAGTGTGACAGTTCCTGCATGACTGATTCAGATGAAGGCTTAGATAACTGGTAGAATAGACTTTATGAGATACATGGATATCGATGTGCAAGAATTATCAAATATCTCAAATGGATTGGATCACAGCCAAGAGTCTTGCCTACCTTTGATATCTTGACAGACCCATGAGAATTTATTGTACAATTGTCAGAGCAAGTACCAGATTCACAGAAAATAAAGACTCTAGACTCAACATTCAGAGCAACATTAGCCAGATGGTGGAATGGCCATAAAAAGTATATTCAAAGTTGGGCAGCTTTTCAGAAGTTCCTTCGCTTAAGATTCATGGATCAACCTCAGGAGGTGCAAAGCAGGTTTAAGGGTCAGACTAGCCCTCATGAAGATTTGGACCAGTGTTATGAAGCATGGAAGTAAGTACCTCGTGAAGAGTGGGTACATAGGTTTGTGCACACTCTGGAACCTATAGAAAAGAACTGGTATGCGAGGTCGAGCTTTGCCATGGTACTGTAAGTTGGGATAGTCTTGTTGATAGCTGTGTCCTTACATTTTCTATTAATGAGGATTGTCCTGCTTTGGACGCAGCTGTTAGGTTGATCCATACTAAGGTGTTTTATGATAAAGAAATAGTTGAGTACCACCCTGATTGGAAGGAACAAGAAGCTAATGTAGTAGAATGTTATAACCTCGCAATTGACAAGGATGATGACCCGTGCAACATTAAGATTCCTGAGTCAGAAGGACACTGCGAAGTACATGGACCAGCAGTCGAAGCACCTGAAGTGAATCAACCCTTGAAGAAAAGGACAATAAATATTGGATCAGAAGAAAAACCTAAGTATGCTACCATTGGAGATTATTGGGATGAAGAAATAGTGAGAAAAGTAACGCAACGTCTCGATGAGTATCATGACTTATTTTCGACGAAGTTCTTAGAAATGAAAGGAATCATTGAGGCTGTGGAAGACATTCTGTTGTGGGTTGAAGCTCGAAGCCATGTCGAAGCTGGTGTTAGGAAGTCCTTATTATGGCGCAGCCAGAGTTACTAGTTGTGCTGAAGAAGGAAATATCTGTCGGAGCTTACAATACGACCGTTGGAAGAAATCACAATTGGCGGCACCGGTACGTTACCTGTATTAACTTCCTATATTAATGAGATCTTGGAAATATACCGTCATTTTGACAAGATCTCTGTCACATGTGGTGTCTTCAATGAACAGTTATGACAGATTTCATTGATGGATTCTATAAGAAGACACCCACACCCGCGAAGTTCACATTACGCATTCTCTTCAGTTTTACAATTGAGCCCATGACAGCTAATCGTGGGCTTCAAGAATTAGTGAGAGAATTTGAATAAGGGGGTCTGCAGGACCTTTTCAGCCACCCACTTGCCTCTACACCCCACAAAGAAACTCCACCAACACCGCCTCATCCAATGCAGACACGATCTACCAGAAATAAATTTAAACCAGAAGTACGCTTTAAGCGGAACGAAGACAGACACAAGCAATTAGGGCAAACACCGGAGGATCTCGAGATGAATCCGTATGGTTCAGCAGATATCCCACCTGAAGGGGATGAGAATGTTGCCTCGCAGCATCCACCATATCTCTATCCTGTTCGACCAGGAGTTCAACTACCTCAGCGGACAAAGAAGTTCACATTACGCACCCTTTCGCTACCACCGGGTGTGCAGTTGGTCGGAACCATGACAGGGAAAATAGACTGGCTTAAGTATGCAAATCATGATACAAATGATCATGGGAAGTTCCCATAGTTCGCACCAGGAACATAGTTGCACTTCCTCAAATGCCTGAATACTAGAGCAACATTACTATAAGGGAAATAGTGGGTTGCTGGCTTGGATAAAGCTAGTTTCTTGAAGATGCTCGATGTTCCCCACTTTGGTTGCAGCACAGAGGTGACCATGGTCGTCAAGAAATTATTGGCATTGGTGCATGATGGGAACCTATCGATATAAAACTAGAAAATTGCTATCAATGGAGACCTCTTTCACCAGATTACAGGCCTGCCGAAGGAAGGACCTGACCCTAGCATTGAGTTTATGGGAAAACATGAAGATGCGAAGCTAGCACATGGCATGAAGGAATGCTTTGGGATAACGAAAGGAAAGTGAGGGTATCAAACCTCGACCATTCAGCATCAAAACATTCAATTCGCAGCTGAGATATTAGCTTGCAAATTAATGAGGAAGTGCAGACCAAATGAAGTATCTGCTCCGATTGTCAGTATTGTTGCGAATTGCACCGAAGGCTACATTTACAAATGGGCAGAGTACATTGACAAGGAATTAATTGAAGATGTCCGCGATGTGTAGGAAAAAGGTAGACCCTTTCACTATTCATGGCTGATAGTACTTACTGCACTCATAGGATGGAAAGAACCTACCGAGGCGCAGTTTGTTGCTGTGCCTCCCAACATGCCTGGCGCAACAAGGTACGCATCCCTTTGGGTGTCGTAGGACAAAGAATCCCAGCAGATGACAAACTATGTGTTCGCCTTTTATGACATGAATATCTCGTATGAGATCCTGAAGACACTGCAGCTTAGTAATGAGCTATTTTCTTAGTATGGGGGAGTGGCCAATTTCAAGGCCGAAATGCACAATGTCTTCATCCAGGCCCGTGCAGATGATAAACACACATGCTGGAAGTTACCATACGTGGTAAAGGAGGAAGACATCCTTGTAGTAGTTCAGCAGTGGCCGAACAAAGCCCAACATTCCAATCCCTCCAGTCACCATTGTGGGCATAGGCCCTAGTAAGACATAGTAGCAAGAACCCCCAAAGGACAGCGACGAACAAAGTGAGTCGAAGTAGAGTGAAGATGACCAGGGTGGTGATAGCGGAGATGATGAGGAAGGAGAAGGATCGGTCAAGACCATCTCAGACCCTAATCTCCCAGACAAGCGTAAGTCTCCAGAAGCAGAAGAAGTGACCCAGCCTCAGTCTAGAAAGAAAGCGAAGGCATCAAAGGGAAAAAATATTGTCAAAGAGCCCGTCGTGATAATGGAAAATATTGATCAAGCTCTGATGAAGTTTATAGAAGTACTAACTAACAAATGGTCACAATTTGAAGCTACGTATCTTGATGCCATCACCAGCGTAGCACAGCAGATCTCAGGGTTGAAGGAGTTAGCAGAAAAATCAGCGACTGGCGTTGTAGCAAGAAGTGACCCTGTAAGTGCACATCCCAATACAAGACAATGGCCAACTAGAGATAATGAAGGCCAAGTGTCAAGTGCAGCCCTCACTATAACGAACATAGCATCCCGTTCGCATATGAGCACGACAGTTGGAATAGATTACACCAAGATGTCCATGACGGAGCTGCATCTCTATCAATTTGCGATCATGAAGGAGCTCCAAGCACGAGAACACTACTCACAAATGCAGTTGGAAAATACCATGAAGTAGAGTGCGAGCCTCGCAGCATAGTTTGAGGAAGCGGAGCAGAGGAAGAGGGATGCAGAGCGTAAGCAGGCTACACTGGTGCAAGTCTTGGATGGGGCATGTCGAAGTCTCCCTGACTTTGACATACAGGTTGAGGAAGATCTAGAGCAAAGAATATCCAAGTTGAAAGACTACGCACAACAGTCTCACAGTGAAATAGAGAAGCTCAAAGCAGAACATGAGGCTCATATTGCGGAGCTTCAACTCTGCATCACGCCGGAGAGTCCACCAGAGGTCACGGAGCAGTGTCGCGGAGATACTCAGGCTCCAGTAACAAAGATTTTCGACCTTGTGAGCAATGCAGCAAAGCTGCTAGAGGAAAGTGTCAAGACCTGGACAAAACTATAGGAAAATCCAGAAGTAGAAAAGCTGCAAAAAACCATCAAGCAATGACAGACAGAGCTGGATGCAGTGAAAGAAGATATTAAGAGTCTGCCTCCTATGCAGAATATGTTCAAGGTAAAGAAAATTCATGAACTCCAGCAGGAAATTGAGTCATGCAGAACAAAAGAAACACTATTGGAAAATTCTATGCAACCCCTTATTAACGAAGCCTTGGAGTTGAGCACTGCTGCGGACACCCAGCTCAAAGTTCTGAAGCAGTATGACGCAGTTTCCTAGGAAAAGTCCAGCGAAGCATCAGGAGCCGCATTACAGGAGTTGGTGGAGAAGGAGAAAGTATCCGACGACATCATACGTGGCCTCCACAAGCGGTTCACTATTTTCTCCAGCAAGATTCTCCCTCCAGACAAGCAGCGGAGTGTCCCAGGACGAGACACTAGTGAGTCTTAGGGGCCTGTTGGGGCGTGGACCCAACGGTACTCAAAAGTGCTAACTCCATGGTTTTTGTGGAAGCTTCTAAGCAGAGTTGCACATCAAAATAGTATTAAGGGTGTCCGGGTTGAGTCAAAGCCCTCTTTTCTGTAATTATCCATAAATTTCGGGTATAAGCCCATGGTTTTGTAATAGTGCACTTGTATAAATAGGCACTCATGTAAATATGTCGAGGGTATCTAATGACATGAGGATCATCTGATGCAAAGTTGAGATCTATTTTTGGTTTAAGGTTAAGTCCCAGCTATGTGTGTGGATGACCTCTGCACCTGTGTGCGCAGAGGGTTCTTGTAAGAAGGAACTGCAGCTGAGTGCACAGCTAGACTTGAAGGAAAGGATCTGCAGCTGAGTGCACAGATCAGAACTGTTGTTTTGTGGAAAGTTGAATAAAAGCGCAGTTCTATGGACATAGCCCCTACCCTGGGGGTGAACCATGTTATATCTTGTGTCATGGTTGTGCTTTTGTGCTGCTTCTGTTATGTTTTCTTTTCATGCATTGATAAGTAGATAATTGATAAATTAAGATAACTACTAAATACTAACTTCGCTATGAATTCTCAATTAACGGTTAAGCAAGAAATTGTTTGTTTATCTAATAGCAAAGCTATTTAAGTAAAATAAGAAGCCCTGTATTGCATAAGTATAATTCGTTAAGGCTAAAGGTACAGTAATATCGCTCTTCTGGTTGCAGAAACCTGATTCTGCGGCACCCCATAGCTGTTTTGGGTGAGACTACAACCTGTTCATAGGTTGTTGTTGAAAGGGCCAACACTGTGGGTCTTTTTGTTGCTGTGAAGTTAATGGTATAAACTCGGGTCTTCCCTTACCCCAACAAGTTAGTTCAGATTTGATCCTCTCATTTTCTTCTTTTAATTCCTTGATTTCTACATCTTTCACGCTTACTTGTGATATTGGTACTAACAAATCATCAACAAAAAAATCACTTAACAGCTTTTCAATATTTACAATGGACAAATCTGCATCAGCAGGGGTCTGGCTCATTAATTCTTCCATAATTTCTTTCTTGTCATTCTGATCTTTCTTTGACTATGAAATTTGTGTCATTAACTCAATTCTCTCTGTTTCCCATTTATTCTTTTCCTCTTCCAGCTTCACCATTTTTCCTTTATATTCCATCATTTCTTGATGAATTTTATCTTTCTCTTCTAGCAATGCCAACAACTCTGAGGATTGAGCATGCTCAGAACTTGGAATTTTCAACTTCTTTTTTAATACCTGAATGGTATTATCTTTTTCCTCCAAAAGTCTCTTGATGGCTTGTGTGTTTCCTGGTTCATCTCCCGAGCTTACAACATCTTCCTGTAGCTTATTTATTTGGATTGAATTCACTTTATTCTCAAATTTTTCGTGTTTAAACTGGACCTCCAGCTTATCCACTAAAACCTGCAATTTGTTAATTTTCAGCATGGCATGTAACAAATTTGAATAAATTATATCCCATGTCTGTTTGTGAAGCTGTATCTTGTGAGGTACACTAATTTTATCCAATATTACCTCCATCTCAGCCACTTTTTTGTCACTTACCATAACTAATTTCAAGGTGTTCCTCTCTACATCCCGAGTGGAAATCAGTGATGCTTTTTGGTTGCCTAGACATCTTACTCGTGAAAGTAGATTTTTAGTCTCTTCCAAGGATTGCATCTGCTTTTCAACATAACTTGTCATGAAATCTGCTTTGGATTTTAAAACTGAATTGGACTCTACATTATTTTCACTTTCAAAAGAAAATTGGTTCATTTGCACCGACTTCTTAGGAATCAAAACTACTTTCTTCAACTCCTCTGAAAATATTTCAGTTGAAACTTGATCATCTTGAGGAAATGTTTTGGTCTTTTTACACGAACTGTTTTCATCCATCTCCATATTCTCAACTTCAAAAAAACTTCTTTTAGTTAAAACATTAGAATTTTCTGGCACTTGAGACGCTGTAATCAACCCACTGCTTTTACCTTCATTGCTTCCTAGATTTTCCACAAAATGAGACAAATTAGCTATTTCCCCCAATCCCTCAAAAACTTGATGATCAAATAGTTTGTTCTTATTTGCTTGTTTCCTTTGAGAAATTATATGATATAGATCATAGTTGACCTTCTGTTCTTTCCGAAAATCCATATTCTCCAATAATTTTTCCACAATCACTAAGGCACCTTTGTTTTTAAAGATGAATGGACCAACTTTAAGGGAAAATTTTATATTAGAGGACTTCTTGAAAGCTCCAAAATGTTCCTCCTCTACATATAATCTCTGTCTCATGAATTCAAGTGCAAATATTCTAGGGGTAAGAAAAACAGTTAGCCTGTATGGCTCTCCAGTGAAACCATACACTCTTAAAACATTAAAGTCTTTATATAAAAACCAATTCCCAATCCTGTCTTCTGGTGATGATTGCATCAAAACCTTCATTTCTTCAAGTACTCTAGGAAATACCTCATCAAATAGAACCTTTCACATCTCTGACATAATGGAATTCATGAACTCGAACATATTGATTTGCTTCGGAAGATTTGAAGAGAACATAGTAGAAAAGAATTGTAATTCTGTTACGTTTGAACATAACAACATGTTCAATAGATATGATTGGTATTTGAAAAATATGACCTTTCAGAACTCAACTAACTGGATATGAATGACCTCTGCTAAATACTCATCCAAACCGAAGTAATGGACTAGATGGGACTCAGACTCAAGACTGACTGAACTCATTTTCAATAAAAAAACCCAAGACAACCTCATTGACATGACTGTCATTCTCTAGACCTAAAATTTGGCAAACCAAAGCTACAACAAATTGGAACTCTTCTTTGAAAATGTGAACATTGTATGGCAAAAAGAGACCCTCTAATGACTGACCTTCATTAAGAATACTGGACAAGAATTCACATCAGATTTTAGTTTTACAACCTTTCTATACTTCGGCTAAAATAGACTCATTCATAGACTCACCACTATCAGGCAAATTAAGGAATCCACGAATAGTTTTTGCATCAATACTACATAATATCTTGGATGTGGAATGACTCAAAATGACTCTCTTAGAAGGTGAGTAACTACTTGCACACCATTTAGTGAATTCGGGAAATGGTAAAGTCTGTTCAATGGTGAAGTAATACAGAAAATACTTGCAAACATTCAAAATGTCGTTTCCCTATAATCTATACTACCACAATCTTTCTTTAGTAATTGATACATTTCCAACCGATAGAAATGGGTCACACGCACTTCTGTCTCTATCCACCATGAATTCCTCTCTTTCATCCAAGACCCAATTAAGAACTTCTAACCCCTTCTCTTTCTCCATAATAGAAAAACGAAGATAATTCTCTAAACAAAGCTCGAGTATTCAGAGGTTACATGTGACTGTAACTGTATGTACATGAGGTTGACTGTGAGAGGATGGCGGGTTGTCTCCTTCACTCGTCCCAACATGAAAAATAAAAAATGTGTTTTAAAAATAAGTCAACCTTACCTTTATATAAAGGTCTATTCCGGAGGCTCCATTTAGCGGTTTTCCTTTAACCACTTTTCTCCAGGGAATGTACTGTGAACCGCCACGTGTATCATGGTTTGTATTCCACTATTGCTTTTCCACTTCAACTACTGTGCAACTTTATCTTTCGAAGCTGCTAACAACCGTTGATGAATATTCTCTTTTTGTTTAAGCCATTAGATTAAACTGCATGTACACATTCCACTGGGCCTTTTTATTTTAAACAATGTGCATCTTTATAGAGCGGACTCCTTATCAGCCATATATTTTACCGGCTTGGTCCCACAACCGTCGATCTTCGTGCTCTATTAATTACCTCTACCTTTCCTTATCTCCCGTGCATCTCCATAGAGTGGATCTGTTCTAAACCATTGATTTTCAGCTCTTTTGTTCTACACCATCAGATTATGAGACAATTTTATCCTCTATGTGCCATTTTATGATATATTCACATTATTACTCTTAACCGAAGTTCATGTAACCTTTATTTTTTCTCCACCATGTTTCTTTCAATACTCTTCAAAATAGAGGTGTTAACAACTGGATCCATATGGGGATGATATCCTGCCTACAAGGTATCAAAGATCTCGTAGACTAGGTGCTTGTCTTCAATCTTTATATGGTAAGTTCCAAAAAAAAAAATTTACTTTTTTGTTGATATATTTTGCTAGAATGAAATGGTTTACCTCCCGAATCTTAGGGCTTTCACTGTAGTCTTCAAAAACATTTGGCTCACCATCTGTATTGCTTTTTAAAGAAAATAAACATTTACAAAATATGATACAAGTTTTACCTTCCTTCTTAGGACATGTAATGCTTCAAAAATCTCCCATTGACAGGGTTACTATCCAAAGAAACCCCATTCGGATATTCCAAAAGGAATGCATTTTTCCCTCTATGTCCAGCAATAACATAAGGACCTACCCACATGTGATCAAATTTTCCATGTTTATCTTCTTTAGGAGCATCCCATTTCAAGATGAGGTCATCAATCTGAAACTGTTCTTCCTTCACCCTTCAGTCGAAAGTATTTTTCATTTTTTCCTGATGTGATTGCACTTTGTCGTAGGCCTTATTCCTTTGCTCTTCTATCTCAATGATCTGGTTTATCCTCCTTTGCATGTGGTTTGGTTCTTCTTGCTTCTCTTGAAAATACCTCATAACTGGAACACTTAATGATGCTCGAAAGACAACTTAAGTTCCATACACTAATTGGAAGGGAGACATTCCTGTTAGAATAATCAACCCATAGTATTTACCCACTTAGACATTATTTCATTTATTTTGTCTTATTTGCCTAGTCCATGAGTCCCACCATGTGCAAGTTGTCAATTGCCTATCCATAGAGGTCAAACTTGCCATTATTGACTCATGGAGCACTCGGGAAAGCCTTGGGAATCAAATCTACTTTATTCCTGGCCTCCTAGGCGCCCTTCTGCTTTTTCTGCTTTATTGCCTGCTTTTTCAGTGTTTTAAGGCACATAGGAAAGCAAGACTAGGTGAGGTGAATCAGCTTTGTTGCCTCTTCCTCCTCCACTCTTTCCTCCATGAAAAAGCATGTATGAGCTGCCATTTGACCACTCTTTAGCTTTCCCATGCGCCCTTGCTAATTCGTGGGGTCCTTGATAGATTTGGGATCAGCTTTTTACACCTATGGGGGATTTGCCTATTTTGGGTAAGCCTGCTTTATGCTAGATTTGGATGCTTCCTTATGCATTCAATTTGCTCATGTATTCTATATATTCAGCAGCTTATGTTATTACAGGGTTGGCTATTGTACACTCAGTTAATATAATTTTGTGTTAAAGCTCCATATTCAGTCTCCATTGTTGATAATTTGCATGATCAATTGTTAATTGCTGTGAGTGAAATTAATCTACTACAGGACTGAATTTCTACATGGTATCAGAGCCATTGTAGGTTGTTACTCTCCTCCAAAAATTGTTTTGCAGGTTCGACATCAAGACTGGGAGCCTTCTACTGACAGCCGAGACAGATTTTCTAAAACTATGGATTCACAAAAAACTATCCTCACTCCCTTCAACTATTTTGAATGGAAAGCAGAGATGGAGATCTTGTTGAGAGAGAAAGGACTCTACAGGGTGACTATGGATACAGAAGAAAAGCCCAATGCTGCTGCAGAGAAGATCAAATGGCACAATCGTAGAGATGAGGCCTATGGCCTCCTATGTCTCAGTATTTCCCGAGACCTCCTTTTCCATCTCGATGGATTGAATTCACCGGATCAAGTATGGGAGAAAATTTTTGAACTCTTTGGAAAGATATATGAGATGAGGGGACACCAAATCTAAAATGAATTGATTTCCCTGAGTCCCAGTAATTTTGAATCCCTGCAGCTATATTTCTCCAAGTTCAAAGCACTAGTTTTGCAGGTGAAACAGTGTGGTATTGAAAAGAAAGATGAGCAACTCGTATTGTCCATCCTCTTGAAGCTAGGGCTTGATTACTCAGTCTTTTTTTTGACCTTCTATGCCACAAAACTCACAGCTCGAACCTGGAAGATGCCTAGCCTTGCAGATTTCATGGAATCTCTCACACAGGAACAAGACAAGCTGGTGATGATGGGCACCATCAAACCTTCCAAAGACCAAGCTCTGGTTGCTGGAGATTTGAAGGTGGATTCAAAAAGCAAAAAGAAAGATAAAAAGCCACCTGAGAAAGGAAGAGACAAGAAGCAGTCTCCAGAGGATCAACAAGGTCCCAAGAAAAATACCCAGAAGAAGAAAAACAAAGGTGATATGAACAAGTGCTCATACTGTTCGAAGGGCAATCATACTGAAAGCTCTTGTATGAAAAAGCAGATAGATATGTCAACTCAACTGTTGGAGAAGAATGGCATCTCCCTTCCAGAAGGCTCAAAGAAGAGAGAAGGAGGATCAAGTTCTGATGACAGAGAGAGAGTTCATGCTCTAGTTGCTGGCACATCAAGCTCACCCAGTTTTATCATAGATTCTGGAGCTTCAAGACACATGGTTTCGACTAAGGAGGCCTCTTCCTCACTGGATATGTCGAAAGGACCATCTATTATACTGGGAGATGACTCTCTCACTGAAAGCAAAGGAAAAGGAAGGATAGAACTTGATCATGGTAACTTCAAATATGTGCTGTATGTCCCTGGTCTCACCTCCAACCTTCTATCAGTGTACCAGATGACCCACACTGGGTCTCCTAAGAAAGTCATATTCTCACTAGATGAAGTTGAGATCACAGAAATATCAAGTGG
>LPNX010553542.1:172921-235376 GCA_001517045.1 Pseudotsuga menziesii
CGCAGGTTGTCAATTGCCTATCCATAGAGGTCAAACTTGCCATTGTTGACTCATGGAGTGATTGGGAAAGCCTTGGGAATCAAATCTGCTTTATTCCTGGCCTCCTAGGCGCCCTTCTGCTTTTTCTGCTTTATTTCCTGCTTTTTCAGTGTTTTAAGGCACATAGGAAAGCAATACTAGGTGAGGTGAATCAGCTTTGTTGCCTCTTCCTCCTCCACTCTTTCCTCCATGCAAAAGCATGTATGAGCTGCCATTTGACCACTCTTTATCTTTCCCATGCACCCTTGCTAATTCATGGGGTCCTTGATAGATTTGGGATCAGCTTTTTACACCTATGGGGGATTTGCCTATTTTGGGTAAGCCTGCTTTATGCTAGATTTGGATGCTTCCTTATGCATTCGATTTGTTCATGTATTCTATATATTCAGTAGCATATGTTATTACAGGGTTGGCTATTGTACACTCAGTTAATATAATTTTGTGTTACAACTCCATATTCAGTCTCCATTGTTGATAATTTGCATGATCAATTGTTAATTGCTGTGAGTGAAATTAATCTACTGCAGGCCTGAATTTCTACAATTCCAATTGCTCTTTTAGTACTAATCTTTTCAGCCCATAAAGCATATTTGAGCTTGGTATGCCATGATCTTTTATTAGCTTCCAACACCTTCTTGATAATCCTCACTAGGCTTTTATTTGACGACTCGGCTAACCCATTTCCTTGTGGATAATAAGAAATCGAATGATTCATACTAATATGATATTTGTGACAAAAATTAATCATTTTCTTGGACTTAAATGCTACTGCATTATCTGTTACTATTCTTCTGAGACACCCAAATCTAGCCAGTATGTTCTCATCAATAAAATCCATGATTACGGTGTTAGTTGCTCTCCTTGTAGGAATTGCTTCAATCCATTTTGTAAAATAATCCGTAGCTGTTAAAATCCATTTATGCTGTCATGAATAATTTGGATTTATTTCGGCAATGAAATCCATACCCCACTATTGAAAATGAGCTTCTATTTTTATTGGATTTAAAGGAAGAGGAAGTACCTTTCTTTTACCGTAAAAAATATGACACTAATGACACATGCTGGTTTCTTTATACACATCTGAAAATAATGTTGGCCAATAGTAACCCGCTCTCAGAATTTTATTTGCAGTCACCTTCCAAGAATGATTCCCTCCACAATCTCCTTTATGGAATTCTTTGACTGTATGCTGAGCTTCATTTTCCAAAAGACAATTGAGTAATATACCTCCAAGATCCTTCCAATAAAGATATCGATTTATAATACAGAACTTGGCAGCTTTCAATTTTACTGATCTTGCTCTTGACTTACTCAATCCTGTTGGTGCTTGTAAATTTCGAAGGACATGAGAAATGTCATTGTACCATGGAGATGCAACAATCAATCATCACTTCCACCTTTGTATCCAACTGATTAGATTAACTGGATAAGAAATTGAGCTGTAAAAACTCACAATTTGAATTTGTCATCATTTTCTCTAATCCTTGTCCCGTAACCAACTTGGTAGGCTTTATCTCTATGTCATAATCTAGGAATGTCGCTATCCATTTCTCCCTTCTACCTTCTGGATCTGGTTGTGTCAAAATCCCTTTTACGGTAGCGGTTGGAACATGCGCAATTACATGTGAGTGGAGAATATACACTCTGGAATCTTTCAAATCTTTGACCAAATCATATGTTTGTTTCTCCATGATATCATATTTTAATTCTCCATCCCTCAACATCTTGCTGAAAAATGCTATGGGTTGCTCCATGTTTTCATCATTCCTCTGCAACAAAAATGCTGCAATAGTATGTTCTGAAGCATAAGAAAATACTAGGAAATATTTGGTGAAATATGGACTTACCAACAATGGAGCCTCTGCGATTGCTTGTTTTGTTTCCCAAAACAACCTCCTAGCATCTGCATTCCATTTTATCTCATGACGTTTTCTCAACATATTTGTAATATTCATTAAGATTTCAGCAAAACTAGGCACAAACCTTCTTAAGAAATTCACTTGTCCCAATAATGATTGTATTTCCTTTTTACTCTTGGGCTCTTCTACCTTAAAAATTGCACTAACCCTTTCAGGATCGATTTTTATTCTGTCTTTAGATATTATATGACCCAACAATTTTCCTTCTTCCAACGCAAAATTTGATTTCTTTGGGTTCAATGATATACCGAACTTCCTGCACTTCATGATTTTTTTTCTAAATGATGAATATGTTCCCTGTCAGATCTTAAATAAATTGTGATGTCAGCCATGTAAATTATCACAAACTTTCCAATTTCTCCCACAAAATCATTGTCCATAGCCCGCTGGAAAGTAGCTCCTGCATTCATTAAACCAAAAGGAATATTTGCGTACATAAAGGTGCCCCAAGGTGTAGTAAAGGCAGTTTTCTCTTCATCTTGAGGTAGTACTTTAATCTGATTGTAACCAGAAAAACCATCCATCATCGAAATTCTTTCAGCTCCAACTACCTTCTGCAATATATGATCCATCTTTGCAAGGGATAATTGTCCTTCATAGAAACTTTATTCAAATTTCAAAATTATATACACAGTATTATTTCTCCATTATTTTTCCTAACAGGAACTAAATTTGCAACCCATCTTGAAAATCTTAGAGTCACGATGATCTTGGCATCAAATAATTTCTTAATTTCCTTCTCAATAATTGGTAACAATTTAGGATTTATTTTTCTAAGCTTTTTACTGAAAGGCTTTTCCCCAGGTTTTATGGGAATAGTATGTTGTATTATAAATGTATCATATTCTTTAAGATCTTCATAGCTCCAAGCAAATACATCTGTATACCTCTTCATTAAATTCACATACTCTTCTTTTTCTTTTACAGGCAAATTTTTGGACAATTTTACAATCTTTGGATTTTCTTCGGTACCAATATTCCTGTCTTCAACAACATTTTCAATAGGCTTCACTTTAGGATTCTTAGCAACATCATTCTGATAAAAAAAAATTCGAAAAGAATCATACCTCTTGGTATAAAATTATTTTTCAATTGAGTAATATCTTTTCCTCCTAAGGTTCCTTTTAATTTTTCAGCACCATTGTTTTCTTCTTCAGGCTTTTTATCATCCTGTGAATTTTCACCGGTGTCATTTTTGGCATCAATATGAGTATTTACAAATTCTCCTAACAATTCTAAAAACCTTTTTATCTGCATGTCATCTTCAAACACCTGCTGAATTATTGGGAATAGATGTTCTGTTTACAATGTCCACTTGATATTCTTTCTGACCAGCAATTGGGGTTTTGAATTTTCTGGTAGCTACTGCCAAAGAATTAGCTGCTGTATTTTCATATCTAGGAATCACCTTAATTGTATGCTCTGTAAAAAAGTTACCAATCATATCCCATACTTCATTCCTATAAGCCCTCATTCAGGGATTCTTGGTTTGAAAACTATCATTCACCTGGTTTATTACCAGCTCTAAATCCCCCAAAACTCTTATCCTCTGTGGTCCCAAATATTTCAAAGAATGAAACCCAAGTAATAAAGCTTCATATTCAGCTACATTATTTGTGCATTCAAATGTTAATTTATATGACAAAGCTTTAAAATCCCTGATAGGAGAGATTATATACACACCAGCTCCAGCTCCTACTTTTTCCACAAATCCATCAAAATACATAGTCCACAAACCTTCCCTTTTTTGCTTTGCTTCCAAAGCATTTTGTTCTATCACATATTTCTTTTTATTTTATTCAGGCTTCATCTGCAATGTAGATTCCAAGTCACATGGAACAGTATCACTAAAGAAAATGGAAGACCCCAAATCAGTATCGACAGCATATATATGATTAACTTCAGGTTTATCTTGACTGCTCATTACATAGGGAGTTCTTTTCTCACTATACAACCTCTTACTCCCATATTGAATAGGAATAGTAGAATATGACATATCCATTTTTAAACTACCCTTCAACTTTGAAGTCCAAGATCTCAAAAATAATACTCCAAACTTTGGTGGAATATCTGCTACTACCACATCCATTGCTATTGTTTTAGATGGCAATTTATTCAAAGTTACTACCATATCCTTAATCAAACCAAGACATTTCACTCTCCTAGAATCAAAAGAATACAAATCTTTATATGGTCTTGTCACTTCCAATCCCAAACTGTCAACTACTCCTTTTGGCATTAAATTATGTGATGCACTTGAATCTAACAGAGCATTATCAACCACCATATCATGCACATTCAAACTCAAATAAAAAGGAGGAACTTCTTCATTATCTATACTTTCAACTTTCGACCCAAATAAAATAGTAGGATTATCATCAGTCAATTCCAAAATGTCAGACTACAATTCTCCTTGACCTCTAACCCTCTTTGTTATGGTATCTCTATAATCATTGTTTCTCAACAACTCATTAAAAGGAGCAGATATTTTCAACTTGGAAAGCTCATTTTGCAAATTGAAACTAGAATTAACTTTTTCTACATCAATTGGTGTTACTTGTTTTATTATTTTTGTTCTTTGTATCTCATTCTCAACTTCCTTATTTACAACAGATTTTTTTTGTATTTCTTTTCCCTTTTCTGTATTTAATAAACTAGTGGAAGGCTGATTTGGATTTAACCTCCCTTTATTTATAACAACTTCTCTGTTTCTCAATCTAATCTTCCTCTGTACATCATCCATAGCATGCAGATAGCCCCTCTGATATTGTTCTGACTCCCTCTCAAATTCTTCATTTCCATCCTCCTATGCAAACATGTTATGCTCTTCTTTAGTAAGATATATCTCTGAATCTAGTTCCCCAAAAACATGGATTTCATTTTCGGTAAGAACTTCTTCGTCAACGACATAATTCTCAGGAAATGGTGGTCAAATTTGCTATTCTTCTTGATTTCTTTGGTTTCTCATGTTTCTCTACCTATTTTGTGGAGGTATAGGAGGATTCGGTCTTCTAAAATTGGTATTCCTGATTTGAGGATTAGCTTGTTCTCTGTTAAACGACCTATTATCCATAGTCAACCTGTCCATCAACTTCTCCATCGTCTTCAACATCATTTCAAACTTAATATCAGTGGTAGAAGAAGAAGTAGAAGGCATATTTTGTTCTTTTTTCCTCCTATCAATTTCTCTATGTTTCATTTTTCCACTCTCCATCATATTCGCCTCGACTTCTAAAGCATCTATAAACATTGCGACAAGAGTTGCTTATTTTCTTTCTCTTAATGAAAATGCAAATTCATTATCAAAAGCTCTAGCATAATGAAGTTTAGCAGCAATTGCAAAAGATTTTATATCTTCTGGAATAGAATTATAAACCCTCATAAACCTACTTGAAAATTCATGAACATATTCAAAACTCCCCTTCTTGAGACTATTATACTGGGGCAAGAGTTGCAAAGGACCTTTTTTGTCATCCCATATTTCTAGGAATACATTATGGAAAGCTTAGAAAGTAAATATAGATCCAACCAACAAGTCTTTAAACCATTTCTTTGCTTCACCTGATAAAATTTGAGCAAATAACGGCATTTTAACATCTGCATAATCGACTTCCTCCAAGTCAACAAAATCTTCAAATTTAGCCACATGTTCTTTTGCAGTTATGTCTCCTTTTCCATCAAACAAGGAAATTATTTGGGAGTAATTTTGGGGAAGGTCGTGCAATACAATAGGAAAAAGCAAAGGAGCAAATCTAGCTTCCATTGGTCTAGGTGGATTCAAAGGTACTGAAGAATTTTAAGTGTTTTGAACAACAAGTGTTTCTTCAACTTTTGCAGACTTTGTAAATCTCTCCAAAGGGAATCCAGTAAATAAGATTCTAATATATGGGGATTAAATTCAGAATTTTTAAGATCAGATTCAGACTTAGATTTCAACAAACCCGTTCCAATATTAAATTCCCATTCTTGATAAAAAATACTATGCGAATCCCGAGAAGATGATGCACCAAACAGAGCAAAATCTAGTTTTTCTTTATCTTTTTTCTTAAACAACTTTTTTGGATCTTCCAAAATATTAAAAATTTCAGTATCAAAATTATGTCGTGTATGTCTTCTCGAAGCCAGAATGACTTTTAAAATTTTGAAAAAACCTTTGCAATGGAATAACCAAGGCAAATATACCACCTTCTCTACTGTTAAAAATTCTTGTTTGCCAACAGAATCGTTTCTTGATCTTTAAAACTATGTCATTCTTTCCAGGGAATATTTGCACTTTCGTTCCTTGACAATGGTGCCAATTTGTTATCACTCAGAATGTACCCAGGTTGGAAAAGGTAAATCTCAAAGGTAACAGCAAAAACCACTTCAGAAAGAAACCGGCTTTCATTTCCAGAGAGGGATCTCTCGAATATAAATTTAACAAGGCTAGATATAAGAATCAACACTTAAACATTATGTACATGGTTGAAACAATACACATAACCATTGGGAAATGGAGTCAAAATATATAAAGATAGCACAAAGGTCGCATGCATGAGATTTCATCAAAGGCAAGATAACCATTTAGTTACAGTCATTCATTGATTTCAGATGGATAAGGAAGAAGTATGAACAATCCATCAATATAGAGCATCATAAGATGAATTCCATATTAACTTTAGCAGAAGCATTTATGAAATATCTCAAAACAATAGTCAGAGCACAACAAGTATGAATTCTAACTATTCAACACTTCGCTTCAGATATGAGAAAAACAAAATGGAATGTAAGAACTAGAGAAAAAGCAATAACATAGGAAAGAAAAGAACAGACTATAACGTAGACGGCACAGGAATCTCTGATAATCCACATGCATTCAACTTTGTTATTCAAAAATTATATGTCCTCAAAAAACATTGATCCAACATACGGGTTCCAACCCTCAATACATCAGGTAAATGCAAATATATACATAAATGATTTCTTCCCAAGAAGATTTAATAACTGAATAATCTGTTTAATCAAAGTTTTTGCAACCATATCCCTAACTACTAGGAATAAACTACATGATTTGATCCTTATAACAGATAATTTAATTAAAATTGAGTTGGTGACAGCAAGGCCCGAATAAACAGCTCCACAATGTGCAACACCTGTTTTTTTAAGGATGAAGAATATACTTTGTCTTCCTGAATCTCTCCATGGTCCACCATTGTTCTGCACTTAGTGTGTCATAGTCGGTCATTTATCTGATAGACACCTCCATATCCACATAACCCTCATAAGATACAGCGGGAAGGCCTCCTCTAATGATTACAAATTTTTGCAATATCTCGAAGTATTCTGTCAACGAGTCCACGATGAGTTTCCCAGTCAGTCCTTTTACTAAGTCATCAAACTTGGAATGGTCCATACAGTTTTGTACTAGCAGGCTATGATAATGTTCCTGAGAGAAAAGTCTTCCTTCTTCATCCTAGAAAGATGGAAGGCCATCTTCAAACAATTCTTTAAAGGCATGCTTGAAATCATTAATCTGCGAAGACATCTCATTCACCTTATCTTGTACTACCTTCATAAGCTGATGTTTGTTAATGAATATTTTCGACTATAGTATTTAGGGGATTCCTCTCCATGGTCTTATTTGGTAATTTTAATCTCTGATTGGCTAAATTAACCAATGCAATCTGGTCATCAATGAATTTTAGATAATGTCTAAACTTAGTAACCTCTATAGACAATGTATCCCAGATTATATGATTGGCTCCTTGTAGAGGCCCCTTTCTTGTATTCCTTTCTTTTAATTCATTAAACTTCTTCTGCAACTGACTTTTGTCATGTAATATTTTATTTTTGTTTTCAACCATTTTAGTTAGTTCATATTTGATCCTCTCATTTTCTTCTTTTAATTCCTTGATTTCTACATCTTTCAAGCTTACTTGTGACATTGGTACTAACAAATCATCAGCAGAAAAATCACTTAAAGGATTTTCAATATTTACAATGGACAAATCTGCATCAGTAGGGGTCTGGCTCATTAATTCTTCCATAATTTATTTCTCGTCATTCTAATCTTTCTTTAACTGTGAAATTTGTGCCATTAACTCAGTTCTCTCTATTTCCCATTTATTCTTTTCCTCTTGCAGATTCACCATTTTTCCTTTATATTCCATCATTACTTGATGAATTTTATCTTTCTCTTCTTGCAATGCCAACAACTCTGAGGATTGAGCATGTTCAGAACTTGGAATTTTCAACTTCTTTTTTAATACCTAAATGGTATTATCTTTTCCCTCCAAAAGTCTCCTGATGGCTTGTGTATTTCCTGGTTCATCTCCCGAGCTTACAACATCTGCCTGTAGCTTCTTTATTTGGATTGAATTCTCTTTATTCTCAATTTTTTCGTGTTTCAACTAGACCTCCAACTTATCCACTAGAACTTGCAATTTGTTAATTTTCATCATGGCATGTAACAAATGTGAATAAATTATATCCCCTGTCTATTTGTGAAGCTGTATCTTGTCAGGTACACTGATTTTATCCAATCTTACCTCCATCTTAGCCACTTTTTTGCCACTTACCATAGCTAATTTTAAGGTGTTCCTCTCTACATCCCCAGTGGAAATCAGTGACTCCTTTTGGTTTCCTAGACTTCTTACTCGCGGAAGTAGATTTTTAGTCTCTTCCAAGGACTGCATCTACTTTTCAACATAACTTGTCATGAACTATGCTTTGGATTTAAAAACTGAACTGGACTCTACATTATTTTCACTTTCAGAAGAAAACCGGTTCATTTGCATTGACTTCTTAGGAATCAAAACTACTTTCTTCAACTCCTTTGAAACTATTTCACTTGAAACTTTATCATATTGAGGAAACGTTTTGGTCTTTCTACACGAACTGTTTTCATCCATCTCCATATTCTCAACTTTAGAAAAACTTCTTTTAGTTAAAACATTAGAATTTTCTGGCACTTGAGACGCTGTAATCAACCCACTGCTTTTACCTTCATTTGTTCTTGGATTTTCCACAAAATGAGACAAATTGGCTATTTTCACCAATCCCTCAAGGACTTGATGATCAAATGGTTTGTTCTTATTTGTTTGTTTCCTTTGAGAAATTATAAGATATGGATCATAATTGACCTTCTGTTCTTTCTGAAAATCCATATTCTCCAATAATTTTTCCACAATAACCAAGGAACCTTTGTTTTTAAAGATGAATGGACCAACTTTAAGGGAAAATTTGATATTAGAGTACTTCTTGAAAGCTCCGAAATTTTCCTCCTTTGCATATAATATTTGTCTCATGAATTCAAGTGCAAAGATTCTAGTGGAAAGAAAAATAGGTATCCTGTATGGCTCTCCAGTCAAACCATACACTCTTAAAACAGTAAAGTATTTATATAAAAACCAATTCCCAATCCTATCTTCTGGTGACAATTGCATCATAACCTTCATTTCTTCAAGTACTCTGGGAAATACCTCATCAAATAGCAATTTCTACATCTCTAACATAATGGAGTTCATGAACTCAAACATATTGATTTGCTTCAGAAGATCTGAAGAGAACACATTAGACAAGAATTGTAATTCTATTACGATTGAACATAACAACATGTTCAACATATATGATTGGTATTTGAAAAATCTGACCTTTGGGAACTCAACTAACTGGATCTGAATGACCTTTGCTAAATACTCATCCAAACTGAAGTAATGGACTAGATGGGACTCAGACTCAAGACTGACTGAACTCATTTTCAATAAAAAACCCAAGATAACCTCATTGACATGAATGTCATTCTCTAGACCTAAAATTTGGCAGACCAAAGATACAACCAATTGGACCTATTCTTTGAAAATGTGAACACTGTATGGCAAAAAGAGGCCCTCTAATGACCGACCTTCATTAAGAATACTGGACAAGAATTCACATCGTATTTCAGTTTTACAACCTTTGTATACTTCAGCTAAAATAGACTCATTCACAGACTCACCACTGTCAAGGAAACTATCAGGAAAATTAAGGAATCCATGAATATTTTTTGCATCAATCCTACATAATATATTGGACGTGTAATGACTAAAAATGACTCTCTCAGAAGGTGAGTAACTACTTGCACACCATTCAGCAAATTCAGGAAATGGTAAAGTCTGTTCAATGGCGAAGTAATACAGAAAGGACTTGCAGACATCCAAAATGTCGTTTCCCTATAAACTATACTGCCACAATCTTTCTTTAGTAATTGATACATTTCCAATCGATAGAAATGGGTCACACACACTTCTGTCTCTATCCACCATCAATTCCTCTCTTTCATCGAAGACCCAGTTAAGAACTTCTAACCCCTTCTCTTTCTCCATAATAGAAAAACAACAATAATTCTCTAAACAGAGCTCAAGTATTCGAAGCTTACCTGTGACTGTAACTCTATGTATGTGAGGTTGACTGCAAACAGATGGCAGGCTATCTCCTTCACTTGTCCCAGCATGAAAAATAAAGAATGCTTTTTAAAAATAAGTCAACCTTACCTTTATATAGAGGTCCATTTCGGAGGCTCCATTTAGCAGTTTTCCTTTAACCACTTTTCTCCATGGAATGTACTATGAACCGCCATGTGTATCGTGGTTTTTATTCTGCTACCACTTTTCCTCTTCAACTACCATGCAAATTTATCTTCCGGAGCTGCTGACAACCATTGATGAATATTCTCTTTTTGTTTAAGCCGTTAGATTAAAACTGCATGTACACATTTTGCTGGGCCTTTTTATTTTTAACAACGTGCATCTTTATAGAGCGGACTCCTTATCAGCCATAGATTTTACCAGCTTGGTCCCACAACCATTGATCTTCATGCTCTGTTAATTACCTACGCCTCTTCTTCTCTCCCGTGCATCTCCATAGAGCGGATCTATTCTAAACCATTGATTTTCACTTCTTTTGTTCTACACCATCAGATTATGAGACAATTTTATCCTCTATGCACCATTTTATGGTATATTCACATTATTACTCTTAACCAAAGTTCATGTAACCTTTATTTTTTCTCCACCATGTTTCTTTCAATACTCTTCAAAATAGAGGTGTTAACAAGGGTGATGATGATGATGATGTTGCTGTTGCTGCTGCTACTGATGATGACGATGACGATGACAATGATGATGAACAATGATGGTGATGATGAGGAAGAGGAGGATGATGACCATGATGATGAGGAGGAGGATGAGGGTGATGATGATGAGGAGGAGGAGGAGGATGATGATGATGATGATGATGATTACGATGATGATGAATAATGACGGTGATGATGAGGAGGAGGAGGATGATGACTATGATGATGATGATGATGATGATGATGATGATGATGATGACGATGATGATGAAAAATGATGGTGATGATGACGATGATGACGATGATGATGATGAGGATGAGGGTGATGATGATGAGGATGATGATGATGATGATGACAATGATGATGAAAAACGATGGTGATGATGATGATGATAGGTTTAGTTGAAACTTTTCTTTGATTTTATTTTCAAGCATTTGCAATTGAATGGTGATAATGAACAATGATGATGAGGAGGAGGAGGACGATGAAAATGATTATGATGAGGATGATGATGATCGCAATGAAGATGATGATGAACAATGATGGTGATGATGATGATGATGATGATGATGATGATGATCACGATGATGATGATGATGACGATGACAATGATGATGATGATCACGATGAATATGGCTATGATGATGATTATGACGACGCTGACGATGATAGTAATGAGATTTCACCCACTTATTATAAATACTAATTACTAAATCTTGAAAACCGTTGAAATATTTAATACACATATAAAAACTCATTACATGAATGGCCACACGCTTGTTTGAATATTTCTTGTATCAGATGATATCTTCTATTCTATGGACTATACATTTGCAAACATCTATGAAAAACCATCCACCCCTCATATCTCTCTAGTCCCCCCTCATATATCTCCCATAATGATCCCTCCTTTCCCCTTATATTTCTCCTCCCTTCATCCCCCCCATATATTTCCCGTACCCATCCATCCCTCCCATGATTCCCTCTACAACTTCCTCTCACTCCTTTGACTCCCCCCCCCTCTTAACCAATGTAATGTTGGGCCATGAGCCACCCCATAGACCATTTGGATGGAATATTGGGAGTCTAAATGGTATTATAATGGGATAAGGATGCCATTACTCTTTTTTACTCTTGTACCAAATTAGTTAAGAAAAAAAGCATATGTGTTATAATGCATATGCGATATGAATCACATCTGTGATATAGAACATATGTGATATGAATAAACTATAACACATATGCATTTTTTTAAAATTAAAAAAATCAATGGGAATAAGGTTTGGCATTATGTTCGGAAATAGCTTCGGACTACCAAACCTATTGGCTAGGACAAATAAACCAGGACTATTTCTTTTCTTTTAGAACTCTATCAATATGCTCAGTGTCGATGGCGTGTTTTGCTATGACAGACACAATATTTTTTATGAAATTTTCAAATATTATAGAGTACGATCTTACGATTCTGAATATGTAATTTTTTCCTTTAAAAGTATGCTCTATTTATTTATTATTATTTTTCTAAATGACACGTCAATTTTCGAAAATAGATACATCGATTGTTTTTTATATAAGTTTTGATTTCCTTCACCATTTCTCAAGAAAACTATATGGTGCACTAGACGAGAGCAGGTTCTACGATCTTATATACAGAAATCAAGGATTTCATTGATTTTTTCCCCTAAAGTGTTGTACCCACACAAAATATTTTCATTGCAAGATTTTCTAACTTCAATAATTAATAATAATAAAAATAATTCATGAAAAATTCTGAATAAATAGTGTTGCACTAGGCCCATATGTCCTTTATATGTCTGGAAGATTCTATCACAAATTGACATCAGTTACCTCATATATTGTTGCACCTGCAGAAACATATATGTTATGATATGTTGAAAAATTTGAAAACTCAATTTCACGGAAAATAATTTTATAATCATTTACACACATTTTTTCTGCATAAATGCTATATATTATGAAAGCTGATTCAATTACCTATCTTTTGTCTTTTTACTTCATCTTCAAATAAGTTAGCGAAGTACCCTTGAATTATACTTTTATGAAAAACAGAACAGTGCTCCATCCTTCTGTCATCGAAATTACCCTTGAATTGTTAGGGCGCGACAATCCAGCTGATAAAATCATAGATAAATACCTCCAGAATGGAATTGCAGTCCTCAAAACTGCATGGATATGGAACAGGCCCTCTTTGCTCCATTTTGACAATTATGTCGACGTTCTTGTAAACGTGGTAATACTTTGCATTTCCTGTTATGAAGAACATCTAGTTGCTTCCAGACATGAAGCAGCGCACTGTATTGGTAAAGCACTGAACGGAGCATTAGAATTAATCAAAGGATTGCTTAAGGCTGAAGATTCAGAACATTATAGTTATGTCTATTAGAAGATGAGGCTGGAACAATTGGACATCGTTAAAGATATTGTTTGAATGCTATAACTTATGGCAGAAGCTGTTAAAAGCGGTCGTAGAAAGCTGAGAAAAAAAGAGATTGAAGTTTTTGTTGATTTTCTTGCATATGATACTACGAAGAAATACAGTACACATGTTAGGCATTTGTTTGAACACATTACAGCGATGGCCACCTGATGATAACTTCATAATTGGTTGTCGAGCCCATCCAGAGAAATCCTCAACTTCATATGTGTTTTCTTAATAACTCATATTGAGATTTTTGAGATCAAAGATGGTGACTGGATTGTCTATTGAAACTTCAAATTCAAAAATCTAACATAAAATCCAAATACTACCAATAAGAATAAGTGATAATTACTTGTTATTATTTAACATTTTACAATTACTTATTATTATTGTTTAAAAGTTTATAATTATTTATTATTATTTAAAATTTTATAATTATTTATTATTATTTAACAATAAATATTAAATGCTTTATTCAAAATCATAAAAGAAATTAGTTTAACTATACTTATGACATCTATTATTAAACTATTGAAATAATTTCAAAAATAATAAATCATATTTATATTATAAACTTGTTATTTATCTTCGTATACACGTTTTTTTATGCATAATAATTGTATCATCTTTTATCCTAAAAATACATGCATAATAATTGTAACTAAGTGTTGTTTTGTCAGATTTCATAGCTTTCATCTTTGTCTTCCTCAAGGTGTTGTTTCTATGTGAGTTTTATTTCAGTGTTTGTGGGCTTTATGATTCTATATATAAAACCTAGTTGGGTTTAATTTAGAGTTTAGATGCTCTAGTTAGTCATGAAAGTCTCTATAAGATTATTTAACTTACTCATAACTAGTTTAGGATGATTTAGGTGGAGGCTTAACTTCCTAAAATCATGGATTTATTCCATGCATAAATCATGCATACCATGAAATAAATAGATTTTAAAAAAAAGGTGTTACCCTTCCTTAATCCATGGAATTAGTTTTTCAAGTTATGAAATTTGGTTTTAAGGAATAAAACCATTAAGATCATAAGACCAAGATCTATATCCCTAGAGGACATATTAATGCTTAGGAGAAGGTAATTATGTTCTAAGAATTTCTAGAGTCTCTAAATTATTAAGAGTAAAAAAATGTTTAATGTAAGATTCATAAGTTTTTTTAAAGATAATTGAAGTCAATTTTGTTTTGTTACTAGTAAAAGTGCAATGGCATCTCAAAAAAAAAGAAAAAATCTAAAATAAAAAAGCCATCTAGAAATTGTCATCTATAATACATGTGGCTAAGAATAAAAGGATCTAAACTATATTGCATTATGACTATGCATTTGAATTTATGTAAAATTACCTTGTCAATCTATATAAATTGATCTTGCTCTCACTCACCTTCCCCGATTATGTGTTATTATTACTTTATGTAAAACTATTTTTTTTAATATTATCACCCTTCCCCAAATATGTGTTAATGTAAAATTGTTTTTCTAATATTATCACCCTTCCCCAAATATGTGTTATGATAACTTTATGTAAAAGTGTTTATTTGTTAATATTATCAAAAAAGAAGTTAAAGAAATAAAAAAAGACATAGCAACACTAGTTGGGTTGGATTGGATAGGTAGACTCAATAACTTTGGACAAACACTAAAAACTGGTTTTCCTCTTATAGAGTCTCCATATCAGGCACTGTGTTTAGTGTCCACGTGTCTGTGTCACAGAGTGTGTTAGACATGTCTTTTCATCATGTCCTGATTTTCCAGACGCATGTCCCATGTCTATGAGGATGTGTCCTAAAAACATGACACATTTTCCGTGAAAGATCTTGATCTACTGGTGTGGAGGATGAGAAGAGCTTGATCTGCTGATGTGGCGGATAAGAAGAGATTGAACCCTAGAAGAGCTTCGTCTATTTAGCATTTTCTAGTGGCATTCCGACATCTATGTAATAAATTCTAATTAAATGATGACCTTAAGAGAAATATGGTTTTGATTCCTGCGTATTGACACCTTGATCTATGACTATAATTATTATATTGTATCATGAATTATATATGTGTCTCATAATTTCATTGTGATTACTGATTTAATTTGCAAATGTGTAATACTAATAGGCTAATGTTAAATGTGCATTGATTCTAATTTCTATTGAATATTTGTAAAAAAATGGATTTGTCTATATTTTTAATAAATTAATATATATGTGTGTGTGTGTGTGTGTGTGTGTGTGTGTGTGTGTGTGTCAGGTGGAATAACTCCCGAATTCTTATTATTTCTCCATAGAATTCCATTATTTATACATCTACGATGACTCTTGGGATCACACATCCGAGAGTCTCTTCATATTCCTCATATTTACAATAACGTATAATCCCGACGGATTATATTCCAACAATCCCCCCCTTAATCCGAAGGGGTGTTAGTAAGTCCGAGCATGTTTCTGAATCTTTCAAACTTTTCTCGTCCAAGCGCTTTGGTGAAGATGTTTGCAACTTGATCATTTGTGGAACAATGTCGAAGATGGAATGTCTTGGCCTCTACATGATGTTGAATCCAATGATACTTTGTGTTGATGTGTTTGGTTTGATCATGGAATCTAGGATTCTTAGCCAGCTTGATTGTAGAAGTATTGTCGATCAATAATGGAGTGGAGTTCTCTTGTTTTTAAATCCGTCGGAACTGACTGTTTGCGTCATCTCCATGAGACAGCTGCTGATCCAAGACTCATAGTGTATCCAGAAGTTGATACTCTTGTCTCCTTATCGCCATCAAAATAAGAATCTGAGTACCCAAAAAGTTTGAAGTCATCCACCTTAGATTACTTGAGTCCAATGTCTTGAGTCCCCTTCAAGTATCTCAGAACTCTTTTTGCAGCTGACCAGTGTCCTTCACAAGGTTTATGCATGAACCTTGAAAGTATGCCAACAACATAAGAAATATCTGGTCTAGTTGTTGTAAGGTAGATACATCTTCCTACAAGTTGTTGATACTTGGTCGCATCCTCAAATTATTTTCCTTCGCTTGATGTGAGCTTCATTTTCTGTTCCATTGGAGTAGAGATAGGGTTGCATTCTATCATGCAAAATTTGTCTAGTAGTTCTCCAACATATGAGATAGGAATATGTACTTAGGATGTTGAGTGACTTCAATTCCTATGTAATAGTGGAGATGTCCCATATCTATTATTTCAAAGATCTTTTTCAAATCTTTCTTTATGGATTCTATATAGCTCTCATTGTTCCCTATCATCAAAAGATCATCTACGTACACCACAAGATACACAACAGATCTTCCAAATTTCTTTATAAATAGTGTTGCATCATCAAGATCAAAATGTTCGAAATTTAACTTCAAAATATGCTCGGTTAATTTTTCATACCATGCGCGAGGCACTTGTTTTAGGCCATACAAGGATTTGACAAGCTTGCATACCTTTTGTTCTTTTCCTTTCACAACAAATCCTTCTGGCTAAGACATGAAGACATTCTCTTTCAAGTCTCCATTTAAGAAATTAGTCTTCACATCCATCTAATGAACTTTCCACCCATTCTAAGCAGCTAAAGAGAGTAAGGTACGGATGGTAGACCATTTTGCTGTAGGAAAAAATGTTTCTTCATAGTCAATTCCTTCCTTCTGTGCATAGCCTTTTGCTACAAGCCTCGCTTTGTGCTTGTCAAGTGAGCCATCTGATCTGTATTTCTTCTGGTACACCCACTTGCAGCCAATTGGTTTGGTTCCAACTGGAGGATCAACCAGCTTCCAAGTTCCATTCTTCATGAGTGCATCATACTCATTCTGCATAGCTTCTTTCCACTCAACTTGAGTAGAATCTTCTTCAAAGGAAGTTGGTTCAAAGTTAGCAGATAAATTAAATTCACATCAAATGATACATCCATGTCATCACCTGAATTATCTTCTTCTCCTCCATCTTCATGTATTTTTGAACTTCTCGCTCCCGTCTTTCCAACTTCATCCGGATGGACACTTTCAAGTGTATTTGTGGCCCATTTAGGAATCTTCGGTGATGGTCCTGGTTGATCAGCTGGTGGTGCTTCATTTCCTTCAAGGTTGATTCTTCCAAATCTCTCAATCACATCATCCAGTTGAATCTATTATTTAGGTGAAGTAGCAGGAACTTCTTCATGCGGGGGAGTTGGTGCTTCATATGGAAATTCCAAAGGTTGATCCAGAATAGGAATCCCCCCTTCAAGGTTTGGAATTTCATATCCATTTTAAGAATATTTCTCTGGATGAGGATATTTTTCCAAACGATCAAGCTGTCTCTCAATGGACTGGTCATTTTTATTAGTCTCAAGAAAAATGACATCTCTGGAAATAACAAACTTCTTGTTTACCTCATCATACAGATGGTATGCCTTGGAGTTTTCTTTGTACCCCAGGAAAATGCATTTTCTGCTTCGAGCACCAAGCTTGTTTCTTTGCTCCTTTGGAATCAAGGCATAACAGGTGGAACCAAAAACTCTGAGATTCCTGACTAAAGGGAGATGGCCAAACCACATTTCGTGTGGAGTCTTGTTATCAAGATCATTTGAGGGACTTCTGTTTCTCAAATAGGATACACATTTCACTGCATCACCCCAAAACATTAGTTTTACATTCTTAAAAAACATCATTGAGCATACCATATTCATTATGGTTCTGTTCATTCTTTCTGCTACACCGTTTTGTTGAGGATTGTAGGGAACTATAGTCTGATGTGCAATTCCATGTTGGCGAACATAATCTTCAAAATAATTTGAAGTGTACTCTTTCCCATTGTCAGTATGAAGTGTACCAATTTTAGATTGTGCTTGTTTTTCTATCAATGCATGAAAGTCCTTGAATGTTTGAAATGCTTCTGATTTTGTCTTTAATGAGTAAATCCAACACATTCTTGAGTAGTCATCAACAAAGGTCATAAAATACTTATTCCCATTGGCAGAAGGAGTTGGAATCGGGCCACATAAATCAGAATGCACTAATTCTAATTTCCTACTTGCTCTGAAATTAGATTCATGGAAAGGCAGCTTACTGTGTTTCCCTAATATACATGCATCACATTTGCTCTTCTCTTTGGGAATGGTGGGAAAACCAAATACACCATTCTTTCTCAACAAACAAAGACTATTATAATTCAAATGACCAAATCTTGCATGCCACAATAAACTTGATGAAAAATTACCTTTTCTATGCTGAGAGAGGTAGGCATAGTTCTGAACCCTTGTAGATGAACCCTTTAGCTTCAGCACCTTCCCATATTCGTATCTAGTCATGATGACTTGGTTTTCAGAGGAATTTCTTATTTCTACGATTCCATCAAACATGTGGATGGAATGGCCTTGCTGTCGAATCTGCACCAAGGACAGTAGGTTTCTCTACAACTCTGGAAGATACAGAACATTATTCAACAAGAAATCAGGGAATCCAGGCATCTTCAGCCGAATGGTTCCCATTCCCTTTGGTTTAAGACTTGACTTATCTGCAAAGTAAACTATGCCATTTATTATTTCATTAAGTTCTTCAAAACATCCTTTTCTAAAATTCATGTGTGATGTTGCACCAGTATCAAGTAGCCAACAATCTGTGTAAGATGAAAGTGAAGTCATTTCATTAATACCAAGATTACAATGTGCAACAATACAATGAGAAGAATCTGAAGATTTACTAGCATCTTGGTTCTTATTGTCATCTTTCTTCTGGTTATGTCTGTCTTTGATGGAGTCCCACGAAGCCCAACACTGATTTGCTATGTGTCCAATCTTTCAACAACGCTTGCACTTCAAATCTGATCTTTGCTGGAGTTGTTTCTGCTTCCTCTACCTCTGAAGTTTCTTCTTCCTTTGCCTCTCTTCTTCCTCCACCATTCTGGATAAGTGTCTTTTCCAGAGAGAGTGGCACCAACTACAGATGCTATAGATTGCATATTTTGTGATTGAATCTTGCAACTAAAACAATAGGAGAAAAAAGAAGAAAGAGTAAAGGTGCAGGTCTAAGTCTCTGCCACCTTCCTCAAGCTTTACAACAATGTTAATGTCTTTTCTATTGTCATACAAACTTTGAAATACAAACTTAATCCTCTCAAGACTACAATACCAACTTTAAATATGCTTTCAATGGCTTTCAAACTAGTAGAAAACAATCTCTCACCAACGCAAAGGAGCAGGTCGCAACTCCAGCAACACACTTCACGATCTAGTTGTAGTCTGTAACTCTTATGTTGTAGCAGTCAGACCTCAACACTGACATGGCAATGTAGCTTGCAGCAATACACATAAGAGGAGGTCGAGCCTTAATCCTCGGCTCCTATTCTTCAACGTGACAGTCTTCTCAGCTTTCATTGTCCTTCATGGTCTCATATGCAGCTTCAAACTTAGAGTGGATACTTAGCAACTTCAGTTCAAGGGAGGAAATCGCAGCAATTCACTAGGAAGAGAATCAAAAGCACTTCACACAACGTACACTACACCATTCATTCATGACTCATATAGAACAGTCACAGCAGTCATGGTCTCATACGCAACATCCACATCATTCACCGCTCATACATAGATGAAAATGTTGCAAAATTTTCCACTCAAACTCCATGCACAAAATTAGGGTAAAAATTAGGTTTTATGCAGTCTCCAATGGTCAGAGACAACAAAACAAAAAATATGCAACTTTTTACCTTCACGCAGTTAAACATGGCGTGAATCTTCAGCGAGCTCTCATTTCAATTGGCATAATCTTGCATGGATTCTCAACTTTGAGTACTGAGATATCTTCTTGGTAGGTCGCAACACTGAACATACATCGCATCTCTTAAAATAAATCTCACATGAAGTTGTAGCTCACACAGTAAATCTCATCTTCAAAATACGGCTTCAAATACGGCTTTCAGATTCTTCTAATGTTTGAGTAGAAAGCACAAGGATTCTACAACAAGGAACCTATGGATTGAGGCTGTAGATGGGATAAGAGTGGCGCACGACCCTCTCAACACAAACATGGAGGATGTCTTGACTCTCAACAAGTAGCAGAGTGGGGGCATCATGGAGCGACAAAAATAATCACAGCAGCAGAGTGGGAGCACGATGAGATAGTGAAAATGGGATAAAGCTACTTCTTAAACAAAACTAGGGTTAGTCATAACAACCGTTTGAGCAATACTTTAATTGTTTTGGCAAAAAGCAGTCAAAATCGTGCATAAAATGAGGGAGTTATTAATAATGCAGCATCTATCAAAACGTAGGATCCAAAGGATCTTTCATACCTCAAATTAAAAAGACGTTGCAGAATAACACATGTATTGATCGCACACAGAAAGGATGAGTGGAGGAAGATTGGTGATCGGTAGGAAACCAGAGAGGAATTTTGCAGAGGGCAGAACTGATGGTCTGACAGGCAGAATGCCAGGACTGAAACACAACTAGCAGTTATGGCAGGCGGCTCTAATACCACTGTCAGATGGAATAACTCCCGAATTTTTATTATTTCTCCATATAATGCCATTATTTATACATATATGATGACTCTTGGGATCACACATCCGAGAGTCTCTTCATATTCCTAATATTTACAATAACGTATAATCCCGACGGATTATATTCCAACAATATATATATATCAAAGTGGTTCACCATGGAAGCCCGATTTTACACCATGGTTACATCCACTTGGGAAAATATTTTATACTCACTAGGAAAGTATGCGTGATCTTTGGCATCATTAATCACGATAAACGTCTCACGAGCCTAATATTTCATTACATACAAGGGCTCCCAAGGAGAAAATGACCCCGACGATATTTGAACCTGGGTGGGGAGTGCAATAACCAAATATCCCAACCACCCAAGCTACGTCCAATGGAGAGAGAGAGAGAGAGAGAGATAAAGTTTCCTACATGTCATGATTCGAGGGATCATCGTGTCCCATGTCCTCATATAAGGTAAGCGTTAGGATTAACCCATTCATAGTAAGGATTAACTTAATGAATAAGTGAATTCGACCACAACAAAAAGAATTCTATTTATGGAAAAATAAACCTACAACCATTAAACTAAAAAAAAATATCAAACCGAAAAAATTAAATTTAAGCAACACTTAGTCCATACTTAGTCTTATATAAAAATACCATTGGGACTAATAGAAAAACTACAAATGATCCATGAATATTCATGATTAAAAACTAAAATACCTTTACATGTATAAAAAAATGGTTTTGGTAGATGTTCCGGAAGAATATATGGATGCGTTGTTCCAAGAATTTGCTTACGATCTCTTTCAACTCCCGCATGAGGAAGACCCTACTCAGCTAATATATAACCATGGGAAAGTCGAGACAATTTGAGTGACCAAGCATTTCATCAACCCGTATACCCTCCATCCTTTCCATATCAAGAATGACATTCCCCACACTGATTTGAGACATGAAATACAGCGATACAGCACCGTAAACATAATCTCAGGTTTTCAGGTATTCTTGATTATACTAAACTCTTTAATGAGAGCGAAATGGTATTTCTTTTGAAGGATTTAATGTACCATTATCATTATATTTCTCAGAACAACAAAAATAAGGAAGAATATTGGAAGGCCCTCTGGCAATAGCTTAACCTAATTTGTATTTATTGCCATAATGGAAAATTGAACAGGGGTTTGTTTTCGTCAATTAAGGGATACAGATATTTGTTCATGTTGGCTAATATGTAGCTGTAGGATTACTACTCTCCAAGTGTTCAAGCCAGGGAAGTGTTCATAGAACTGGCAAGGATAGTCGATATTATCAGACTGAGACATATCGATTTGGTGAAGTTCTCTGAAAACTTTGTAGAGGCCTTTGTACATATTCTATGTCACCTTGGAAAATCCATGTATTAAAAAATATAGAGTATGGATCTATATATTTACCCCATCATATTTCTTACTATGATGTCAATTACGCTCTTTTGAAAAACAAAAAAGTATCCATCCTTGTGTCATTGAAATTAGCCTAAAATTGTTAGGGCGCAACAACCAACTATCAAACCAAAAAACACATATCAAAATAACAAAAATAATGTTAAGCAGCACTTAGTCCATACTTAGTCTTATATAAAAATACCATTGGGGATCTGTCATGTCCCCGGTTTCGACCCCGTTTGCATGATGTATATATTGTAATTAATCGTGGTGAGGAGCTCAAGGCAAAATCCCCACCATCGATTTTGTTGTGTATGTTTCGGCAATGGGGATAATTGCCGGTGGCATCTCATGCTATAAGGCACATTATAATTCGGCATCATGTAAACCTGCACATCAATTAAAATAAACCACAACCAGCTACGGCAGTGCAACGTTGAATGAAAAGGGCATGGATTCCAAAGGATAAAGGGTGGGGGATGTCAAACCTTGGTTATGGGAGAAAAACCCATGTGTTTTACCACCTTGTTTATTTGTCACCCTTTTTCCTCATCCAACCTTGTCAACCTCTTTAATGTTCTGTTGGGTAGTTGGGCAGCTATGGCTGTTGGTGGATGGGCAGTTATTGCCTTTGGGAGTGGGGTGGCAGGACTGTCAGTCTTTTGCCCACATCCACACTCCACCCACGACTCCATGCTTGCCCTGCCTGTTCTGTTCTCCTCACGCGCCTGATCATTGTTCCCATCGTGCATTCTCTCCACGGTCTGTTCACCTCTACCCACGATTTTGGTCTGTTGGCTCACCCTCACGCAGAGGTCGAGTCCGTTTTTCCTCACGCACAGGCCATTGTGCTGCTGGTTCTCACGCAGCTGGGAAAGGAGCTGCCTTTCAGTGGTTATCCATGATTTCCACAGAGCAGAGTCGGGTATGTTCTCTCCTGCGTTTTGTGGTCTGGTGTAATTTCCCTCGTGCTCAGACTGTTTGGGGCCGTTTTCCCATGTTGTGAGCCATGCTCACGGATTGTGTTTTGGGGCTGTTGACTTCCCCACGTTTTTGTTGTCTGTGGTGACCAACTGCGTTTTGGGCCACTGGGTTTTCGGAGTGAGCTGTTTCTCTGTCGTGGTCTGTGGCTATGCTGGGAGTACTGTTGATTATCCATTGTGGTCTGTGATTTGTGTTAATGTTCATTGTGTGTTTGGGCTGCTGAAGTACCCTGTTTGGGTTGCAGCTGGGTTGTTTTGTCCATGATAGGGCCAAAACCATCTCTGAGTTTCCTTGTAGGCTTGAGTGGTGTCTCACCCTTTGTTTGGGACTGTCACCGGTTGTTATGCTTCTTCACAGAGCTATGAAGGGTTGTTTTGCTGCTGGTATGCAGTGGTTAGTCCCTTGGACTGTGCTGGCTTGGCTTGTTTGTTGACAGCCTGTGAAACCCAGCTGTGATTGGTTTGTTGTTTATGTCCCCTTGGCTATGTCTAAGCCTGCAATTGACCCTTGTTCCGGAGGAATCATGCCCAGCTCGGGGGTGGCAGTGTTGCTGAGAGATAGATGAGCAAGCTGGCCTATGGTTGGGTGGAACGTTGCAGCGACATAGCTGGTTGCGGGTGAATTATTCATCAAGAGATAAGTGCTGCTGGTTATTCCATCTCTGCAAATTTTATATTGATGTTAAATGAATTATAATGAACATGGAGATTGCTGTAATGTGTGTGTTTGCTTCCGCTGTATGATTGAAGATAAATGCATCTGTGTATGCTTTATTCCAGCATTTGTTTTCTGTTTATGTTCATTGGGCATCTTGCCCGGCTGTGTTGTTTTGTTCGTCGCGTCCTCTTCACCGGTTGAGGGACGGGGACGTGACAGGCTCACAAAAAAACTACAAGTAATTCTCATGCATATCCATGAGTGAAAATACCTATGCCGAGATCAAAAAAATGGGTTCAGGAGATATTCCAGAAGAATATATGGATGTGTTGTACCAAGAATTTGCTTACGATCTCATTTGACTCCCGCATGGGGAAGACCCTACTTAGCTGCTATACAACTACATGACAACCAAGACAATTTGGTTGACCAAACACAGGTCATCAACCCTTATACCCGCCAACCCTTCCATGTCAAGAATGACATTCCCCAGACTGAGTTGAGACTAGAAATACAACGATACATCATAGAAAAAATAATCTCAGAGCTTAAGGTACTTCCCGATTATACTAAAATCTTAAATGAGAGAAGAATGGTATATCTTTTGAAGGATTTAGTGTACTTTTATCGTCATATTTCTCATAACAATGAAAAGAAGGAAGGTGATTGAAAGGGCCTGTGGAAAAAACATAATCTGATCCCTCTTTATTGCAAGTATGGAAAATCAAACAGGGATTTTTTTTCGTCAATGCAGGGATATAGATACTTGTTCATGGTTGTTGATACACATCTATGTGATTACTACTCTTAAAGTGATGAAGCCAAGGAAGTGTGCTGAGAACTCGTGAGGATAGTCGATATTGTCAGACTGAGACATACCGATTTTGTGAAGTTGCCTAAAAAATTAGTACAAGTGTTAGTACATATTCTTGTAGGCTTGGGAAATCCAAGTATTCCAAAATATAGAGTATGGTTCTAAATATTTACTGTCAATGTTTTAGTACGACGTCGATTTTCCTTTTCTGAAAAATAGAACAATGCTCCATCCTCGTGTCATCGAAATTACCCTCAAATTGTTAGGGCACTACAATACAGCTGATAAAATCATATATAAAGACCTCCATAATGGAATTTCAGTCCCGAAAGCTGCATGGATGTGGAACGTGGTCACTTTTCTCAATTTTGACGATTACTTTGACATTCTTGTAAACGTCGTACTACTTTGCATTTCCCCTTATCAAGAACATCTAGTTCCTTGTAGACATGAAGGGGACTGTTGTATTGGTAAAGCCCTAAACACGACATTTGAATTAATCGAAGGCAGCTTGCTTATGGATGAATATTCAGAACATTATATTTATATCTATGAGAAGATGACGCTGGAACAATTGGACATAGTCAAAGTCTTGCACCTAAAATATACACTGATGCCTGACACCCTTCAAAACACTTGGTCAGGGATTCTTTTGGATGTTTTTTTCCCACTCTTGAGTAGTCTGGAGCACTTTCTTCCCTATGACAGAGCGTCATCTCTTGTTGTACATTGACATCATACACCACCAAGTCCTTGTCCCTTTTCACAAGAAGTGCTAGCACCTTTACCCTCTCTACAATAAGCATCATTAGACTCAAAAGGGAAAAAAGGAATTTTTCGCGAATCTTTGAGTTTCTTGGAGGAAGTTACTATCAGTTAGGGAGAGATGGCACTCGACCTACTCACCTATAGGGATCATCCCCTATCCTTTTCCCAAAATATCTCATCTCATATGAGCCTTCCTTGGCCTATGAAAGAATCATTCATGAACTATGTGAGGGGAGACCAAGAAGAGCATCCTTATGCTGTTGGATTGAAGTCTAGTGTAGAGGCAAAGAGGAGTGAATTATGTGGGAAAATAATTTGTCAGTGAGAGAAGAGCCTGTTGTGAGTGTGTCAAAGACATGATGGAGACAAAGCTATTAACATCAAGGATTTGGTTGTAGCTTTATCTTTTTCATTTTATTAATACAAAAGTGTTCCCCTTTCCCATATTTGATTTGCATGCATGTTCATCATTTATTATTGGATTCCTTTATCACTAATATGGATTTTTAATATATCTTGTTACTCTCATCTTGTTGTCTTGTTTTTTGATGTTTCCTTGCAGATACTTTAGATCACAGGAAGAACAATGGAATGAAGAATAGGACATTTGGATCTAAGGTAAGAGAGTCACTTTATTCAAGTATATTGACCATCTAGGGAAAGGATATATTGTTGTGATGTTTTTTTCTAAACTTATACCATACATGCTAGAGGAACAAGTAGTGTCTGCATCGGTTGAATAATTCCTACAAACAAAATTGGTGGCCATACTAAGGATAGCTTGATCCAGTCAAATATGGGATAGATCCACTTAGATTTGAAGTATATCCAATTAGATATAAGATCTTTGGTAACACTCTCACTTGTAAACTTTTCATTCTCTTTGCTTAGCTCATTTCAGTGGTTAAGTTGAGTGATCCACCTTATTGTTCTGTCAATTTCCTCTGTTGAAGTTTTCTTTACTTATTTATTACTCTAGCGTAGTCCACTTTTGGTTTCTTCTACATGTGTCTGACCTTTTTTTCATTTGTGGATCCATCAGATCACCTAGGAAAATTTGACAAACCAACATCCCTCTATAGTGTTTGTTGCACCCTGACAATAAGCATCATTGGTTCCTTCACCCCCACAGCACAGAGCATCATTGGTGCCTCTACTCATTGTACAATGTGCACCGACCACCTACTGGCACTATGGTTTTGTGTTACACAATGGATCAATGTAAGTTCATCTTTGCCTTAGAGCCTATGCTTTCATATATTTTTTTGTTTCTCTGAGTTTGCTATTCAATTTGCTTTTTGTTTGCTTGCTAAACCTTATAAGTTTGATATCCCGATCTCACCTTTTGAATTTAGATCTAGAGGTTTTCATCAATAAGTAATTCATAGTTATGGAAATTGTGTATGAATTGCAAGTTTTGGGTGCATGGTTTGCTTGGCTCATTCTATGAAAGTGACTGTCAGTTTGTGAGAAAAGAAGATTTGCAGCTTCTTTGCAGTTAATTCATCCTAGTTTCTTAGTGTTATTTATTTTTTGAATCATATTAAAAATACAAAATAAGTTAGCTAGCTTATTTTGTTTGCATGAGTGCTTAGGAGAATAATTCTTTATAAGAGATTAGGAAAATATTACTTGTAATTAGTATGAGTGCTTAGGAAACTAAATCCTTATGAGTTTGATTTCGAAAGTATAACTTTTTGCTAGGAATTACAGGCTCTCCTTCCTTTCTACGTTCATACATTTGATATTCTTAATGGTGAAAATCTTGTGTGTTTGAGAAATTGTTATAGATATTGAAGTTTGAATTGTTGAAAGTAGCATGGCATTTTTTTTAAAGGAAAGGTTTCTCCCCTACTATAGTTATCCTTCATCAAAGAAAAAGAGTTGCATGGAATATAGATCTTAAATTTGCATCTTGATATTACATTCCACAAACATTCACTAACGATCAAGATAAAATCAACGGTAGCTTAGGTTAAAATTATTAGTAATTTGAGTGATAGGATAGAGACATGTTCCGACGTCTTAAAAATAGGAGCTATCATTTTATGCCCATTTTTGCATTCCAAGGACTGTGTGGTTCTTCCACATACCGTCGGTATGTCGAATGAAGTTTCATGTACCCTTGAGGTATATAGAATGGTACTTCATGTACTCGATTGTAATACCCCAAATTTTGAACTAACAATAATGGGCATAATATCCATTGCATATGATGATAATTTGATGTTTATATTTTGTATATTGGGCGTAAAACGCCACTGCACATGAGTATGATGATTTGTTAGATGTACTGGGCATAAGCCATCGCATATATTTTATTTAGCATGTATGCGATTGTATGTGTTGGGTGTGTACCGTGAAGCACATGATTGTGAGATTTTGTGCTGAGCGTGAGCTCTAGAGAACATGAGTGTTTTGATGTTTTTGTTGAGTGCAAGATCTAGACCACATGAGTGTTTTGATGTTTGTGTTGAGAGCAATCTCTAGAAGAAATGAGTTATGAAATGTTTTTGTTGAGCACAAGCTCAGAAGCACATGAGCATTTTTTTATGTTTGTGTTGAGCATAATATTTGAAGCACATGAAATATAACACTTGGAAGTGTTGGGAATAATCCTGAAGCATTCCAAATTGATCTTGAGAATAATCTTTCGAACATCGAATCCTTGGCCATTGTATGCCTAGGTGTATTATACAAGTACATCCTAGCATTAATGTTGAGCGAGAGGCTCTGGAATTGCACTAAGTGTAACTCCCAGCTTTCAACATTGAGTGTGGGATATGAATAACACTTGGAGCAATTGAAAATTAATTGTGTTCAGTGAAAATGACTCTAATAAAATACCGAGCTCATCTTACTTATTTTTAGGTTGATTAAATGAAATTTCAAATTTATGTTTCTCATCAAGCACTAAAGAACTACCACGATATACGAGGTAATCCAACATGCAAAGAGGTTTAGAGCTGCCTAACTTAGTTGACCAACCCTACCTAAAGGCCTTAATTAAAGAAATGATTATAAGATGATGAAAGTACCATGTGATTGGGATCATGCTATATGATACCTAAACTAAATGTTAACAATTGTATATGTGCATATATAGTTTATATATGTTATGAATAAAAGAGTAAGCACATGTATTAATTATAAATAAATAATAGTAACTATAAATAATAAATAAAGAACCTATGTATTATTATTTACTAAAATAATTAAATAAATATCTAATACCTAAAAGAGTCAATATAGGAACTAGTCAAAGAGTTCCTAAGTTAAGTTAAATAAATATTAATTTCACATAAATCAAGTAAAAGATTATTTCAAGAAAATAAATGATTCTTAATTTAACTGAAATTTAATTTCCCTTTTTCATAAAGATTGTCTATAAAGACCCAATCCAAAGAAAGGATTAGGGATCCCCATTCTATTCTATCTGATCAATATTTTCCAAATAATTTTGGAGAGCATTCCAAAAGTAAAAACAATCTGGTTCAAAACCTGAATTCCAGATATGAGAAGCCTTGCCTTTATGATCTCTAGATTACTTGCATGTTGGATCCAGCTCGGGGGGCTCTGGATTGAAACTAGGAACAGTTTTGGGTCATGGTTGGGTGGAACGTGCTAGTTCCCAAGTTATTTGGTTGACATATCTGAGGTCGGAATTTTTTATGTTCATATTAATTTTTTGTGTTTAAGTGTACATGATTCTATCCATTAATAAACTACAAATTGAAGGTTTGAGGTTTTTACCTTCTCTAAAATTCTTCATATTTTATTAAGTAGGGTTTCTTATCTTGATTGGAAATCTACACATTGAATGTATATTTCAGCTAGGTTTTCCATTTGTTTATAGAAACTTAGTCTGAACTATTTTTGTACAAACCCCGGTGATACTTTTATATACCAACTAGATTTATTTGCTTATACTTAAACTGAACCTTTATTTCCCGGAGAGGAATTTATAGTTTAAATTATCTTAGTATTTATCTAAATAAGTTCTAGAATGATTTAAATTGTCAAACCAAGTATAGCTTAGATTTAAACCCTAGTTATTAAGATAACTAGCTACTCAATCATGTTAAAACAATAATGTAAGGTTAAATGATAGATTTCTTAAATCTAGGTAAAGTAAACCCTAATAGTAATTTTAAACTAAAACATTATTACAAAATCTGCATCCAAACATTTAAATAAACCATTTATAAATTATAAATATACAGACCTCAAAACCAATATATGAACTCATTAATATAGGATTTATCCAAAACATTTAGAAATAACTAATAAACTTCAAACTAGAAGAAAGAAACTAATAAGAGATCGAATCTCTTGCACCATTAAATTCAAACCCTCAACCTTAAATCCATTATGCTAGCAGATTTCATATTGCCAACGAAAATGCTTTTGTTTTCCACATGATAAATAACCATGAACATCATATCATAAAAACCAAACCTAACATCAAATAAACCCTGCAAACCATACTATTTAAACATTATAACATTTATAAGTATCGTTAACCCAGGCCATGCATCGAATCCTATCCAGGATTGGTTGTGGGATTTTATATATTTCATTCCATAAATTATATATCAAATATTTAAACCAACCTAGCCATCGAATCCCATGAAGGACTGGTTGCAGGTAGTTACATACAAATCAAACATTAACAATGAATTAAAATAAACCAATTACATATTTAAAATATCAAGACAGAGTCATTCCCTGTGCATCACGCTAGTGGAATCTTGTTAACTAAACCATGAACTGACATTATCAAACCAACAAACATGTTTTTACACCTTTGGTACTATAAATCAGTTTCTTCTAGGATCGAATCGTGTGAGATTCCCAAATAAAATTATCAAACCACAAGTCTAATCGATTAACAGCCCAAGATTGAATCTTGTAGGATCCAACCAACAAAACCAAACACTGTGAATCATACAATAAGGTTTTCACCTCTCAGGATTCCCAAAAAGGTTTTAAAATAATCAAAAGTTCTGTAAACAACAATGACTAGAGCTACACTCTTTTTCTTATAAATCAAATGCACTAGTCACAGTCTAAAAAAAAACTTAAAATACATTGGTTGCGTATCCATGCTAAGAGTCGAGATAAGCTTCATGCTTATGACCGTAAGGTAAAACCAAACCACATTAACTAATAAACTCATGCATCAACATCTTTTATCACACATTACTACCATAAGCATAAATTGCATAAACTACACAGTCAACTCATCCATGATTCCATTGCAAGAAATGGCATAGTAAATGTAAAGAAACACATCATCAGAATAAACATAAAGCTTCCATTAAGTTAAATAAAACCCATTACAGATTCTTGGAAAATGATGAATTTATACACAAGGCCAAGCCAAGCTGCCAATAGTCAAACTTTATCCCCAAAAATTTACATATGGTAGATCCATGGAAAGACTACATAGTCACATCCTTAAAATCCAAGCAACTATCAAAACCCCAACTAATGAAACAACACAATGATGCATTTCCCCACCCAAATCTCGAACCCTCTACTAAAACACACATTAGGGTAAAGGCATTTTCAAATTTCGTGGCTTACCCGAATATTTGGTTGTGCAAGAAACCTATGGAACCACTATCAAGCCACGCAGAGAACCACACTCTATCACCTACACAAACAAATGCGAATGCCATCAAAATTATGTATTCGAAACCATTACCAAATCAACAGTTCAACGTACAACTAATGTTATCCCTTACCTGTTGAGAGAGTAGGAACACTTGCGAGTAGCACAGCATGAGAAGCACAGTTTGCACTAGAAGCACAATACCACCCTCACCTCCACCATAATGAAAACAACCAAATGAATCACATACAAAACCTACAAAACACTTGTGGTATTCTTCTCGCGCTTCCTAAAGTGCAATAAATTCACCACCCTTTCCATCATTATAGTTTAAATCAAAACCCACATTTCTATCATTTGGTTCACATCGTATGCACCATTGCATACCCAACACCATCACATAAATATTAAACCCTCCAAACGTCATGCTAATACAAAGTTTCGATGGCATATATATTATTCCATAAACATAAACCCATTACCATATAGTTCAAAGAATATATTATAATGCATCTAAGGTTTAAAACCTTAGCATATAATTATAAAATTAAGTTTATAAACATGCATAAATATAACTCTTATAAACCTCATTACCATAGGACTTAGTGTTGATTAATTTGTCATTGATGGAAATAGTGTCTTTTCATTGATGCCAACTATTGATTTCTTGGTTCCCCCTATGGAGCCCCTAAAGGTTATTTTTTAGTTTGTGGTTGTTTGTGTCAAAGGAGCCCTTTTGACCTTGTCCAAGCCCAACCTTGAAGGCCTTGGAGGCCTTGGAACCATGCAAAAATACCTGGTTACTCATTGACTTGCTCAAGGGCTCCTAAGTTGTATCAAAATACCTAGTTAAACTAAACCATAAAAGGAAAGCATATGAGGGAGGCATGACACTTATTAGTATACTTGGAAAGAGACTCTTGTTGTGTGAGCACGCTATGCTAGGAAAGACATTTTTTAGAAGAAATATGAGATCTGAATTGATGTTGACTATCCTTACTATTGGAATGGATGGGTTTTCTTGAGGATGATTAAGGGAAGGTTGTTGAGTTGAACATAATATATGATTGGGAGGAGCGTGGTTGTTCCTACTACAATTTGAAACAAGAATCTCAAGGTTCTAATTTAGTATTTTAATAATAAAGATTATAGATGTTTCCCACTTCATAATGTGTTTGTGTAATTTTCAATGGATTGTGAGTTTCATCAACAGACAGGTATTCTATATTGTATATTATTTGATCTCTCAAGTTTAGATAAATAAAATTCTTTATATGAATTATGTTGTTTTACAATGCATCATTGAAAGGAAAATAAATCAAATAGTACTTGAGGTGGGAATATATTTAGATATGATTTAATAAAGTGTTAGAAAATGTCATAAAGGTTATATTGTTCTACAAAGCACTACTAAAAATAAGATAAGGAAAAATAGTATTTACTGTAGATGTTTGTTTTATTAACAATGTATTACATGAATGCACAATGGTACATTAGATTCTTCCTTGACACGTGTAGTGACAAGCTTCATCCTATAGATCCTGACCATTTGTATGGAAGTACCATGGGGGGGAAAGCCCCTCCTATCCTACCCCTAACTCAGTCGATACTGAAGGCCCATTTAACAATGACACAATACAAACGCTGTGACATCTGCACTACTGAAATTATGATTTAGGATGTGACAATAAATCAAGAAACCCAAAAGGACCATGATGATTAGAGAAAAGTTCCACATAACACCAATACCTCTATACCAAGAACCAAAGAAATACCATGGATAACCCTACCCACAGATAGAATCAACGCATGAGGGACCATGAGTTAATCGATAAATTCATTGGAATTTGTCCAATAGAACAAGCGCTCAGAGGTTGGATCAAATCAAAATGGAAACCCAAAGTACATTGTGATATTCAACTAGTATATAAAGGTTTCTTCACCATCATTTTCCACGGGATAGAGGATAAAGAACGAGTTGAAAATGGAGTCCCATATTTCGTTCACTCTGTAGGACTATACCTCATAAAATGGAATGAGTGCTTCAACCTAGACAAGCAATACTTCACTTGGGCCCTAGTTTGGATTCGCATGTACTCGCTTCCATAGGAGTACCGGGATGAAGAAATAGTATTAAACATAGGAAATACTATGGGAAGCTATGTTCGAGTAGATGAAAAAACAAAACATATAAAATACACCTCCTATGTGAGAATATTCATCTATATGGACATCCCAAAAGCACTACCAAAATAATTAATCCTTATGCATGAAGACTATGAAAGGATCCAATCTCTGTATTATGAACCGGTCCTCTTCATATGTCGCAAGTGTAACGAGCATGGCCACTTATACAAAGACTTCCCTCTGAACCAAAATAGCCACAACCTCAGACCAACGCCAAAAAAATACAAGGAGGGATTCCAAAATTTTGAAAGAAAAAGAGATATACTGAGAAGGCACCCAGCACTCGAGAAAAAATGCGATCCTCCCTCAACTAGTAATAGTTTCAAGATCTTGGAGGAGCTCCCAGAATATCTAAAGGAACCAGGAACTGAAGATGGAGGAAACCCAAATTGACAAAAATCAAATGAAAATTCAAATTCAAATGATCCACAGAATGGTAAGGAGAATATTACAAAACCCACCTCTGATCTATCTCTTCACCAAAAAGAAAGTGGTCCTGAAATAATCATGGACGAAGAAATGGTGGAAATAGAGATAGGAGGCTTGTATCTCTTAGGGGTGGAAGATGCATGCATGCAAAAAGAAATTAGCTACATTCCCCAAACTCAGATCCAACTTCTGAAAGAATATTTGGCTAAAGAAAAATATCAAAAAAAATTCGAAGTCTAGAGCACACATCAGAAAGATAAGCAAAAATAACAGAGAGAAAATCGAAAAAGGGGCAGAAAGATAGTTCTACAAATAATCTGATCGATTGAAAAAAGGTTAGTTGAATCAGTCCAATACACCCAGGTAACTAAATTCTTTCATGCTTTATAACCCTTTTCTTAATAAAAATCGCATCATGGATCGTAAGAGGCCACGGCGGGTGCTCCAAAAAAAGGATGATAAAAAAGGAAAATCCTACAAGACAATCCAATCATTCTTTTTCTGCAAGAAACCAAATTCTTTAACCAAACCTTTCAAACCCTAATAGCCAAACTTTGGAGGGGCTTTCAAAGTATAGCTATTGATGCTTGTGGATCCTCTGGGGACATTGCAATGGCTTAGGATCCCTCCTTAATAGCCTTGAACAACTTCTCTTTCACAACCAGCTCCCTATTCGCCTCCTTTCACATCATGGGAACAAAATTTCATGGTTTTTTGCTAAATATCTATGCCCCCCAACCCCAACTCTAAAATATGATCTAATTCATTACATGGATTTATTCAAACAACAACACTCAGATGCCTTTGTTATCTTTTGTGAATAATTCAACATGATCACCTATCTCGATGAAAAAAAAGGAGAAAGAAGAACACTCACCACTGAAGATTCTAGGTTCAAAACACTCATAGAAGATAGCAAGCTTTTATACCTCCCAACCTATGAAGGATTTTTTACCTGGAATAACAAAAGAGGAGGTGGAAATATTATAGCCTCTAGGATGGACATATTTCTGGTATCAAAAAACCTTTTAGAGACAGTAGGCCTCCTAACCCCTAAGGTTCTTCCCTCAACTGGATCTGATCATTAGCCTATTTCGTTAAATTGGTAGAACATAGAAGCTCACAAGTTGAAGCCCTTCAGATTTGAAAAAAAATTGGCTCAACCATTGTACCTTCAGGGACTTTGTTCATATATGGTTGGAGGACATGAATGCCCTTGGGTTCTCTAATATGGAGGTAATGCAGAAAAAATAAAAAATACTCAAAGGAAAACTCAAAGGCTGGAACCATCATACCTTTGGGAACATATTTAAAGACAAAATTTCCATAGAAAAATATCTATAAAATCTTCATACAATCATTATGGAGGAAAGGAAAACAATAGAAAATAAACTAAAAGATACGGTTATCACGACGAAGCTTGAGAAAAGATGCGAGCAAGAAGAAATTTTCTAGAAGCAAAAATCTAGAATAGGGTGCCTCAAAGAAGTGAAAAAAACACATCCTTCTTCCATCGATCGATAATTCAACACCACAACCACAGTCACATTTCAAGACTCAAATTAAAAAAAGGAACCATTCTAGAAACACATGAATACATAGAGAAAGATTTCATAAACGACTTCTAAGATATACTCATGGAGCCGGTCCCTTCAAGAGAACAAGACATAAAGAAATTCAATGTCTGCATTCCAAAAATCCTTACTCCAGACCATAATTCCACACTGATGAAGTTCATTTCTCTACAGGAAGTGGAGACAACTGTCATTCAAATGGAAGATGATAAAGCACCAGAACCTTATGGTTTTACCGTGAATTTCTTTCATCACTACTGGGACATGGTAAAAACTCAAATCTGGGAGTTGGTGGAAGAATCTCATCAAATACTCTGGGTATTTCCCACTCTCAACATGAATTTTGTCACTCTAATTCCAAAGGAAAAAGGATTGGCATCTCTCGTACTTTCTGACCCATATCTCTTTGCAATGTAATTTATAAGATCATAACCAAAGTTATAGCCAGCATGTTAAAAACCATCTTAACTCTACTCATCTCACTTAAGAAAACAGGCTATGTGGAAGGAATACAAATTATAGACGGAATCATTATGGGCCATGAAATCACCCACTCTCTAAATACCACTAAAAAACTAGGAATTCTTATTAAGCTTGATCTTTCCAAGGCTTTCGATAAACTTAGCTGAGAATTTATGGAAAAAATGGTCCTTTATTTTGGCTTCAGTTAATATTGGATGAAATGGATGCTTTATCTCACCTCCTTTTATTTTTTCTCTATTCTGGTCAATAGGGCACCTTATGCTACTTTCTCCCCTTCTAGAGGAATCCTCCAGGAAGATCTACTTCCACCCTTCCTCTTCATCCTTATGGATGAGGTATTAGGTATAATCCTTAAAAACAAAATCTTGGAAGGGTCACTCAGAGGTCTTTCCCTGCATAACAACCCCCCCCCCATATCTACCAACATTTTGTCAATGATAACCTCCTCTTTGGTCACCCCTCAGTTGAAGGAGCTCGCTACGTTTCAAAGGTCCTCAACACTTTCTTAGAGGCCTCATGAACCACCATAAATATTGAAAAACCACATATTTTATTCTTCAATATAGATATGATAACTCAACGCAATGTTGCTCGCATCCTTGGATTCTCTGTCTCCACCCTACCATCCAAATACCTAGGTTCCCCCATTGTTCACTATGTCGTAAAACACTCCTCCTGGAAAGACATATTATACAAGATGGAAAGTAAAATATAATCCTGGACCTTCAGGTCCCTAAACCTTGCTAGTAGACTCACCCTCCTCAAGTTTGTTCTGTAGCCTATGCCCCTTTACCTTTTATTTGTGTAGGTTTCCCCTAAGTGGGTCCTTAAATCCATCTGAAATCTACAACACAATTTTCTTTCAGGGGGGAGGTAATCAACACAAGTGGGAACTAGTCAATTGGAAAAACTTAACCCTACCCAAATGGGAAGGGGGCTTGGAATTTCGAGATACAGGAAAAAAATAATGAAATCCTCTCTGCCCATATTTGGTGGAATTAGATAGCTAAAAATACCACCCATTGGGCACTATTTTGGAATAAAAAACATGCACATGATTGGAATACACCCATGTTTATCCGTTATGACCAGGAGCCTCTTGGTTCATTGATATGGATGGGAGCTAATTGTCAGCATGCTAATGCAACAACATAGCTTTTGGGAAATTAGAAATGGACCCTATGCAAATTTCTTGCACGACTCTTGGAAGAAATTACCCAAATTATCAAATCTATCTAATTTGCAGGATCATCATAACATCATACATAGGCTAGACAGTTCAACGGTCAAATATTTTTGGAAGGATACCTCTCATAATCACTTATGGCTATGGAAAGAATCCACTGAGTGGGGGTTTATGGAGAATAATATACCTATAGACACCATATGGACAGAACTTGAAAAGAGGCAGATAAAATTTTGGGTGGAAGAAGCCATAATTAGATGGTGACATAATACAAAAGGAACCTTCAAAACTAAATAATCCTACTTACTCCACTCCTACAGGAAAATGGAACCTCCTTACCCCCTCTGGAGGAAAACATAGGACTCCAATTATTGGCCAAAAATATCCACTTTCATTTGGTTGATCATTCATCACAAGATCCTGACCTAGGAAAATCTACTAAAAAGAGGCTTATGTGGTCAATCCTTATGTATCACCTGTAGGGAACAATTGAAATCTCTAGAACACCTCTTAGATTCTTGTGTACTAGCAAATACTATCTAGAATCTAGTGGAGAAGAGAGAAAAAAACAAGAGTCAAAAGTGATGTAATCAAAACTCTCCAATAATGGGGTGAGGATCCCTATCAATGCAATATTCTAAATAATCTTTGGTTTCTCATTCCAAGATTCATGGTTTTGAACGTCTGGAAAGAATGGGAAAAAACACAATGCCATGTAGCTTTGGATGGGAATCTAGAAAAATAATCAAGAAACCATTCTAATAGATGGTTGGAACAACAATGATATCCCCAACACCCTGTTAGGATTATTAATCCTCCCTTGTCCAATTTGGTCATATGTCTAAATCAGGAGTCATGTCTAAATCAAGAGCCCATCTAGTCTATTTTTAGTCACTAGGACCATTGGGTCCACTTGGCCTAATTGTGGCACATGTTCCAGATACTAAAGTGTGGGGAACACTAATTGAGACCTACTACCACTAATTGCACTTGCATGCATCAATTTAGGAGCCACTGGGACTGTCGATACTAACCAAGGTCAGTTGAGCTGAGTTGGTGACTAGTCAAGCTAAGTTAGGAGTCAGTCACATTCACTTCTAGTCCTCTAGATTCAGTTAACGCTAGGTTTGCATGGATGCATGTAGGAGAGGCACATTTATCACCTGCCATAGTCAGCTAGCCTCAGATAAAACTGAATTAGACACTTGAGTTGTGTTTTAGAACTCTGTTGAACTCCGATAATGGTTTAGACAAGGTCAGTTAACTATTGAGTCCTCCGATAATGATTTAGACAAGGTCTTAGTTTCCTACAGCCAAGGAGAGTCTAATCATTTCGAATTTCCTCATGTGAATTCAAATTGCTTGTGGATATTTAGCCATTGTACTTCATTGTAATTATTATCTAATTGCTCTTTTATTAATGAAAAGCATTCACAGATGCAAGCCATTTTTGCATTGTTTCATTCTTCAATAACTGAGTAAATTGTGTGATCTATCCTATGAGTTGTGTGTTTGTCCATAGATCTATGTGCTCAATTTAATACACCCAATAAGAATGGTACATCCTTCTTGGATGGGATATGGATCCAAAAGTATTTACTTTTCACACTCACCCCCCAAATACATGCATAACTAGCCTGGATCACTCGGAAATACCTCCACTAGTATTTTTAAACTGAATTTTGATGGTGCGTCCAAAGGAAACCTCGAAGAGGCAGTCTTTGGGGGAGCAATCCAAGAATGCACAGGGGCCATTAAAAATGTTTATTGGGGCTACTTGGGCCATGATAGAAAAAATGTAGCAAAGATATTTGGGATTATAGTAGGAATGTGATTGGGCATGAATATGAATCTCCTCCCTCTTATTTCTGAAGGAGACTCACAAATTGTCCTATCGCTTGCGACTCTTCTACTGAACATAACACTCAGAGAAAAATCTCCCCCAGTTGGAGAATGGAATATGGACTTGACGAACTTGACCAAATTCTTAGCTCCTACAAAGACATCACCTTCCACCACGTTAGAAGAGAAGAAAAATCATTAGCATATAGACTATCCAATGAGGGAGTTAGTTATAATTATACTCTAATCCACAACAACTTCACCTCTCTCAACTTGGAGGCCATTGTCAAAGACTATAAGAAGATGGAAACCATCGCAACCTAGATAAAATATCAGATAACCCAGGGTATTCAAGCCAAACCTGCAATGATACGAATCTAACCATGTGATTACAATGTCTTGATGTTGAACATGGTAGAAACCACTTGATTAGAAGTCATTAATGTAAAATGTTAATAAGTGCGAGGGAAGTCGCTATTGATGTCAATGATTCCCAAGGTATCTTAGTACTTACCATCAAATGTGAATAAAGGAATTGGAGTTGAACACTCAATGGGATATTTCAATCAATAGTCAATGATGTAAACTCATGTTGAAAGCGAGGTAACCTACCATTGAGGCATGTAGGCACAGTAAACCAGACAGCAGAATAATATATGAAACTCACTCAGAGATGACCAACATAACGGAAAATAAACTGACTACAGAAAGGAAATAGATGACCAAACTTCTCTTGAACATGGGCATGGAATGACTTGGTAGTATTGACACGAGAATGATACCAATCCCCCAATGCAACTGACGACAGGAGTATTCTTCGACAACTCAAGCGAGGTAATAAGACTCATGGAATTAGCATTACTCGAAGACAAACGGATTACCCAAGTGCTGAAATGCATATGAAAATGAGTGCCATGTTCAAGAGTAACTATGTACTATTGTAAATACAACCAAACACAAACTCTTTCCTTAATTTCCCCATCACGAAGGATGAGTGCCTCTTTTCATTTTTACGAGTTCAAAGAGGGTAACAAACACTCGTTGTAACTCATCAAGTGATGAGTCCATTCTCATATGTTTTATGAACCTAAGAAAGGAGGGGTTCATTCCCATAAAAGGGTCCTTCATTGTTTGATTCCATGAGTCCAATGAAAGTAAACTCATTTTTCATTTCATGTATACAGAATCTAAAATGACTAAGATGACTCCAAAAGGTCATTTTTTGTAATATTTAGTCCCAAGTGCCAAAAAAAGTATAAAATAATTCCCCAGAGGAAATCTTCCAATCATGATTGGATAGAGTATACCTTTTTCCTAAGTAGTGCCCCTTGCTTGGAAAAAGGGGTAAACTATCACCAGGAAGACTACTCTTCAGGTCCTTTTATGACCATGAAGAAGACAAGTTGACTTAGTGATATTTTCACATTTTAAGAGTCCAAAAAGAGCTTAAAGAAGAGTCCATTAAGGTTCTTTTTTCAAAATTGAATTTTAACGAGTTTGAAAAAAAGTAAAACTATACTCAATACCTCTTCACTAAGTTTTTAACGAGCACGCCGAAGGTATAAAAGGAATTCTGAACATTTTTCATGTTTGAATCCAGAGCACGAAAAATAAAAAAGTAAGCTCAAAGCAGTTTTCATGTTTTAGCCAGAGCATGAAAAAATGAAAAGTAAGCTTAACACCATCTTACTATTTCTAATGAGCTCGAAGATCAGCTGAAAGAATGCTTAGGTTTTCTGCTTCATTTTTTAAATATATTGGAACAGAATAAGAACTATGGACAAAGGGTCATTTCATGGTTTAAGGAGCTCAAAACTAAAAGAAAGTATGCTCAAAATGACTCCCATTGATGGATGATTTCCCAACATGATGTCCAGTAGTTTGTACTTTCCCCAGTATAACTATCAAGTAGCTAAATCCCAATATAGAGAGGTAGGCTAAAATCCCCCCAAGCTTTGTTTTGTATTATTTACAAGCAGATGAAATGAAGGTTCAAAAATTGAGTCTCGATACAATGGAAAAATTCATTTCATTTTTTAATGATCTTGACACAATAAAGGAAATCTGCTCAAGGTGACTTGTTTCATTTTTACATAAGATTGAAAAAAAATTACTATGCTTGTGGGGACCTGTTTCATTTTACACAAGCCTGAAACGGAGAATAATTATGATTGCAGGGACCTGTTTCATTTTTATGCAAGCTTGAAAGAGAAAATAACTATGCTTGAGGGCATCCGTTTCATTTTTTAACAAGCTTGACATAGAAAGGGAACTATGCTCACAGACATCTGTTTCATTTTTTAACGATCTTGACACAGAATGGGAACTATGCTCACTGGGGACTTGTTTCATTTTTACATAAGCTTGAAACATAAAAGAACTATGCTTGAGGGGACCTGTTTCATTTTTACACAAGCTTGAAACATAAAATAACTATGCTTGAGGGTACCTTTTTCATTTTTACACAAGATTGAAATAGAGAATAATTATGCTTGAGGATATCCATTTCAATTTTTAACGAGCTTGACAAAGAATGAGAACTATGCTTACAAACATCTGTTTCATTTTTTAACGAGCTTGACATAGAATGGGAATTATGCTCACAAGAAGTTCTAGGACAACATGATGTCCATATGTTGGTGGGTTTCCCCCTTACATAAGAAGCTAGCGACTTCACTACAGTATGGTTTCCATAGGATGGAGCATATGCCCCCCATTTTACCTATGATGTGAAGAAACTAACTAGACGGGGAAGGAACCACAAGAACATGCAAGACATTAAGGGAAGTATGATGTCTAGGAGTCATACGATGATCGGGTTTAATAAAGGAAAGTTTATCAATGTTCAAAATATTCCCATCACAAGGAAAATACATCACTTGAAAGAGTGTGTACACTACAACTTTCATGGCATAAACATAATCACATCCAAGGAGGAGATTAAAATATAAGGGACCATGGAGTACCATGACATCAATACAGGTAGTTTTTCCTTCCAAAGTAATAGGAAAATGAGGAAGGATCCCTAAAGGCACTGTAGGTCTTCGATTAAAAGCCAGCATCTGATTGGTAGCTGGCACAAGCGGAGGAGAACCTATGGATTTCCAAGTAGTATAGGATAGAATACTAACAGAAGCCCCTTCATCAACAATAGTGAGAAGTATACTCTTAGCAATAACTCTCATAGATATCTGGAAAGGAACAATCGAATGAATATGAGATTCTATTAGCTTACTCCAGTCAAAGGAAGTAACCTCACTACATGGATAGGGTTATGTCGAAAGAGAAAAAAATTCCTCTTGCGTAGAACAATCAGAGAGAGGGAGAAGATGAAGACAGTGTTAATGAGACTACTTCAATATTAACACTCTCTGATGAAAGAATGGGATTGGTGGAGATGACATCAACTCGACCACTTTAACCTCACCCTCCAAAGGAAGAGTGGGGTGAACTAATTGTTCTTCACTGTATAAATAAAGAGTGGGATCAACCGATAATGGGACTAGATTGACTGCTTTGACTTCACCCTTCAATGGAAGAGTGGGATTGACCAAGGATGGACTTGGATCGACCACTTGATCAACCAATGGGATTTCAAGGGCCAACTTGCGATAATCGGTCGAAAGCCGTTTACTAAGGAATAGTAATATATTCCAACAACCTTGAAGCTTCATACATGCGAGAACAAAGGTAAGTACGGTGCATAACCTTACACAACAAGCAAGGATACCTGAATTTTCCTTAACAACTCTTAACCGTAGAGTCATTGGTTGACAGGGCATCATCAGCATGATGATCAGATACTAATGAAATGGGATGTTTAGACCACCATTCCAACACATGAGAAATACTGAGACAGTACTTGTGAAGATGATCACCCTTTAAAAGCCTACAAGGGAACTTAGGTTTACACGAGCTGGAAACATGTACATCCATACTCCTAGCATGATGATCAGTAGCTGGTGGGATTCCAACATGACAATTAGAGGTTGGATCTATCTCCTTTTTCTTATTTTTCTTCTTCTTAGACTTCCTTTTCATATTCTTTTTTTTAATAAATGAAGCATACCCTCTAAGAATTCTTTCAGATAATATTCGAGCTCATTAAAAATAGTAAGATGGTTTCATGCTTACTTTTCATTTTTCGTTCTCTGGTTAAAACATGAAAAATGGTTTGAGTTTAATTTTTTCTTTTTCATGCTATGGATATTTGTGAGAGTTACTACTAAGAGTATACTCTGCACTATTGTTGATGAAGGGGCTTTTGTTAGCATTCTATCCTCAACTGCTTGGAAAGCCATTGGTTATCCTCTTCTTTTTCCAGCCACTAATCAGATATTGGATCTTAATTGAAGACATATGCTTCCTTTAGGGATCCTTCCTCATTTTCCTATCACTTTAGGAGGGAAATATGCCTGTATCGATGTTATGGTAGTCCAAGTTCCCTTATGTTTTAATCTACTCCTTGGGTGAGATTATGTTTATGCCATGAAAGTTGTAATGTCCACACTCTTTCTAGTGATGTATTTTCCCCATGATGGGAATATTGTGACCATTGATTAACTTTCCTTTGTTAAACCCAATCATCGTATGAATCCTAGCCATCAAAATTCCCTGAATGTCATGATGTTCTTGTGGTTCCTTCCCATTCTAGTTATCTTATTCCCATCTAAGGTAAAATGGGCGGAATGGATCCAACCTCTGGACATCATACTAGAGTTGAGTCACTAGATTCTTATGTAAGGGGGAAACCCACCAATCTCTAGACATCATGTTGACTTAGAAATCCTAGTGAGCATAGTTCCTTTTCTCTATGTCAAGCTCGTTCAAATATGAAACAGATGATTGTGAGTATAGTTCCTTTTCTCTGTGTCAAGCTCGTTAAAAAATGAAACAAATGATTGTGACCATAGTTCTCATTTTTGCCAGGCTCGTTAAAAATATGAAACAGATTCCAGCAAGCATAGTTCCCATTCTATGTCAAGCTTGTTAAAAAATGAAATCGATGCCTCTGAGCATAGTTCCCTTTCTATGTCAAGATCGTTAAGAAATAAAACGGATTCCCTCAAGCATAGTTATTTTCTTTTTCAAGCTTTCGTAAAACTAACAAAGGTCCCTGTAAGAATAGCTATTCTTTATTTCAAGCTTGTGTAAAAATGAAACAAGTACCCACAAGCATAGTTATTTTATGTTTCAAGCTTGTGTAAAAATGAAACATGTCACCTTGATCAAAGTTCCTTTTTCGTGTCAATATCATTGAAAAATGAAACGAATTCTTCCTTTGTGTCGAGACTTAATTTTTGAATCTTCATTTCATCTGCTTGTAAAGAATATGAAATGAGGCTTGGGGGGAATTGTACCCTACCTCTCTATATTGGGATTTAGCTACTTGACATTTGCACTGGGGGAAATACCAACCACTGGACGTCATGTTGGAAAATCACCCGTCCATGGGAGTCAGTTTGCGCATACTTTATTTTAGTTTAGAGATCGTTAAACCATGAAACGACCATTTGAGCATAGTCCTTATTTTGTTCCAAGCTGTTTAAAAAATGAAGCAGAAACTCTGAGCATTTTTTCAGCTAATCATTGAGCTCATTAAAAATAGTAAGATGGTGCCAAGCTTACTTTTTATTTTTTGTGCTCTATTTAAACATGAAAACTGGTTTGAGCTTGCTTTTTTCTTTTCTCATTCTCTAAATTCAAACAAGAAAAATGTTCAGAGTTCCTTTTATACCTTCAACGTGATCGTTAAAAGCTTAGTGAATAAGTATCCAGTATAGTTTTACTATTTTTTAGACTAGTTAAAATTGTATTTTGAAAAAAGAACCTTAATGGAGTCTTCTTTAAGCTCTTTTCGAACTCTTAAAATTTGAAAATATCATCGAGTGAACTTTTCTTCTTCATGCTCGTAAAAGGACTTGAAGAGTCGTCTTCTTGGTGATAGTTTACCGCTCTTTTGGACCGGGGGACACTACTTACGAAAAATGTATAATCTAGCCAATCATGAGTGGAAGAGTTCTTCTGGGGCATTATTTTATACTTTTTTGGGCCCTAGGGACTAAATCTTACGGAAAAGGACCTTTTCGAGTCTTATTCATCATTTCAGACTCTCTAAACATGAAATGAAAAATGAGTTTACTTTCGTTTGACTCATAAAATCAAGTGATGAAGGACCCTTTTCTAGGAGTGAACCCTTCCTTTCTCAGGTTCATAAAACATATGAGAAGGGACTCATCACTTGATGAGCTACAACGAGTGTTTGTTACCCTCTTTGAACTCGTAAAAACAAAAAGAGCCATTCATCCTTCATGATGGGGAAATTAAGGAAAGATTTTGTGTTTCATTGTATTTACAGTAGTACATAGTTACTCTTGAACAGGGCACTCATTTGCATATGCATTTCAGCACTTGTGTAATCCGTTTGTCTTCGAATCCTAGTAATTCCATGAGACTTATTACCTCACTTAAGTTGTCCAAGAATATTCCTGTCGTCAATTGCATTCATGGATTGGTATCATTCTTGTGTCAATACTGCCAAGTCATGCCATTCCAATGTTCAAGAGAAGTTTGGTCATATGTTCATTGTCTATAGTCAGTTTACCTTCCATCATGTTGGTAATCTCTGAGCTAGTTTTGTATATCTCTTTGTTGTACGATTTAATCTAAAACATCTAGGATTGTGTTTCATGTCAATGATGGGGGATTCACCATGGCCCTCCTTCAACAAGTTTATTCCTGTCGATTTCAGCACCTCATACAGGAATTAGAATTAGAAATCAATACAAGTACCTTGGGCCTGTATGCCTAAATGGCAGGTTACCTCGCTTTCAACATGAGTTAACATCATTGACTCTTGATTGAAATATCTCATTGAGTGTTTGACTCCAAGTAATTTATTCACATTTGATAGTATGTACTAAGATACCTTGGTAATCATTGACATCAATGGTGATTTCCCTCACACTTGTTAACAGTTTACATTAATCACTGGTAATCAAGTGGTTTCTACCATGTTCAATGTCAAGACATTGTAATCACATGGTTATATTTGTATCATTGTGGGTTCAGCTTGAATACCCTAGGTTACTGGATATTTTGTCCAGGTTGCGATGGAGTTTGTTTGATTCATATTACACGAATCCAATATGTATTGGTTGTGTCTATGTTATCATCTCATGATGGATCTATGCTTGTTTATAGTACCTATGATTGTGTTTATTTAGTCTCTACTACCATGGATCTGCAGTTTATTGGTTGGAAACCATGTTATGAGTCATATGAGACTTGAGTCATTTGTACTGCTGCAACTTCTAGCCAACATCTTTTCCTTCGATTTATTCACTTTGCAAAGCATTGACCTATCCCATCCCTCTAACTTATAATTTTGGGGGAATTCTATTACACCAAAATCACTTCATGTTGAGCCATTTGTTAACCCTATACCTCAATCTCTAAAGCTACCTTGGCTAAATGGCATTGAATAGAAAGTTATCTCCTTACCTTTTCTCCCCTCTAAGAAGGAAGGCGCTCTTTCTCCTAAAGAAAGGTGCAGCGACACATTTTCCCTTCATTCTAGAAGCGTCATCGGTTCTCTTTCCCTTCATGCAAGGTGCACCAACGCTCTTTCCCTTCATGCAAGGTGCGCCAACGCTCTTTCCCTTCATGAAAGGTGCATTGGTGGTGTTTAGAGGGAAAAATGAAGCTTTGAGAATCTTCTTGAAGGTGGATGAGGTGTAGGTCCTTCCCTATCTTCTAGATAAGATAGAATTTGGTTCCCTAACCTATGGGGAAGATCCCTTATACCCCTCCTCCTAATCCTCAACCTACTCTATCGCTTTAGCCTTATAAATGGAACCCTCTCTGCATTATGAAGGGAGGAAGGACTATGGTACTTTTATGTTGGTGTAATTTCTAGGTGATCCATATCATCCTTGGGAGGATTACTATCTTTCTTTGGAGGCTTGTATTCGACTGTTGGATGGAAGGTTGCAGCGTTAATTCTAGGTTGTGACATTCCTCTTTTGTGTAATTATATGTATCTCCTTGATTACATTAATACAAATGTCTTTCCATAAACATTGTTGTGTTGATGATGTTTAGAGATTTATTCCTTAACTATTAGCTTAGATCAATTCATGTTTAGATATGCATGTAATATTTGCTTGTTTCCCCTTGTTCTACAGGGTTTTTCAGCTCAATATCTGAAGGCTCTAGAGCTTGGATCAGCAAAGAGAGAAGAGGATTTGCAGACCATTTGAGCTTTTGATTTTCCATTATTGGCCATGTCATGTTCATAATTTGTCAACGATTATTTCTCTACTTTAGCAGAACATGATCAACTACCCCTCCATAGATGGCCCATGATATTTTTAGTAAGATAGGGTGCAATTGTTCATTTACTAAGAAAGTACTCCCACTCTCTCACTTGTATGAACTTTTCCACTCTTTTTGTTTTGATTCCTAGTTCGTGTTTCTAGGTGGCGTTAACAGCAGTGGTCGAGGTTCGATAATATGTCCTGCTCCTTTGTCGATCAAAAATACGAACAAGAGTATCGGTAACGAACAGAGGAATTGTTCAGTTGTAGAATATCTCCTTGATGTTATCAATAGAAACCCATTCATCGATAGATCGTTCTTCACAGAATTCGTCAGCAATTCTTTCGAACCACTCTAACAGATTCATACAGCCTCTTATGCTTAGTTTCTGGTGTATTGTTCATTCGTTTTCATCTAGTATATTTTTCATCTATGAGATTCTTCACTACACACGAGACAATTTCAACAAATGTTTCATGTGTTTTAGAGAAAATTCTCCTTTGCTTGGGAAATAGTTAGCTTGTTTCTTATAGATTAATTTTGTAGGTAATTTGTTATTTTGTGCTCCCACCACTCCTTAATATCTTTCCCTGATATCATCGAGTTATACTCATTTTTTTCTGATACATTTACCACCGATAATGAAACCAATTTTGCAATTAAACAAATTGCATAGTTACCAATGATACATATTATATATTATACAAGCAATGATATGGAAAATAGACAAGGAATGATGGATAGGACAACAAGTAAGTATATTACTCAAGAACAAATAAAGGGTTCGGTACATCTAGTCAAGCCCATTATTTATTTGGCTCTCCATCATATTTATATGATTTACAAGATTTTACATAACTACATTTTGGTTCAATGAACCATCATGACCTGTGAGGTTGACATATTCTATTGTTATACTTTACAATTATTCGACTAGAGTACCTAGTCAATTAGCTAACTTAGGCTCCTCCAACACTAACTAGGCTCAGAATATACAAGCTCTAGGAAGCAGAGTATCCAAATCCAATAGGTTCATAATCCTGAACCATGTGGGGGAGGAGATGTGGGAGATTAGCAAGGAAAATGGGGGGGGGGGGGGTTCCATAGGAGAAGCCACAACTTGATACAACAATAACATAGGATCATGATGAACATATAGAGGCAATGGCAGATGATTATCGTAAAGAAGCTAAAGATATGGATCTAGGGGAACTTGATCTATATGCGATTGAACAAGAATGTAATAAGAAGGGGAAGGGTTTTGAAGAAATCAGATTGAACTACTGTAGGAATCCATCCTAAAGACAAGTGCTTCCCTGCACCTTGGCATCGAAAATGAACATAAAAAAGGTAGTAAATGAAATAAACTGGAATATGAAGAAATGAGAGGATCGAAAATCAACAAGTAAAGGATAGTTGAAGTGGGAACCAGACTGATGGAATCCGACCAATACCTAGCGATCAAAGTGGACTTATATGAAATCATTAGGGTTTCCCAATGAAGATTCTAATATGAAATATTCACGGGGTGAATCATCCTCGCAAGATAAAGGCATTGCAAAATAAGTTGAGAATGGGAAAACTAGTAATATTTTTTTTGCAAGAAACAAAGTGTTGATAAAAAAACGTGAGGGAGATAGGTAACAAAGTATGGAATGGGAGTAAGGTAATGGTGATGTATTCTCAAGGAACTACTGGAGGGATTGCAATTATAGGGAGACTGAAAGAGGTAATTCTAACAAAATTTTGGTCCACTAAGTTTTCATTGTCTGTAGATTTCCAAATCTATGGCACAATGGTAACATGAGTCTTAACGAATGTGTAACGACCAAGTATTTATCCCTTCAAGGATTCATTTATCAACACTCTATCATGGATTAAAAGAGGGATAGGGGAAAAACAATGGGTCATAAGGGGATATTTCAACCTCATTACTTCCATGCCAAAAAAGAAGGGTGGAAGGAGAAACCTTGGCCCCATTGCTGAGTATTTTTGAGATTTCATAGAAAGAAGTAGTCTAGTGGAATGATGGAAACATGGAATGGGTGGTTCACCTAGAATGACAAAGGTGGAGGTGAAAACCATGTTGATTCTAGATTGTATATATTCCTATTTTTAGAAGGATTAATGAATGGAGGTGGGAACATGTCTACCTAGGTCCTTCCAATGACTTGATTTTATCATTGGTTGGTCATCCTCGTTTGGGAAGGGATGAAACTACTTATCAGAAGACCTTTTTGCTTTGAATAGTACTGGATGGAGAATAAGGACTTCACATCCTTAGGCCATCAATGGTAGGAATACTTGGAGACCCAAAATAGAATAAGGATGTACTAATTTCAACATAAATTGAAGCGTCCATGAAAGAAAAGATCCGTACATGGAACAAGGAGGAATTTGAAAACATATTTGAGGATAAGAAATGCTTGATGTAACAACTTGAAGAAATTCAAAGGGAAGGAATGAATGGTGGGTATGCTGAGGAGCTAAGGAGGATGGAAAAGGATACCCGGAGGGGCTTTATCCTTAGAAAAAACAAGAGGAAATCTATTGGAAGTAAAAGGTGAGAAACCAATGGATTCAAGAAGGTGATAGGAATACAAAGTTTTTTCACCAATCGGTAGTGCAAAACTGACAAAGATCTAGGCTAACTCGCCTCAAGAAGGATACTGGGCATATCGTAGAAACAAGGGGAAAATGGAAGACGACTTGATTTTTCTTTTAGTGATATTATGAAGGAGAATATGATAGATAGACCAGATCATATCTCAAATATCATCTAGCATATCCATGTTAGGGTGACCCTAAAGCAGAATCACCTTTTAATTATGCCAATGGAATTGCAGGAAGTGGAGGAAGCAGTTAATCAAATGGTAGAAGGAACAACTCTAGGGCCGAATGGATTTACCACAAATTTCTTCCATAACTTATAGAATATGATCAAATTTATTAGATCAATTCTTGGATATGATCAAATTTATTCCATTAATTCTGCGATATGATTAAGTTGGATATATGGTAAAGTTTTGAAAACTCTCTACAGGAAAGAAGCATGTTCCATACCTTCAATGCCAATTTCCTCACTCTTATCCTGAAGTCGGAAGGTGATGATACTCCAAGGAAGCTTCAACCAATTGTTTTATGCAATGTCATTGGTAAAATCATTACTAAATTTATTGATAATAGGATTAAACCCATCCTCCCAGATTTGGTGGCTCCAGAGCAATATGGATTTGTGGAGGGTCGCCAAATACTTAATGGAGTCATCATTGTTCATGAAGGAAATGCTTAAATATTCTAGATTTTTCTGTGAATGGATGGCTTGGATTATGAATGTGACTTCCTCTTACTTTTTCCCCATTTTTCTAAATGGGTATCCAACGAACACATTCAAGCGCACTCGGGGTATTTGTCAAGGGGATCCTATGTACCATTGTTTGTTTATCCTAATGGCAGAAGGTTTGAAAAAACTAGTCAAGATAATGACAGAAAGTGGGGAGATCAAAGGGTTGAGTCTCTACAACAGGGATGACAAGCAATGTCATGTCCCCTCCTGTTTACTCAATGGAGTGGACGCGACTATACTGCTGTTGCTGTGAAATGAGAAATCTAGCCCCATGAACATAATAATAAAATGCATTGAAGTAAAATACATGTATAGATGCATTATACATGAAATATGAAACAGAAAAAAATCATTCATTCTAACATTCATCATGTTCATAATAATTTATAAAGCAAATACATTGCAGATATTAAACACAAGAAAATACCTATCTTAAAAATGAGTTGTCTCGCAACTAAGTATGTTGCTGCAACATTCCACCCAACCATAGTCCAGTGTGCTCATAAATATCTCAGCACTACTTCCACCTCCGAGCTGAGCATGATTCCCACAAGAAATAAGGGAACAACAACAGGCTCACACATAGTCAAAGCCATATCAAAATTCATCCAATCCAAAATTACATTTGGTTTTATAGGCTTCTAAGGAGGTGGAAAGGTTGAATTGCTAATCTATTGATCTCAATCATAGAGCTATGGAAAACTGCATAAGATCTGTCTTGGCCTCCCAAATACCTACACACCCAACATAAGGAAGTATCCCCTTCTCTGCTACACATTCCCTTCCAGTGCTCCTGATGGTGTGCATAGGAGAATAGCCAGCTCCTCTTGATCTCTCTGTGAGGTTCCTCCCTTCACTAGGTTTATCAGGAAAATTATGACTTCTTCCATTTCTCACAGTTCAGAACAAAGAAAGGATTTATAGAACAACAAAACACAAATGTTGGGCATGGACAAAAATGTCCTGGGAACCAAAATTGAAAATGGTAAATGGGGAAAAGCAACCCAGGTGAGAAAAATGTTTTAGGAAATGTTTAATGGCTTCACAGAGGAAAAACCAACCTCTGCAAACCCCCAATTTGTGAATTCAAATTCAGAAACGTCTAAGGGCATTACAGGAGGAAAATGACCGCATGAAACACAAATAATCGTGACTCTCCTCTCCCATTCATTGTGCAACACCAAAAACACATTCCCAACCATGGAGAAAATGAATAAAAATTCCAGAAAAATGAAGGGAACGCACAGATAGATTCAATTGAGTGAGAAATGGAAGAATGTTAATGCATAATGGGACGGGAAACAATTTATGGGCCCAATAAGTCAAAATCATGTTTCTAAAAAAGGATGGATTTCCCCAACTCAAATTTGACTGTGATATTGTTTCAACCCCCATGAATTAACTACCTCAACCAATTTCTAAAAGAAATAAATGATTGGGTGAATAAGACAAAAACGTAGTTGATAGCTTTATGGGTTCTCCCATTGACATTTGGATTTACCCTATTTTCTCAAGGATTTGAATATCGCCCCCCCCTATTCCTTGTGAAATCATTCCCCCATCTCTTTAATGTTGCATTAACATAGCTAGTTGTGGTTAGTTTTATTAATTGCATATTTACGTGATGTCAAAAATTATATTTTCCCTCGCTAGCACATGAACCATCGACATCAATTTTAATTTCCGAACATAAAACGCTAAATCCATGGTGGGGCCTTGTCCTTGAGCTCCACACCATGATTTAATAACACTATTTACATCATTTAAATTTAATCCAATTGGGGTCAAAATCGGGGTATTACAAGCAAACACACTGTCAGTTTGTTGATGATACAATTCTTATTGGCCACCTTCTAGTCCAAAATTCAAATATTTTAAGAAATATTTTTCTATCTTTTCGAAAGCTTTGGACCTGGAGGTGAATAACGAAAAGGCATTATTTTTTTCATTTAACAGTCCCAGGATGTCACAGTAAATTATCCTTAAAATACTAGGATTTGAGGGGATCTCCCTTCCATACAAATATCTCACCATGCCTCTAGCTAAAGGGGTCATGAATAAGGTGTCTTGGGATGACCTACTAGATAGAATGAGAAGAAACTTGGCCAATTGGGCCTTGAGACCACTTAATTTGGCTAGAAGAGTAACTCTCATAAAAACAGTTGTTCAGGCAATGTTGATTTACTTGTTCTCGATTATGGCAGCACCAAAAGTTGTACTTGAAGAATTAAAAAGCATCCACTTGAAATTTATATGGGGGGGAACCAAAATTAAAAAAAGGTGGGGTTTGATCAGTAGGGATATGGTTTGCAGACTTAATGATCAAGGAGGACCAAGAATTAGAGAATCGAGGAAAAATAATGAAATCTTGGGGGCTAAAATCTGGTGGAATTGGGTCTCTCATAAGGAGGAACCTTGGGCAAAATTATAGCATACTAAGTATTCGCAATATAAACAAAAACATGACCTCATCTGATTCAATGAGGATAATCTAGGATCACATGTTTGGAGGAAAACCTTTAGCAGTCAAAGCATTATACAAGAACACTGTTTTTGGGAAATATGGGATGGTGGGAATGTAGAATTTTGGAATATTATTGGAAACAAATGCTTGAAATGGCAATGTAGAATGACAATCATGGGAGTTAATTACGGCCAGATAAATGAGTCTTGTTAAAGTGAACCAATTATGGGATGGGGATTCGAATATGGTGATTACCATCAATGAATCCCAATCGATTGGTGGGGGGAGATGTTTCTCGTAAATGAGGTCCCTAGGATTATGGTTTGTTTTCATGAAAGATGCATCAAGATCCAAATGGTTATGGATAAGTTGAGGTGGGGATACTCACCGAAAAAGGAATCTTTAGTACTAATGAGGTTCATGATATATGGACTACCAATGGGGAGACGCAGGAAGAGGCAATGTGGAAAAAGGTGTGGAAGGAAAACGCATGGCCAAAAGTGGCCACCTTTCTTTGGCTGGTCATGAATCGTAGAATTGTAACTTGGGAGAACTTAAAAAAATGAGTCATGGTTGGCCCATCTGTATGCCAAATGTGCTATTAGGAGAAAGAAACTATAAATAATCTTATTTGTTCATGCCACTTTCTTTTTTTCCTATTGGACAAAGGAGTGGAATTTTTTAGATGCTCCAATTACATATGTGGTCAACCTGATCATACCATCACGGCATGGAATACTTATGGCTATAAGAATCTTATTGTGGGTTATATTTGGCTTACATTCCCTATCTTCTTACGATTGGAAGTTTGGAAGGAGATAAATCAGAGAATTTTCCAAGATAAAAATACAATACCTATAAGGTTTGGAGTAGTGCGGTCATGCATATCCAAGAAATAGTTAAAATTTCCAAATGAGAGGACATGTATTGGGACATGAATGATTAAGAATATAGAATCCTGGTTGAATGATGTCTAACCAAAGCAGACCAATTGTGGGAAAAAAGGAAATCAAGGATGCGTCTCTAGGATAGCCCAAAGGTTTTGGAACCCAACTCAGTAGGTTATTTTAAGCTTAATTTTGATGGGGCCTCTAAGGGAAACCCTAGATCAACTGGGTATGGAGGTTTGATCAGAGGCCAGGATGGAAACATAATTCAAGTCTACCATGGCTACATTATCCATTATTCAAACAATGTTGTTGAGCTGAAATGGATTATCCAAGGCTTGAATTCGATATCCCTCCCTTCTTGGGAACTTGCAATAACCAATTAAGGGGATTCAAGAATCATTATTCAAATAAGGAGGAAGATTCAACGTGGAAAATGGGCATCAAAGGTGGCTTCTAGCTGGAAGATGATGTGTAACATGAAATAGTTGGAAACTCAAGTAGTAGCGCCTCACATGTGGACCTTTTTCCATGTCATGCGTGACATAAACACTAGAGTTTTCGACCACAGAGAATGTATGGGAAGAGGTGAAAAGACGAAGGAGGGCTGCTCAGTTGGAAGATTTTGGGCCATAGGATTGGTCTTTTTGATGCATGGAGCTAGCTACCTAGGACACGGAGTGTAATTGTGGTAATTAAAGTGACATGTGGCATTTACATGTTGCACACGAAAGGACCCACATGGAGATTACAAACGCCACCTCTCGCAATAAATAACCTTCATCCTTGGGTGCTTACAGTACTAATCAAAATCAAAATAAACAAGAAGAGCATTTAAGACTCAATGCATGTGACAATGAGGAAGGGTTATGGAGAAATACTCGAAATGAGGATGAAGAATGCCATCATAATGTGATGTGATAGGATATTGAATAGGATTGTCCTACACACTTAGAATTAGTAGATATTCATGATGATTGAGATTAGTAGAAGGAAGAGGACAAGTTATATAAACACAGACATAAAGCCTACAATTTACCATATTTTCTAGTGTAGTGTTTCTTTTAGTGAGATTCTGTGTGTCTTAAAGAGGCAAGGTCAGAGTATTGTGAGGTGGAATTTACAAAGGAGGGGAGACATGACCCCAATGGGAAGGAATTCCAAAGAAATGTTGAAACGGGGGAAAAATGAGAAGAGGATGAAGGTAACCCAAGAACAAAAGAGGGATTACTAGGAAGCCAAGTTCTTTAGGGATAGAATCTCTCTGTCAATATGAGATGAAATTGAAAAATTTAACGAGGACCTATGTGTTGATACTCAAAATGGCATGGTTAGTGAAGAGAAAAGTTAAACACTGTTGGAGGGATATTCAAGGGGAGGAAAGGGGATGTAATCCCAGGTTACATTTAGAGCCCTAGGTTAGCTAGGATTCACAAGGTTAATCAATGGCATTAATTTCACGAATAATGGAAAGTGAGATTAGATAAATGCTAATAAATGTGCAACAACACTTTCAAGACAAGAACTTTACTCCATCAATGAAACAAAATGCATCGTAACTAACCATGCATAATATTTACATAAAAATGCATCATGAAATTTATTTTGAGAAAATAAAACTTTAGTTGTCAGTATAAAATGAAAGTGTAATTAATGCCTTTTTAACGCTTAAGTGGTTTGAAATATCTTCTTTCAATGCACAAAAGAAAATGTTCAATTTCATTTAGTTTTGAAATTTTGAATAAGATGTTAAGTCAAAGTTCTGTTTATAAAATACAGATCTAGATGAGCATGAACTTTGTGCTCGAGTCGTGGATAATAAATTGCACCAATAATTTTTATTCTTTTAATGTCTAAGTAAAATAGAAAATAATCTATTAGTGCACAAAAGAAAAGTTTCCGTTATATTTATATCCGCAATTTTTAAATGCAATTAAAATTTTGAGTTCATTAATGTGGAAAATATCAGCTATTAATGCAAAATGTTTATTACATTCACTTAAATTTTGACTTGTCGCTCATTGAAATTCTACGCGGTGAATGTATGAAATCAAAATAGTTCAAAATTAGAATGGATGACTACTTATGTTCGCAAATTGCAGCATTAGAAAGTATAACGACTAAGTATAACGACAAAATGTTAAAAGTATGAATTTGGTCAAGTTGTTAGCAAACATTTAAAAAAATGATAATAATATTTACAGTCCTTATGCACATAATATACAGTTTTGCAAAATGTAAAAAAAAGAATAGAAAAACAACATCAAGGCTGAACAATATGGTGGAGTAAATATTCAAATATGCCCAAATATATTTTGTATTAAGATGGAATTGATAGACATCATTACAATATGCTACGACTGGTTTAACCCTTTAGAAAAGGAGGCTTCTGAGACCCTACACAATTCTCAACAGCTCAAGCACCAGTCTGGTAAAACTAAGACAATGGAGACGACTCACCACTCAGGTTCTACTGCAATAACCTATGTGTGTGGAAACATTAGTAGGAAATATATACAGGAGAAAACAGAAAGCATGGAACCTCCAACTGAAGGACACTTTCCATTCACCCTAATGGATGGACCTAGATTGTATTATTACCCACAACCGCTTCCTATTAGGCTCATGGATGACTAAGTATGGAAGGAAAAAATATGCATAAGTGAACGCTAGTATGAGATCCTCATTTTGGAAGCTTCGCAGAGCTTTTAAATGTTTTGGTTAAGAAGATGAAGTACTTCGACAGCCACAGTGAGAGAAGGAAAATATTTTTGTAACTGTCAGAAGCTGAAAATTTATTGTGTCATTTACATTTCAATTTGATTAGTGCTTTGTCTCACTGTTCATATGCTTTCAAATGAGGGGGTGGACCGCAAGTAACCGACGTTGACCCTGTTGTCATGGGAGATTGAACATCACTTTGTTTTGCATTTCCATTTGTTATGAGCTCCAACATAGATGAGAAAACCAAGCATTCTGTGGGAATGTCAATCAACAAGGAAACCTATGGGTCAATCTGCAAACTTTTTCGATACAAGCTTTTCAGAAGATATAGATTACTCCAATGGGATTAGTACTACAAATTTCATTCAGAAATTAACATAAATGTTATCTACTCTACATGTTTCAATAGATGTATGGACATATGTAGATAGCCAGATATATGTTTTTTCTGACAAAAAGTTTTTTTGTTGAAGTTTTAGAACAAAAATTAGGTGCGTATACAGATTCGAAATATTAAAACAATGTCAAGGAAAGTGATGACGAGACTGAAAAATAATACTTTGGAACGACCCTCGAAATTAGTTTTTGATGTGACCCAGGCTATCCAAATGCCTTTTATAATGGTTAACTATAGTTAGAAACTGTGTTCAAAACGCCCCTGTGCTATCGACTTCCACTTTGCTACATTATTTATGTTGCTATCCTCCCTTGTTATTTGATACCTTCTTGTGTCGAACTTGGCTGTGCTTCGAACCTCAGGATCTAATAGGTTTCCTCTTTTCCCAGGAGAGCATTTGGTTCAGTAGATGTAATCTAGGGTTTGAGGTTCTACCTGGACGCTGCGTATTCAATTTTTGTTTGGGTGATGCTAGGAGCCTCTCATTGCACACATTACATCAACATTTTTTATTAATCCCTTGTCAAAATTAGCACCAGCGTGCACCATATACAAAGAGTAAGTTCCAATGTATCTGAAGTGTATATCCCAACGATGATTTTGTGTAATTTATTATTCCAAATGTTCTTCCGGGTTGCACATATGCATTTTTCAATGTCTACCTCTTGTTGGAGATACTACACCCAGGTAGGTTCCAATGCAGGATCACCCTAGTTCACTCTGTAACTGACGAGTGTAACTGATGGGATGTAGTAGATCTCTATATACCACCATTGTGGTCTAATTCCTCATCAGAGCTACCCAGGGATTATTATATGTATTGCAATCTTTTTCATATGTCAATACACAATTATTTCATTCCTTCTCTCTGGATTTCACTATTTTTGCTTTGCAATCTGTGTGTTCTCTCTTTCTAGATAGATATTTCTGTCCAGGTGTTCAACACTCATATACATGGTATCAGAGCTCTATTTCTAGGACAAAGGTGCACTAGTATTCTTTATTTTAAGGTACATAAGATTGAAAATTGTTTGAAGACTAGAGTTTCCAAAGGAAGCTATTTTCACACCATACAATTAATTTGCATGGGAAGCAAAGATGAATATCTTTCTTCGAAGTAGAGGATTGTATAGGATTTCTATGGCCATCGAGGTTGAGCCTACAATAGCCATTGAAAAGTCCAAATACCTCAATCAGATCGATGAGACCTACAGAGCCCTCTTCATGAACATCTCCCCTGGGTTGTTTTTCCATATTTCTTCTTGAAAAATTCCCAATGAAGTTTATAACAACATGAAAAGACTATTTGGAAAGAAATATGAGATGAAAGGTCACATGCTCGGAGTAGAGATGGTCTCTTTGGATCCACGAAGCTTTGAAAATATACGTGATCTCTTCACATGATACAAGGATTCGCTGCTGCAACTCAAGGGTTGCGAGGTTGATAAATATAAGGAAGAAGCATGGATGGTTCTATCCATTCTCTCAAAGCTTGGACCATAATACTCTACTTTTGTCTCCATACTTCATTCATTGAGGTCCACCTCTGGTAAGAACTGGACCATGCTTACTCTTGATGCTTTTATTGAATGTCTGACTCATGAACAAGACAAGATCATCAATATGGGAAAAATCAAGGGCTCCAAGGAATATGCTCTTGTTGTGCATGATGGTATTCATAACCCAAAACAGAGATCTAAATCTAAACACAAAGGAAAGGCACATGTAAATCCAAATGAGGAAGGGAACACCAAACCCTTCAATGATTCCTCTGGATCCAAAGGTGAAAAACGGAAGAAAGGAGAGAAATGCACATACTATCAAAGAGGATTCTATCAAGAATCCTCATGCATGAATAAGAAGATAGATCAGATGGAACAGATACTTCAGAATCACAACCTTTGGGATCACATTCTAGAGGGCGCCAAGAAGAATACTAAAGATCATTCTCTCAGGAAAGGTAACTCTAGCCATGTTTTGTTTACCATTAATTCATCTTCCTATGCCTGGATTGTAGATTCAGTCGCGTCTCACCACATGGCTGCCACCAAGGAAGCATTCTCTTCATTGGAAGCATGAAAAGGTCCTCCTATACTCATGGGGGAGGATTCTCCTGTCAAGATCACCAACAAGGGCATAATTGAACTCAATCATGGTAGCTTTGAGAATGTGCTACATGTTCCAAAACCATCAGTAAATCTTCTCTCTATATATTAGATTTAACATTCTGGCACCAAAAAGAGAGTTGAATTCACTCTCGATGTTGTGAATATGTTCAACATACAAAGAAACTATAAAGTTTTCACTGGTTAGGTAAATCACAAATCTAGGCTTTACACCTTTTCCGAATTCATTGAACCAGATTCTTCCTTATTACTTACGCATGTTGATGATAGTAGTAGGTTATGGAATAAAAGATTTGGTCATCTTAATTTCAAATACATGCAGCAACTCTACAAGCAGGGAATGGTCATTGGCTTTCCCAACATTCATTTTTTCAAAGGATTTTTTCAAGGATGTGTTCTTGGCAAACATCTTCAAGAGAAGTTTGGAAAAGGGAAGGCTCATCTCCCTTGGAGCTCATCCAAAGTGATCGGATGGGACCATTTCATAATATGTCCATTACCAATGTGAGGTATTTTCTTACATTTATTGATGATTTATCACGATATACATGGGTGTATTTTCTCAAGAAAAAATATGAAGTTTTTTAGCATGCCAAAGACTTCAAAGCATTTGCAGAGAATTAGTTCACGAGAAAGATCAAAATCCTCCACATAGACAATGGGGAGGAATATGTGAACAAGAATGTTCAACATCTTTGTTCAGAGGCAGGTATACAGTTGCAACATACAATACCATACACTCCACAACAGAATGGATTGGCTGAGAAGAAGAATAGATCCCTCAAGGAGATGGCCTCTTGCATGTTGCATGCAAGGTCTCTTCCTTCCAAACTATGGGTTGAGGCACTTAACTACACCTAATACATACAAAAAAATATCCTCATAGATCTATCAAGGACATGAATTCTTTTGAGGCATGGAGCGGTTGCAAATCAGAAGTCACCCGCTTTCGAATATTTGGATCACGTGTATGGGCCCGTGTACCCTCTGAAAAGAGGAAAGCATTAAATCCTCATAGCACCGCATACATCTTCTAGGGATATCCCGATGATGTGAAGGGTTACAGGTTGATTGATCCCTCAACATACATGATATTTATTGAATGAAGTGTCGAGTTTGAGGAAAGCCCCTTACATGCACTATTGGAGTCACATGAAGAGACCTTTGTTCCTCTACCTGCACCAAACATCTGTGATGATGAGTCCACTCATTCAGATCATGATTAAGTTTTGAGTTCTGCATGACAAAGAACATGAGCATGAATACGCTGATCCACATCCTATCTCCCGTGAGAGAACAAGGAGCTTAAGCGAGATATATGCACAGACAACCCCACAGGATGCAGGTGACCTTGTGGGGCATCCAGTGGATTCGAGGAGAATGTAGTCCCAATTTGAAGAGCCTTGTCATGCACTCATAGCTACCGAACCAATTATTCCCATGCATTGTTACACAGTTATATCTTCAGACTTACGGGCCTATGCAGAGGCTACATGGAATCCCCTCTAGGAAGCTGCTATACAGGAGGAGTACAACTCTCTCTTTGAGATTCAGACTTGGGATCTGGTTCCACTTCCGTCAAACAAGAAGCTTGTTAGATGCATATGGGTCTACAGGACCAAGAAGGTAGCATACGAACAAATCAATAGATACAAAGCAAAGCTAGTTGCCAAAGGTTTTCAGCAAGTTCATGGGTTAGACTATGATGAGACCTTTGCTCCAATAGAAAATATGGATTCCATTTGATTGGAACTTTCCATTGCTGCAGCCAGTAGGTGGGAATTCAATCAAATGGATGTGAAGAATGCATTTCTTTGCGGTGATCTCCCTTACGAGATCTACATGGAGCAGCCACGGGGCTTAATACAAGATTCATCCTTGGTTTGAAGGCTGAAGAAGTCTCTCTACGACTTCAAGCAAGACCCAAGAGAATGGTATGCCAAGATGGAATCCTACCTATTTTCTCAAAAAATTGTATGGTGTAACTCAGATCCAAATGTATACATGCTTAGGACAGTTGAATCACTCATGCTACTAGTTTTATATGTGGATGATTTGCTGATCAGTGGTAGCTCGACTTCAACACTTTCTACAGTGAAGAGGATTATGCATGATAGGTTTTCGATGATGGACATGGGCCCATTACATTTCTTCCTTGGTCTTGAAATCAGCGAGGATTCCTTAGGCATCAAACTATCTTAGGAAAAGTATTCTCTAGATATGCTAGAGAGATTCCATATGATAGAATGCAAGTCTGCATCTACTCCTTTCCTATCTGGGGTCAAACTTGAGGATGGTCGGGACACTCCATTAGTTGAAAACACTATGTATAGACAACTAGTGGTGAGCTTGTTGTATCTTACACACTCTAGACCAGACCACTCGTGTGTGGTTGGGGAAATCTCCCAGTTCATGCAGGAGCCACATGAGCTACATTGTAAGGCTGCCAGGTAGATCCTTCAATATGTACAGGGAACCATAACCTTTGGGATTCACTATATAGCAAATTCTGCATTGGATCTCATTGGTTTCACTGATTCTGACTGAACTAACAATAGCAATGATCGCAAGTCCCCATCTAGGTGCTCACTTAGTCTGGGTTCATGGCCCATTTGTTGGTCAAGAAAGAAGCAGGATGCTATTGCTCTATCTTCACCCGGGGTCGAATACAGAGGGGTAGTCCACATAACTGTTCATACTTTGTGGCTATAACGTTTTCTCACTGAGTCAGGCATCCAGTTCAACCGGCCTAATATCCTCTAGTGTGACAACCAGCGTCTAGAGTTCTGTAGAGATCCAGTACAGAGGTAGCGAACGAAGCACATAGAGATCCACATGCACTACATTGGAGATTTTGTACATGAGCGGATCATTGACTTCCACTTTTGTCCTTCAACTTAACAGACTACTGACATCTTCACCAAGACCTTCACTCAGCATAATTTTCAGTCTCTACATGATCGTCTTGGAGTGAAGGACACAGTTGCCTAGCAACTGTCTTTTTCTTCTTTTCCTACATTGTATGATCCGGAAACAAGATCTTTGCTACTCTATGACGTTAACATGAATTGCATAAAGAGAACGAATGAAGCTCACAAATTCACAAGAAGAGAACCAAACAGCATAGACAATACGCACATAAAGATAACAAGTTGATAACGGAGTTCGTCCAAGATGGACTACGTCTCCGGGCCTGCTTCTCAATAGGAGGGCCGATCTATAATCTCAGCATAAGCCAAAATACATGGCAATGATACAATGATACCTTGGTGACAATGTTTAGGAA
>LPNX010553542.1:239132-267781 GCA_001517045.1 Pseudotsuga menziesii
CATGCATTCTTCATAGTCTGCAAACAACTTGTCTACCTTGTCGGCCATCATGTAGAAGACATTGTGAAAGTTTGCCTCGATATCGGTGCGGGCATCATTAGCTTCCATCTTCCTCCTTCGGTGTGCACATCCGATCTCGGACTTGTAAGGCTCTAATGTGCCCACACCAGCTTGCAGTTTAGCCCTCGTGAGCATCCACACTCACAATCCAACGTCAAATAGCCCTGCTCTGATACCACATGATCCGGAAACAAGATCTTTGCTACTCTATGACGTTAACATGAATTGCATAAAGAGCACGAATGAAGCTCACAAATTCACAAGAAGAGAACCAAACAGCATAGACAATACGCACATAAAGATAACAAGTTGATAACGGAGTTCGTCCAAGATGGACTACGTCTCCGGGCCTGCTTCTCAATAGGAGGGCCGATCTATAATCTCAGCATAAGCCAAAATACATGGCAATGATACAATGATACCTTGGTGACAATGTTTAGGAAGAAAACCGCTGCCCAAAACACAACAAGACTGCTTCCAGCAACTTCGAAGCCTGAAGACGGTGTAAAACGAGTATAAACACTCGTACCTTCCTCCTGCAGAGCTACGCAATCTCCCTTCTCTCCTTTAGCTACAAAGTCTCCACTCCAAGGCATGAGTGGGAAATGGCAAATGAATGGGTTTATATAGGTTGGCTTGCCCTTCTTCACATGACTCTCATGGATTCCTTTGGTTGCAACTAATTTGCCTATCTTGTCCTTGGTTACAACTTCCCTAAGTTGGTTTTCATGTGGCTGGGCTTTTAAGAACATAAACCAAAAATATGGTTCATGCCCACATGTCCATGGGTTTTCACATTTAGTTACTTCTCCATAATGACATTTACAAAATCCAACAATAATCCATTACATACCAAAATCCTTCTTTTAAATAGCATGTTGGTTTTTTTCAACCATAAACCAACTTGTTACAACTTCTTTACAAATATGGCATGTTTGTTTTTGGTTACAACCATGCATTAACTTCATAACCACTCAAGGAATAAAATAAATGAGTAATATGTGAGTAATTTTTCCACTCACTTCAAATATTAATCATTTTACAATTTCTCATGAATAAATGCATGAATGTCCTAAAACTCATTTTAAGCACAAATGCATGCATGCTAGTCATCATGCCATGTCACCATGCCACATCATCATGCCATGTCATCATGCCACATCAGCGTGCCATGTAGCATGCCATGTCATCATGCCACATGTCACCTTGTGATTGGTCCGTACTATATGGATACCATGTGTCATCCTCTGAGTGGTGCCACATCATCATGTTTGTACAGTACGGATGCCACGTGTCACCTTGTCAGTGGTGCCACGTGGCACCTCTTTTTGCCAAATTTGCCTGTTGACTTTATAGAACAGAACGCGATAACTTTCTCATACGGAGTCCGTTTGAGGTGAAACGAACGCCGTTGGAATTGTCTCGACGAGCCGTTCTATCTAGTGATAGTTTTGCTGAGATTGGAGGACTTCAAAATTTTGCCTTTTTGGATCCTCCTGGATCATTGTATCTTGAGGGGGAGATTTTCCCTCTTTCCTCATTTTATTTCAGTGTTTATTAGTTGCAATGTTTAGGTGACCTGTTATGGCCTTCGTTTTTGGGGCCCTTTCTTTATTACCCGATAGTAGTGTTCAAGGGGGGTGTTGGAGATATACACCTAGGTAGGTGCCCATGCAGGCTCACCATGGTTCACTTCGTAACTGACAGGCATAATTGATAGGATGTAGTAGAGCTCACTAGACCACCACTATGGCGTGCTACCTCATTGGAGCTAGTCAAGGAATATTAGATGTATTGCAATCTTTTTCATATGTCAATACATAATTATTTCATTCCTTCTCTCTGGTTTTCACTATTTTATGCTTTGGAAGTTGTGTGTTCTCTCTTGCTGGCTAGATCTTTCTCTGTAGGTGTTCAACACTCATCTACACCTCTTCCTTTTCCAAGGTTGGCCTGCCTCCTGTGTGTTGATCTTCTATGTTTTCATCAATGTAACAGAACAACACTCATCTACACCTTTGCCTTAGTCAAGGTCAACCTGCCTCCTGCTTGTTGATCTTGTATTCACCAGTGTAACAAATCTGCATTTGTCTTTGGACATTTTTTTAGTTACTAATCCTGCAACCTCCATCGTGTGTGTTGGAGCATTTGATTTTTTTAACCTCTATCTTAATTTCTTTCCAACGGCTATCTTCATGGGCATTTTTTTTATTGATGTATGTGTTTTTCTGTGCTTCGAATGATTTCCACCTTCGTTAACGTTGTTCCACTCCTATGTTAGCATTTTCTCTAGCCGGTTTTCTGTCATGTCACCATGCCAAGCGTTTTTTCAATTTACTATCATTTGCCATGCGCTGTGATGACTCTCCTTTCACGGCGTGCTAGTTTCATGTGCATACTTCCAACTTATTGTCTTTGGAAAAAGTTTTATATAAAAATTCAATTTATAACAACTCATTCCATATAAAGAAAACAAATTCCAAATAACCAACACCGTATGTCTTCAGAATTTTACGTGTCTGTAGATCATGAATACCAATTTACCAAACATAAGAGTGCTATGTATCCTTTTGGAACTCGAAGAATGATAATATCCCATTTCAAAGCACGCTCATGAAGCCCCACATGTCAACACCTTTCACCTTAAATATTGTATTCCTCCACCTCAAAGTTCCATGCATATATCCTTGAAAAGTTGGGGCCACTTCAAAATCGGCCCTCCTTTTATTTTAATTATTTTACAACTTTTAATTCATAAACCTCAATGTAGCTATTATGTAATTGGTGGAAACAAGAGCTCTTAACATTATTTGAAAACTCCACGTAATTTGAAAAGAAGGGTCACGGGGAGGGAAAAGTTTTTTTTTTTTTTCAAATGCATATGGAAATAATAAGAGTGGGGGTAGCTTTTCATTTTGGAAAATGGGAATGGTATGGTATTGGATATGTGGGATGTATGGAAATAATGATAGTGGGGTATCCTTTTATTTTGGAAAAGGGAAAGAGGACATTAAAGAGGTGACACCATAGAGAATGGTATGGCATTGGATACGTGGAATAAGGAAAAGAGGTTAGGAGAAATGAAATGTGGACTACAATATGTGAACTCAAAAGCAAAGCGTGGCAAAATCTTTTGTTAAAAATAATGAAATATATAGGAATTTTGTAATGAGACTTAAGGAGAAATTTTTTTCAATTTTTAGACTTTGGACATAATGAGACAATGTTAGGCTCATTTCGACTTGCTCTTCTATTTTGTCGCAGCCTCTTCCATCGCAACCTTTCTTCATCTTGCACCGAGAATCTTCATTTTTTCGAACAAAATTTGTTTATCTTTTCTTAGGGAAAACATGCCCTCAACACTCACCTGGGGTTGATCATGAGCTACTTTATTCTGAAATTTATGTCGGGTTGAGTTTACTATGAAACTCGTGACAGATTTTCATTATCGCTTCCACTGTTTGTTGCAACTCTTCCTGGACCTTCTACAATTGTTCCACAAGTTCGGAATTGGTATGTACTAAAGTAGTTACTTCTAGTGCACCCAATGTTTGGTGCAATTTTTCATGAATTGGGTGGATTGTTCCTGTAGCTTTCTCTATTTCTGTTTGAAGCTATGCGACATGGTCTATTCATTTGTTGTTTTTGTGTCCACAATCTAGCTACTTGTTGTTGTATTATTTTAAAATCAACATTGTTGCTCATTTTTTCCACTATTGGCAATTTCTTCAATTCATTTCTTGAGCTTATTAAAACTTTCTTTAGTAGTATGAAATTGTTTTGTTACTTTCTCTCGCTCTGTATCATCCACCAATGCTTCCCATGACTGAGAAACCTATTCACATGCCTTGGCATAAAGTGCCTCAGCCTCCTAAATCTTCTACGCAGTTTCCTTTACTATGTTCCATCGATCTTCCAATACCTTAGGGGGTGTCTTGGGATTCAACTTTGTTTCCAATTCTATGACTCCTTTGCGAAGGTTTCCATCTACTTACCCAAGTTTAAATATTCTATCTTATGGGAGCATCTCATTTGTAATTATTGCATCAGAGAATTCACTGTAAGTTAGTCAAACAGCCTGCTCCAATCTCTTCCTGTCATCCTCCCAAGTTTTTTCTTTCAACTATGTTTCCTTGACTTTGTTCTTTAGCATTGTGATGGTACTTTTGGAGTTCTTGAGTAGGTCAAATAGTGCATGCTCTCTTGTATTCATTTCCTCTACTGTGGTATGATGAATAGTATGCAGTAGATACATCAGCACTAGAGAAAAATAAAGACTCATATGACCAATATCCTTGATCATGGCATTATGTTATGGCGTACCTAACTCGACTTCCTTGGACATGACTTGAAACTTTCTTTGTGATGGTGTCAAAGGTACATTGGCAGGCTGCTTGTGAGATGGGACAGTTTCTTCTAGTGACACAGCTGGATATGGTTCCGAGCTGGCCGTTCCTCTTACTTCCTTTACTGCAAAACAAAGAGTCTGTAGTAAATCCGTAATGCTATTGGGGTGCTCGCACGAAGTTGGTTCCACTTTTTAGTGCCACTTAAGAAATCGAAAACGCACTTCCGAAGTGTAAATCGATAACGCATATGCGTTATTGATGGTACGTTCGAAAAAACTCGAGCCCAAAGACGAGGCTAAGGTTAGTAAGGAAGTATCACATATGCGATATATAGCATATGCATTATTTAAAAGTTAAACATCGCATACGCAATATGGAAAAACAAAAACAAAAAAATAGAGGCTGCAGGCCTCACTTTGTCATTTGCAGAGTGAGCGTTTTGGGAGAGCGATAAACTGCACCAACGATTTGTGTTTGAGAATTTGGAGGTCGATTTGGAGGTGGCTATGTAGGTGGCTTAGCTCCAATGGCAGGTAACTACTCATATCAATTACAAATTCTTTTCAATTTTTTATTGTTTTTGTTAATTTCATAGTTTCTATATTTGTTTAAAACAAATTTAATAAGAAAAAATTAGTTAAATCAAAGAACAATAAATTAAAACAATTTGTATTTTGTTGTTTAAATCTTAACAGATAACATAAATGAGAAAGATACTGTGGAAAACAAACCCAGTAAAAACCAAGAACCAAACCCAAACATGAACCCAAACACGAACCCAAACCCAAACCCGGAGGGGGAAGAAGACTGAAACTCACATATTCTTGCGTGTTTGGGTGCATTGAGGCATGTTAGCTCATCTTTTAGAGGGGGGATCATTTGAGACAATCTTTAGCTGAGGCATTGGACACCATAACAAACACAATTGTTAATTCCCAAGGAGCTCTGTACAACATTAGCTCATACAGAGAATCCATGAGGCAATACTATTCCGATGGTTTGAGTTATAAAGACATCAAAAACCTAAAGATTACAAAAGACCAATTGTTTTCATTATTCCAAGACCCTAGCACCGGATTGGTTCCACCCACCATTCGAGCACACATTTCCATAGACTGGTGCATGGAACCAAATATAAATGCCAGTTGGATGGATCGCTAGTATATGGTCTTCGATGAATACCTTCGTGGGAATAAGGACATCCCATTTTATTTCCTCAGGAAGTTGTATGTAGAATTCATCCTAGGGAAACATGTTAACTATTTCGATATTTTAGTCTTCTGAGGTGTTGGTCATGGGATTCCCTAAGATAGGGAAGGGTCTAGGATGGATCCTAACCATGTGCCATGCCCTCCACGTACACCAAAACCCCCTCAGGTATATCCTCCTGTGGGTCCTGTGATTGAGGATACACAAGAGGCCTTATTTGACTTGGCAGATACATTGCTTCAGCATCGGACTGATGTCCAAGGTGTTGGCACTTCTAAGGCCGACCCATCGCACAGTAAGGATCCATCTACATATCGCACTAGAGATGCAGAGCGTTCAGAGCGTTGTTTTACTCCACACCCTTGCATAGCATGTGGAGGCATATGCTATGGCCCTGCTTCAGAGTTCCAGGATGATGGATTACTTTGATTTGTAGGTAAAACTCATTATTTTCATATTATATTTTGTTTTATATCACAATTTTCAATTGTTTTGCAATTTATTTCTATTTAATTATCTAACAAATTATGTGAACAAATATACAGCTGGTGTACCATGGCACCCCAGATTCGCATAGTCTCCCAATTAATGTTGAGAACATTGATATTGTTGTCAATATTGCATATGCATTTGTTTCTTCACCATTAGCTGTAAGAACTATACTTTTTAATTTTTCAACGTTATTTAAATATTTATAGTAGAGATTGTAACATTCAATACATCTAATCTGGATACAATATGTTTTATGCAGGGTGATCAGGATGAGTACATTGAATCCCAGCCTAGTCCCTCTCATGTAGAGGTATATTCCAAGATGCAGATATTATTTTAAATATGCTTTTAATTATGTTTCGCTTTCTTTGAAAAAATCATTTTTCAGCCATACTGTATATGTCTCATTTTCTTTTTATTATCTGACCTTGACATATTTTACTTTTTCCATGAATATATTGAGCCATTAATGCTTGAAGAGCACCAAAGTGAGGTTGTTGGCGACCCACCTCTTCCCCCCCGCCAGGTATATGTATGTTTCGCTTTCTTTGAAAACATCATTTTCTGTCCATGTAGTATATATGTCTGATTCTTTTCATCATCTGAATTTGACATATGTTATTTTATGTAAGATTCTAGTGAGGAACCGGTTCTTGAAGAGCACTAGATCGATGACCCACCTTTAACGAGCCAGCAGGTATGTTTATGTATCACTTTCATTTAATTGCGATTTTAGTGATTCAACATGTACTTTTTTAATTTTTTGAAATTGTCTAATTGTATCTTTATCCTTTTGTACATAGCCATGTGAGTTTGATGAATATGTCCAAAAAGTGAAGTTCTTCGCTCATGCAAGTAGAAGTCCTTTTCTCTTGTTGCTAGTTAATCGATCCACTAGTTACACACCTTGTCACGTCCCCCAGGTATATTTATATATTACAACTCTTGCTTATATTGCTTTTCCTACATGCAAGTATCTTTTTCCTTGTTGCCCCCATTGATATGTCTCTTTTTCTTTGTATTACTTGAAAAATTGACATATGTTACTTTATGCAGGCATCTATTGATCTAGTGGTGCTTGAAAAGCACCAAAGTGAGGTTGTTGTCAACCCACCTCTGACGAGCTAGAAGGTACGTTTATGTATCACTTTCTTTGTATGTTTATGTATCGCTTTCTCTAATTTGGTGCTTTACCTTTGTACATTTTTGTACGTTTATGTATCGCTTTGACATATGTTAATTTATGCAAGAATCTATTGAGCCAAGGGTGCTTGAAGAGCACCAAAGTGAGGTTGTTGTTGACCCACCTTTGATGAGCCAGCAGGTACGTTTATGTATCACTTTCTTTGTATGTTTATGTATCGCTTTCTTTGATTTGGTGGTTTCTCTTTGTACGATTTTGTACGTTTATGTATCGCTTTGACATATGTTACTTTATGCAGGAATCTATTGATCTAGTGGTGCTTGAAGAGCACCAAAGTGAGGTTATTATAGACCCACCTTGTTATAGTGGATTTCACCACTTTATGTGAATCACACTTTGTATGGCCTTCCCCTGTCCCGCTATAGACTCCTTAGACCCCATGGACCATTTTTTGTCCTTTGATGTTTCCTTGATCATTCCTAAAAACACATGAAAAATGATACACGCGATTTTTTAACCTCTAAGCACGTATATACGCGGGTTTGACCACTAAAACCGTGACTATCGACCTAAGAATTGATTATATTGAGGTGACCTTTGTTGCCTTACCTACGATATTGAGGGGGTACTTTGTAGAGATTATTCTGCGAGTGTCCCGGCTAGGTTGGGGTCGGACAGCACAGTCGTTTTACGCATTGAAGCCAAGAGCCACAATAATTGGTTACGTATCTCTGCTTGTAGTGTATGGGACTTTCGAGCCTCTCCTAGGTGAGACATACCTGCTGCATTCGGGAGCTCACATATCCTCCCCTTGGTTTGCTTGTATTTTGGCTGTAGATTTTCTTAGGAGTGTGCTCTTTGTGCGCTAGTTGGCCTTTGGGATCGTGGTTACTTGATTATATTTATACTCTCTTGAGTTCGAGTCCTTTTATTTTCGACATGCCTGGTATCCTATCACCCATCTTTGGTCCTAGTACGGACCCCAGTGTCAAAATTAGGGGCATCACAGCCCCTTACTGTGCTCATATATTTGGGAATGGTAACATGCCATCCTCTACTCCATTTGTGGAGGATGTTGACTCCCTTCGCTCGGTCTTTGCACTTGTGGTCACCCTCATGGGGGGTGGTGGTGGATGCATGAACATTGGGTCGACACCTTACTTTCCTTTTTATGTCCTATCGTTCACAGCATTGTTTCCTTTGGATGCAATTGTCATGATCATTCCTCTCTATTTCCTATAGTTTGGATTCTTTATTGACCAATTTGGTTTGTTTTGGACTAATATGGTGGTCATATAGGATCTGGTTTTGGTACACTCTCTTTGAGGTTTCAATAAGTTCATGCCTATCACAGGTATTATGTCTGAACTAGCATATAGGTTAGGATATCACATCCGCTTGCACTTATGCATTGCCTTATGACCGTTCCATCTTAACCTTAGGTACGAACCCATTCCATGGTATCATAGAACCTTTATGCTGCTGTTAGAAGTGGTACTATGTGAATGGTAGAGATTTCCTATACATGGGTGTCCTAGTTAGCTCCCTTTTGCATTTGGTACCCATGCTGTGAGTCCTCTCTTAGGTCTAGGAGTCCCTTTTAGTCCTGCCATGTCCTTGAGCAAGAGCTTCATACTCCTCTTGAACTTTATGCTAGCCATTTCCCTGGGACTCCCTTATGTCAAGTTGTAATTGCATTATCATGAGCTTTGCTTTCCTTATTGAGCTTTATGCCGGCTCCCCTGACATTGTGTTTCAGCCATATAGCCCGAGCTTGTCTCATGTCTAGCCATGCAGAGCCATTTTTTATATCCTTCGTAGCTTGATTCCCTTTTTACCGGGAGAGGATTTTCCCCCGAGTGTCGATATCCTACACAAGTATCCTTCCATTGAGCATAGGTATGTTCCACTACTTGGAACTAGTTTGTTTGCCCTTATGACACTCGTCTCCTCCTAGTTTGTAGCTATAAAGCTAGTTTATTCTTTTTAAAAGCTTTTCAAATAACTGAAAAAGTCCAAAAAAAATAAAAAAACCAAAAAGCCAGACAAGGAAAGATGTTATCTTTGGCAGCTGTCGAGTTGTGTTTCCCTCGAACAGAGCACTGTATATCACATCCATTGGTTGGGTTATAGTTTGACTTTAGGAGCTGTACTCGTTTATCTGAGTTTATCTCCACCAACTGGTTAAGCTTCCAGTCCCTATGGAGCCTCTCTTGATGCCTCCTGTGTCACATAGATGTCCCAATTTGTATATCGAGTCTATGCTACCTTCATTCAGTCACCATACGCCATTATGCTCTTGTTCCAAGGAAGTTAAAACCTGAGTCAGCCATTCCTTAGTTATCTTGACTTTGCATATTGGCCATTCCCGGTACAGTTACTAGTTCATGCACCTTATGATCAATTCCTTCCACATTATAAAGCTTTGATGAGTACCTCATGTTGGATGATGGGGGATGCCTTAATGCCCTCCTTCAAGCGGATTTCATCCCATCGACTTTAGATCATTTATTTTGGGATTCGAATCTAGAGTCCTTTTGAGTGCCTTGAGACTTGCAGTCATCAGTGGTAGGTTCTCTCGCCATCGACAGTTTTTGGGAATACATCAATTTCCCCTGATCGATGGATCCTCTCAAGTGTTCGAACTCAACACATTTATTCACACTTGTTAATTTTCACTCTAGTACGTTGATTCCCATTTTCATTATTGGTGGGTGATCCCGCGTCTGTTAACGGTATACATTAATGACCGGTAATCAGACGATGGACTACTATGTTCGACCTCGACACCTCTATTCGCATAGTAGGACATGTACTTGTAGTGGTTTGTGTAGAAGACTTTCCATATTGGGGCATCTCTTATATGCTACCTCCTTGATCGTGCCAGCGTTCATGAGATTTCAGCTCTCATGACTTGATTCTAGTATATGTTAGACATTTCCAGCCACGATGGAGATCTTGATCTATTATATATCTTTAGCCATTTTGGAGATCATGGTCCTTTGTATATCTTCATCATGGAGATTCTGATCTATGTATATTGTACGTGGCGATGACCACATATGTGATATCATGTATTATGCCTATTCATGGCCTTTGTACTCTTATGTATCCAGGACTGCTACATGTACTTGCAATTATATGTAGAGTTGTATTATTGTACTATGCTGATTGGATGGCTGGTCTTCCATTTGGGATCCTTCATCACTCCACTTCTGGGATGGACTTATAATGTATTTCGGCCATCGTATGACCCCTTTGACCTCACACATTAGGGGGCATCTGTTATAGCGGATTTCACCACTTTATGTGAATCACATTTTCTATGGACTTCCCTTATCCCACTGCAGACTCCTTAAACCCCATGGACCATTTTTTGTCCTTTGATGTTTCCTTGATCATCCCTAAAAACACATGAAAAATGATACACATGAATTTTTAACCTATAAGCGCGTATATACACGGGTTTGACCACTAAAACCACGTAGATCGGGATGTGTGCATAATCCAAATCCTTTTGGATTTTTCCTTGACATGGATTCGACTCATTTGACTCCTGTCCTTCCCTATGCCTTGAGATCGCTCAGATTCGACCTTTCATTATCCCTTTGAAATCTATATAAGGAACCCCTTGGTACATTTAAGGCAAGAAGAGAGAATTGAAACCAAAGAAACTATAGTCCATTGTTGCTAGAACTTATGCTTGAGTCTGCATCCCTTTGTCCCTTGGAGCACTTTTGTGTTCTTCCCAAGCTTTCCTTTTGCTTGTGAGCTTGCTATCGAGAGATGGAGGATTGAATTCGTGGAGGCCCAAGTGGGGGATTTAGTTTCTCTGGTTCACAGACGTGCCATCAGAGGTTGTATCTTGTAATCTATGATTTATATTAATAGAAGTATCTTTTCCTGTCCAATAATGTGTATTTGAATTAATATTTTATCCATTGGATTATGTCAAATGATTTTACATTATTGATTATATATGCTAGAATAGATCTAACACCATGATATATAGAATGCTTGTATTGTTTACTTGTTGTTGAGGAAGTATTCTATAAATTCAAGCTGAAGATTGGAAAGCTCAACGGGGATCTACTTCAACCGTCCGGAATAAGGTACGAGGTCTGATCCTTTAGTGTTAGACATTTAATTTCTATTGCATATTGGAAAGGATTGATTTCTGGAGTCAAGCTATCTATTGTGGTACCCCAAGCCATAGGAATTTATCTCCGTAACACACCTCTTTGCCCCTGCTAGGTACATGTATGTTTCACTTTCTTTGAAAACATCATTTTCCATCCATGTAGTATATATGTCTCTGATTCTTTTTATTATTTGAAATTTATATATGTTACTTTATGCAGGCTTCTAGTGAGGCACCGGTGCTTGAAGAGAACCGAATCGGTGACCCACCTCTGACAAACCAGCAGGTACGTTTATGTATCGTTTTCTTGGTACGTTTATGTATCACTTTCTCTAATTTGGTGCTTGACATTGGCATACATATTTTTATGCAGCTCGATAGTGAGTAAGTGGTGCTTGAAGAGCACCCAATCGGGGTAGCTGTTAGTGAGGCACTACAACCCAGCATTACTTACTCACATACAGTAAGTAAAAATGTTATATTGGTTTAGAATTTGAAGAAATGTACATAGAATTTTTATAGGTTGGTAAACTAACTTACAAATTTTGGTTTTTCTATAGTCTCCACTGATGTGACCTATCCCTCTTGTTCAACGAAGGGGATCACCAGTGAGAAGTCGGAAAAGAAAGCTATACTTCTCCGAAGACATTGGTAGTGGCAGCGAAAGGGGGGATAACTAGAATAAATGTATAGGGTGGATACATAGATGTAACTTTTTGTTTTTATACACACGGATGTACAGTTTGATCCACTATTTTGTATTATGGCTATGTGGCATGCCAATTTTTGCAACATTATTTGTATACATGTATAATATAAAGCAAGGTTCAAATTTATACATATATGGTTGACTTGATCTTGAAACATGATATGGTTGACTTGATCTTGGAACATGATATGTGTGGTTCACATGTGTGCTAGTATGAATTTCCAATACTTAAAGGAAGAATTTATGACTCATCAACTTTTTAACATTATGGCTATCCTCAACTTTTTAACATCATAACCATACCATACACTACCTAAATTACACTAGCATCATACCATACACTACCCAAATTACACTAAATTTACATGTATTTCTACTTCTAAGTCATGCATGCATGTGTAATATACCATATCATACCCTACAATACCCTATGATACTAACATACAATAACATACCATAACATAACAAAGTAACATCATACCATAGTAACATACCATACCATACTAATATACCATACCATACCCTACAATACTAACATCATACCATACAATACCGTTTAATAACATAACATGTACCATAACATCATTCCCTACAATACCCTAGCTCCATCTCATACCTTGTCAACCCTAATGATATCATACAAATTGGTGTTCATAAAACCCTAGTTGGTTTTCAATATGTACATGTCCATGTGTTTCTAGTTCCATCTGATAACTTGTAAAGAGGTCACTAAACCCTAGTTCCATCTCATTACTTGTCAACCCTAGTAACAACATGCAATTTGGTGTTCATGAAACCCAGTTTTTTTCCAATTTGTACATGTCCATGTGTTTCTAGTTCCATCTCAAAACTTGTAAAGAGGTCACTCAACCATAGTTCCATCTCATAACTTGTCAACCCTAGTGATAGCATGCAATTTTGTGTTCATGAAACCCTAGTTCTTTTTCAATATGTACATGTCCATGTGTTTCTAGTTCCATCTCATAACTTGTAAAGAGGTCACTAAACAATAGTTCCATGTCATAACTTGTCAACCCTAGTGATAGCATTCAAATTGGTTCTCATGAAACCCTAGTTGGTTTTCAATATGTACATGTCCATGTGTTTCTAGTTCCATCTCATAACTTGTAAAGAGGTCACTAAACCATAGTTCCATGTCATAACTTGTCAACCCTAGTGATAGCATTTAATTTGGTGTTCGTGAAACCCTAGTTGTTTTCCAATTTGTATAATATTTCCATGTGTTTCTGGTTCGATCTCATAACTTGTAAAGAGTTCACTAAACCCTAGCTCCATCTCATAACTTGTCAACCCTGGTGATAGCATGCAATTTGGTGTTCATGAAACCCTAGTTGGTTTTCAATATGTGCATTTCCATGTGTTTCTAGTTCCATCTCATAACTTGTAAAGAGGTCACTAAACCATAGTTCCATCTCATAACTTGTCAACCCTAGTGATAGCATGCAATTTGGTGTTCATTAAACCCTAGTTGTTTTCCAATTTGTACATGTCCATGCGTTTCTAGTTCCATCTCATAACTTGTAAAGAGGTCACTAAACCCTAGTTCCATCTCATAACTTGTCAACCCTAGTGATAGCATGCAATTTTGTGTTCATGAAACCCTAGTTGGTTTTCAATATGTGCATTTCGATGTGTTTCTAGTTCCATCTCATAACTTGTAAAGAGGTCACTAAACCCTATTTCCATCTCATAACTTGTCAACCCTAGTGATAGCATTTAATTTGGTGTTCATGAAACCCTACTTGTTTTCCAATTTGTATATGTCCATGTGTTTCTAGTTCCATCTCATAAATTTTAAAGAGGTCACTAAAACGTAGTTCCATCTCATAACTTGTAAACCCTAGTGATAGCATACAATTTGGTGTTCATGAAACACTAGTTGGTTTTCAATATGTGCATGTCCATGTGTTTCTAGTTCCATCTCATAACTTGTAAAGAGGTCACTAAACCCTCATTCCATATCATAACTAGCAACCCTAGTGATATAATGCAAGTTGGTGTTCATGAAACCCTAGATGGTTTATAATTTGTACATGTACATGTGTTTCTAGTTCCATCTCATAACTTGTAAGATGCATGGTTGATGGTTTTGCAGGGTTGACCCACCAATGCAAGAATTTCATTGAAGGAAACTGAGCAAAAACTTAGTTTACGAAATCAATGCACAATGAAGTCAATGGTCCTTGAAATCAAGAGGGAGAGGGTCAGCTAGAGGGAATCACATGCTAGGAGACCAACGAAATCGATGATTCATCGATCCGACCTACAGTTACCGAGTGATGTCCAGTTGAAAGTCACATGAAAATGTTGTTCACGGACACTTGGTGACTTTTGGTCCAGGAGCGAAAAACCAAACGGAGCAGCAAAATTGCATGCTGTTGGCTCCTGCATGTGTGTATGGGAAAGGACGATATGGGAACCCTACTAAAAAAACCACGGTCGATGGTTTTCATGCATTTACCCCCAAATGAAATAGTTGCAAGTGTTGACCCAGCAATGTAATTAAATGTATATTAAACTAAAAACATCAAAAAATGTAAATTTCAACAACTCGAGAGCATGTTATTTTCTGATTTCTATTTGTTGGTGTCTAAAGACACCATTCTTGGAACCTCCAATGTGCCATAGATGGTTTTTGTATCCTAGGCACACGAAAGGATAGACATTAGTAACATCATAAGAAAAAAATAGAACTCAATGAAAATGTGCAAACATGATTTATAGATAACTCACCTGAGGTTGTACAATTGTGTTTATAGTGTCTAGTATCCTCTGAATAATATTATGTCTATGAATGGTATCGGTCAATCATAGGTTTATTACATTGGGAATAAACTAAGGCTAAATAATTGAAATTGTGCTTCAGCATTCACTTTAAAGGTTAAATAACGCACCTGACAATGCACTCATAGAAGTAGGCCATTTGGATCAGCTATGGTGCCGATGGTGTCCATCAATATTTCATGCTCTATATGAGGTAGAAAGTATCATACATTTGACCTATTTTTGTGATCAAGTGTGTGCAGCTTGATGTTTATACCAACTACTAGGTTAGGGAAGTGGTATACAATAGCTCCCGGTCTATAATCTTGATATACATACCCACCCTTCCTTTTTGGTTTTGTTGCAAGTGTCAAGTACTCCCCTTTTATAACCATCGAGCCAGTTGGGAATTCAATATTTTTATCATCTGTAACAGGCTCGAGAATGGTTTGTTTTCCCTCTAAGAAATGGTGAAGCAATGTGCCAACCAATAGTCAGAATCCCATTCATTATTTTTTGGGGAAATCACTGCATATATTTGACCTGTGAAAGGAAATAGGTCGAGTTAACAATACATTTTTTAAATAAGGTCTTGCATTTTTAATTTCTACATAAATTAAATTCTACATAGGTCAAGTAAACAATACATAAATGCATTTTCTTATTTAGGTACTACTCATGTACTTGCTTGTATGAGATCCGATATGTGATAATAGTCTGTAGAAATATGTGTCTGATCATCTTCCAAATGGTCTATTTCATTAACCCCATTGAAATTGGTGCCAAGTGTCACTCGATCCCATGTATCAACGGTATATGTATACTCACAATCACCCCATTCATCGATGCTATAGGAACTGTAAAAGTAAGCCTTCAATCTTGTCCAAATTTGTAGGCCGAGTTGTCTGAGATTCTAATTGAATGAAATTGTCAAGTTCCATGAACTGTGTTCAACCAATGTGTTTTGGATCAGTCCACATTTGTCACCTACAAGAATATTCTCCATGCCAGGTGTTTCCTTTTTTCTTTTTCTCCCATGACATATGCACACCATTTCACTATAGCTATAGCATCTTGAAGGAGAGCACCTGTAAACTTCATCTCTTCCCTTCGAAGGGATGTTTTTATGCATACACCAGCACCATCGTGCTCTCCTTTTCCATGACCAGTTTCAAAGTAGTTCCATACATGTGGCACCTTGTATTTTATGTGCAACAAACACAACCATTGAAATAGATGTGCATTCTTGAACTACCCAGCACAACCATTTGACCAAATGAAATGCCAATAAAATAGTATATCCATAGCTATCACATGATCATAGAATAATTTAAATAAATGCCGCACATAATGGATGTCATGGGTCCAGTTGTCACTTATGTAGAAGTGACTTTCTTTCAGTATCACATGTTTCTCTTCATTGCTATCTGTCCCATGTCGATACATGATATGCAACATTATGCTCACCCGCTCTCAGTGACAGTATTGACTTTGTATTTCCTTTTGTGGTTGTAGGGTGTAATTTTCTGCGAAGTCAACCACTCATAGTATTGTTCTAAGAGGGAAGGTGTCCCGACATATTCTGAATTGCTCATCTTGCCACCGTGCCATATTGACATGTTGAATGTACTGTTGGATATTTCCATGAAAATATGAAATAAAATCACATACTTGCACCTGGTGTAAAAAAATAAACAGTGTTATAAAACAACATAAAAATGTGTGTACATGAATATTAATATGTCAATATTCAAGAATTTACCTATGAAGTCACCAATTTAATCTTCCTGCTTTATTTCCCATCATGTAGCTGATATGTATCATATTTATAGTTCTGATTCTCGACAACTGCATTCCTCAATGCTTGATCTTCACTTTCATGAATGCAATCAGACCATAATGACAACCCACCACAATTGTTGCAAGAACCGTCTATACGATGTTTTAAGTAATGTGACTTCCCATCTTGCCTCGGACACATTATGCTATGGATGAAATCTCTGGATGACATTGTTGGTACTGTACTTGAGCATTCCTAGACATGGTTAGGATGCAAAAAATGATGTATATGTGCAAATGTATGGTAAGATAGGTCAAACTCTATGTGGTATCTACAACAACAAGTGTTCCATATGGTATTAATTCTAACATACCAAGGCTTGCATTTTTCAAAAGATCTTTTCCCGAGCCTTAGCTCTAAATGGGAAACTTTAAGCATCTTGAACAGTTGAGTTTGTGTCATGTCATATAATGTTTAACATGAGGTTCATTGTTTCTAGAACCCCTACAATGTCTTAACACATCCTTCATGTTAGAAGAAGGCCTAGTGTTATCAGTCCAAAACGTGTGCACTAGGCCCTTCACTGTTTCGACTAACTTAATGTATTTGTGGGGCAACCTACCTCTAAATCCCCATAATGTTTCCATTTGTCCCTCTACATCAAGGTCGTCTCTTCGTACTAAATATTTTTTAAGTGTATTTGGATGTAAAGGCACAATTTGTGATTTGCATTTAAGTAAACGACGTTGTCTTGTGGATCTACAGACAATTGATTCATCCAATACATGGCGAGGCACATTACAGTCCTGTGAATGAGTTTTTTACCAATCAATGTGAATGCAACAGCAAGAGATTTAACAATGTGATTACTTGATTCGATATTCTTCATTGATCTTATGCCTAAATTTCTTCTAACAGCTGCCATATTTATATATTTAAGCAAAGCTAAAAACAATTGGCATTTACCATCTTCAGATTTGTTATCAAAATATTTTTTCATTATTTGAGAACAATGATGAAGGATAGTGCATTTAGCCACCTTACCTTCCATGGAAGTCAATTCGCTCTCGTCCACTTGTATGCGTTTAGGAGTTCTATTTCATTTTGATGTGAAATTTCTTGTCGTTTGAAATGTTGGAGTGACGTTTACATCCACTATAGGCTAACAACTTCGATTAGGATATTGAACCACCGGCGATGGTTGTTGCTGAGTCACATTTGCATCGGGAGTAACATAATTATTGAACTCTTCACAAGATTGTCCGATTACTAATGGATCAATAATATCATCTTCCCTATAACCAGCTTCGTTTAATGTTGCATTATCTTCCTCAGCCTCTACATTACATATCTGTTGAGGGGGACTGGCAACTATTTGCTCATCTAATGAATCTCGACGATTTCATGAATCTTTGCTCTTTTTTTCTTTTTTATTTTCAGCTTCTTCTAGTGTAATCACCTTCCTCGCTGACTTTCAACCTCTATTGCCTACATTCTCCATTGAAATCCACCCAAACTTGTACAAAACCTATGGAATTATGTAAGTAATGATTAAATTGCAAGTTGAATAGTTCTTTGTGTGTGAGTTTAGGAGAATTATGTATTTTTCTACAGTAAGCCTGGACCACAACACGCAACCCAACATTTTTTATATAACACATGTCTCACATGTGATATAACGCATGTCCGTTTTATCGCATATGCGATTTAGTGCATATTAAATATACAACTTGATTGATCCATGCTTATCAAATATTAAAATATTAAATATCAAATGCATATCAAACTTGGACTGAAATATGTTAAACTTCTATAACCTTACAATGGACCCCATACCAATGGTTAAGACCTCCAAAGCTATCCTTGGACCATGGTAGTGTCTATGATGATGATGATGATGATTACCATGATGATGATGATGATCATGAATAGTATGACTATGATGACAATGCTTATGATGATGATTATGATGATTATGAGGATGATGATGACTATGAGGGTGATTATAATGATGATGATGATGATGATGACAATGATGATGATGAGGATGATGACTATGATGATGAGGATGAGGATGATGATGATGATGATGATTACGATGATTATGAGGATGATGATGACTACGAGGGTGATTACAATGATGATGATGATGATGATGACAATGATGATGACAATGATGATGATGAGGATGAGGATGATGAGGAGGAGGAGGAGGAGGAGGAGGAGGAGGATGACTATGAAGATGATGATGAGGATGAGGGTGATGATGATGATGATAAGGATGATGATGATGATGACGACGATGAATATGATAATGAACAATGATGGTGATGATGATGATGATGATGACGATGACGATGATGATGAACAATGATCGTGATGATGATGAGGAGGAGGATGATGACTATGAAGATGATGATGAGAATGAGGGTGATGATGATGATGATGATGGGGATGATGATGTTGATGTTGATGTTGATGATGAGGATGAGGATGATGATGACAATAACAATGATGATGATGAGGATGAGGATGAGGATGATGATAATGACGACGATGATGAGGAACAATGACAATGATGATAATAGGTTTAGTTGAAACTTTGCTTTGATTTTATTTTCAAGCATTTGCAATGGAATGGTGATGATGATGACGAGGAGGATGATGATAATGATGATGACTATGATGATGATGATGATGATGATGATGATCGCGATGATGACGATGATGAACAATGATGGCGATGATGACAATGATGATGATGACGATGATGATGATCACGATGACTATGGCTATGACGATTATGATGATGATGATGATGATGATGATGATGATTACGATCATGATGAGGAGGAGGATGACTATGATGATGATGATGAGGATGAGGGTGATGATGATGATGATGATGATGAGGATGAGGATGGTCATGATGTTGCTGCTGCTGCTACTGATGATGATGATAGGTTTAGTTGAAAATTTTCTTTGATTTTATTTTCAAGCATTTGCAATTAAATGGTGATGATGAACAATGATTATGATGAGGATGATGATGACGATGATGATCGCGATGACGATGATGATGAACAATGATGGTGGTGATGATGATGATGATGATCACAATGATGATGAAGATGATGATGATGACGATGATGATCATGATGATCATGAGGATCATGATGAATATGGCTATGATGATGATTATGATGACGATGACAATGATAGTAATGAGGTTTCACTCGGTTATTATAAATACTAATTACTAAATCTTGAAAACTGTCGAAATATTTAATACAAATATAAACACTCATTACACTAATGGACACACGCTTGTTTGAATATTTCTTGTACCAGATGATCTCTTCTATTCTACGGACCATACATTTGCAAACATCTATGAACAACCATCCACCCCTCATATCTCTCTAGTCCCCCCCAAATATATCTCCCATAACGATCCCTCTTTTCCCCTTATATTTCTCCTCCCTTCATCCCCCCCATATATTTCCCCTACCCATCTATCCCTCCCATGATTCCCTCTACACCTTCCTCTCCCTCCTTTGACTCCCCCCCCCCTCTTAACCAATGTAATGTTGGGCCATGAGCCACCCCATAGACCGTTTGGATGGAATATTGGGAGTCTAGATGGTATTATAATGAGATAAGGATGCCATTACTCTTTTTTACTCTTGTGCCAAATTAGTTAAACAAAAATGCATATGTGTTATAACACATAAGCGATATGAATCACATATGTGATATAGTGCATATGCGATATGAATAAGCTATAACGCATATGCATTTTTTTTAAATTAAAAAAATTGGCAAGAATAAGTGTTATCTCTGAGAATGTCCAAATGGGTTTGGATTACAATGTATATATACAGCACATATTTTCATGTTCAGGGCCGTATAAGCTGAAGGAATCTTAGATCTGCATTACTAATTGAGGTTTGAGGAGGCTCAGGGCTATTGGCTACGAAGGGAGAATGGAGTCCAAAGTACTCCATTGGATTTAGTTGCAGACTGCTTACCCTATATAGCTGAAATATGCACCACCGTGGAAGCTATGTTATGAGTTTCTTTGTAAGCATATTCGATCTTGCTGTGTCAATGGAGATAAATTTCATGTACCGTGAGCTTAGCACAAGCAGGTTGGAAATTCTTATTACTCAGAAAATCTTTCAGATAACAAGTTTACAGAATTTACGCATCTGCCTGGGCGATGTGGATGAATTTTCTGCAGCTTCGGTCAGTGCCTGGCTTGTGTTTACAAGAGAGACCTTGCGCAGTATTGTGTATATGATGCATACAAATATGAATGTGAATATCTTTGAGAAGTGTGGAAGGCAGAAACTGGAGGAATTAGTTTTGGGATTCACTTCGATTTCTGGTGTGGATCGAAACTACCAACGGATACGCTAGGATCAAGTTGCTGTAGAGGGTGAAACTAGGAAAATGTTTAGAGCTAATTATCTTGATCGGTTTGGGAGAAGTGTTCTTTTGATGAAGCCTGGAAATCAGAATACAATGTTGCAAGACAATCAACTGCGCCATCTGGTTTATCTTCTTGAGAATGCCATTATGAATTTGCCACCTGGCTAGGAATAGATGGTTTGGCTAATTGACTTCAATGGATGGTCATTGTCCAATTCTGTGCCCATTTAGATAGCTTGCGAAGTTGTAAATATTTTACAAAATCACTATCCTGAGAGGCTCACTGTTGCCTTTCTATATAACCCTCCAAGAATTTTTGAAACCTTTCGGAATATTGTCAAGTACTTTCTTCATCCAAAGACATTCCAAAAGGTGAAATTTGTTTACCCAAAGAGTGGGGAAAGTAGTAGCCTTCTGGAAGAAGTTTTTTGATATGGATAAGCTTCAATCATCATTTGGAGGAAAGAATAATCAACAGTATGACCATGACGAGTTCTCAAAACTTATGCACCAAGATGATGTAAAGACTGCATAGTACTGGGCTATCCCGATATTGGGGAGACCACTGATCTATTAAATGTAGTGGATGTAAATGACTTCACAATCATGTGGCCAAAGTTCTACCAGATGATTTCGAGAGCTACTAAGCTGATTTCTATTGAAGAGGTGAAGAGAAAGGTGCACATATTGTGTGCTTTGACTGGGCATGCGAATGTGGTTCATTTCCACAACTCATGATTATGTTTACATTTGGAATTCTGATATAGATACCGAAAATGGATGGAGCATTCCTCATATGAACACCACTAAAACAACAACAACTAGTTTCGGTCAAATTCTTGCTAGGTGTCCTTCTCAAGTATCTCCACAAAATCGAGTAACTGAAGATCAAGGAGGCAGTGAATGCCATTTTAGAGGTTCCTTTTAAATGTTTAGAGTTATAGTTTGCTTATAAAAGCAATTCTGTTTGCTGACAAATGTTTCTTGTAGTTTACACTTGTCTTAAAATACTTGTTTAAAGGGATTAATTGCCCTATATTAGAGGAGGTTCGATCCTTGAATATAGGATCTATGGTTAGTTTGTGGATAGCATTTTTTGTATAAGAGGAGGTCCCAGCTAAGGGCTCCAGAGGAGAGGGGTGAGTTCTTCCTTTCAGGAGAATGCAGGGGACTGTAGGTTGGCAGTTTTGGGAGCAATGCTTGATGATTTGTAAGCACATCTGTGTAGCATGAGCATTTTGCAGCTTCAGTAACAGGTTCTAGTTTTGAATAAACTTGATGATGATCTGCCCTTGTGTTATATAAATTGTCTCTCTGATAATTTTGTTATGTATATGGTCATTCATATTCCATTACAATAATTCTTATCATGAGATGACAGTTATCTTTTATTTTTACAAACATTGACAGTTTCACTTCATGATTTAGGATCATAGTACCTGGATATTGAACTTTGTGATTGAATCCATGTTATACAACATCTGTTGAATTCTTTTGCTGCTCTGATTCATACCAGCCTGCCACTTTAAATGCTTTGATCTTATTATAAATACCTGTATTTACCAATATGTGATATATACCAGCTCTGTTTACTCTAAATTGTGTGATGTTTTGATTTCATTCCAGAACTGTGTAAGCTGTACAAACAAGTAATACTAGCCTAGTTCCTTTTAGTACTATAAGTTCCATTAGCCCTAGTTTGATTCCATCCTGTATTTTCAGTTTGATTTTATTTGATTTATGCATTTTTGAACAAAGATTTCCTTAAGCTTGAATCCTATAGTCTAGGTTCAACTTTAGGGATAACAATAAGGTTTGGCATTATGTTCAAAAATAGCTTCGGACTATTGAACCTATTGGCTAGGAAAAATAAACCAGGACTATTTCTTGTCTTTTAGAACTCTATCAATATGCTCAGTTTCGATGGCGTGTTTTGCTATGACAGACACAATATTTTTTATGAAAATTTTGAATATTATAGAGTACGATCTTACGATTCTGAATATGTAATTTGTTCCTTTAAAAGTATGTTCTATTTATTTATTATTATTTTTCTTAATGACACACATCAGTTTTTGAAAATAGATACATCGATTGTTTTTTATATAACTTTTGATTTCCTTCACCATTTCCCAAGAAAACTATATGGTGCACTAGACGAGAGCAAGTTCTACGATCTTATATATAGAAATCAAATATTTCATTAATTTTTTCCCCTAAAGTGTTGCACCTGCACAAAATGTTTTCATTGCAAGCTTTTTTGACTTCAATAATTAATAATAATAAAAATAATTCATGAAAAATTCTGAATAAATAGTGTTGCACTAGGCCCATATGTCCTTTATACGTCTACAAGATTTTATTGCAAATTGACATCATTTACCTCATATATTGTTGCACCCACACAAACATATATATTATGATATGCTGAAAAATTTGAAAACCGAATAAATTTATAATCATTTACACACATGTATTCTGCATAAATGCTATATATTATGAAAGCTGATTCAATTACCTATCTTTTTTCTTTTTACTTCATCTTCAAATAAGTTAGGGAAGTACCCCTAATTGTCACCAACGTCAAAGTTTCTAGGTTTTTCCAGTATTATGTGGCATCTAAAGTGTCTTTAAAGGAGTCCATGATTCTGCATTAGCCCATTGACCAATCGAGTCTACCTTTAATCAATCTTATATATAAAACCTAATTAGGCTCAACTTGGAGCTTAGATGCCCTACTTATCCATGGAGTCTCTAAAGATGAGTTACCTTACTCATAACTAACATAAGATGATCTAGGTGGAGGCTTAACCTCCTAAAAGCATGGATATATTCCATGCATAAATCATGCATACCATATAATAAATAAATTTAAAAAAAGGTCTTACCCTTCCTTAATCTATGGAATTAATTGTTTAAGATATGAAATTAGGATTTAGGAACCCAAAGATAGGACCCTAAAATAACTTATAAGACCCTAATATTAAGGAATGGAACCATTAGGATCATGAGACGAAGTTCTATATCCTTGGATGACATATTAATGCTAAGAAGGTAAATATACTCTAAAAATTTATACATTCTTTAAATTACTAATCTTTTCACCTTAGAGTGAAAAAATGTTTAATGTAAGACTTATAAGTTTTCTTAAAGATAATTATGGTCAAATTTGTTTTCTTACTAGTAAAAGCGCAACATGACATCTCAAATACATAGAAAAAAAAATCAAAAGGCCACTAGTGAAAATCACACATGGAGTGCACTTATGTTGCATTATAGAGATTGTCATCAACAATACATGTGGCTAAGAATAAGATGATCTAAACTATGGTGAAGATAATGTTGCATTATAAATATGTATTAGAATTTATATAAAATTACCTTAACAGTTTATATAGATCGATCCTACTCCCATTCATCCTTTCCTAAATATGTGTTAACAATTTATATAGATGCATCTTTCTCCCACTCATCCTTCCCCAAATATGTGTTATTATTAATTTATGTCAAAATGCATGAATGTTATATTGAAATGTGGATTATTTCACTGAAACTTAAGCATAATGAACTAAGTTTTCATTGTAAGCTTTTATTTAATATTATGAAAAAGAGATCTTAAAGATTAAAAGAAAAAACATAGCAACACTAGTGGGATTGGAGTGGTAGAGCCAAAAGCTTTAGACAAACATTACAAATAGGTTTAGAATGTATTTTTAGTCGTAGCGTTTGACCTTAAACCATTCATAGACAGAATTAACCAAAACTATATTTTAGAGTAGCTTTGTGAGCTTAAACCATTCATAGAGATGATTATCAATGAATAAGCAAATTCGACCACAACAAGAAGACTTCTATTTATGGAGAAAATCAACCTAAAACCATTAAATCAAAAAGCAGATATCAAACCGACAAAATTAAATTTAAGCAGCACTTAATCCATACTTAGTTTTATATAAAAAGACGATTGGGACTAGCAACAAAACTACAAATGATTCTCACTCATATTCATGACTGAAAAGACCTCCGTCGATATCAAAAAAATGGGTTCAGGAGATGTTCCGGAACAATATATGGATGTGTTGTTCCAAGAATTTGCTTACGATCCGGTTCGACTACCACCCGCAGAAGACACTGCTCAGCTACTATACAACCGCAGGACACTCGAGACGATTTGGGTAACCAAACACGAGACCGTCAACCCTTATACCCGCCAGCCCTTCCATATCAAGAATATCATTCCCCAGACTGAGTTGAGACATGAAATGCAGCGATACATCACCGAAAACAGAATCTCAGAGCTTAAGGTAATTCCAGATTATACTAAACTCTTAAACGAGAGGGAAATGGTATCTCTTTTGAAGGATTTAGTATACCGTTATCGTTATATTTTTCAGAACAACGCAAAGAAGGAAGATGATTGGAAGGCCCTGTGGCAGAAGCTTAATCTGATCCGTCTTTATTGCGAGTACGGAAAATCGAACAGGGATTTGTTTTCAGCAATAGACGGATACAGATACTTGTTCATGGTGGTCGATACACAGCTATATGATTACTACTCTTCAAGTGATGAAACCAAGGAAGTGTGCAGAGAACTGGCCAGGATAGTCGATATTGTCGGACTGAGACAGAGCGATTTGGTGAAGCTGCCTGAAAACTCTGTACGGGCCTTTCTACATATTCTATGTCGCCTTGGAAAATCCAAGTATTCCAAAATCGAGAGTATGGTTCTAAATATTTACCGTCGGATGCTTCACTACGACGTCGATTATACTTTTCTGAAAAACAGAACGGTGCTCCATCCTTGTGTCATCGAAATTACCCTCGAATTGTTAGGGCGCGACAATCCAGCTGATAAAATCATAGATAAAGACCTCCAGAATGGAATTGCAGTCCTCAAAACTGCATGGATATGGAACAGGCCCTCTTTGCTCCATTTTGACGATTACGTCGACGTTCTTGTAAACGTGGTAATACTTTGCATTTCCCGTTATCAAGGACATCTAGTTGCTTCCAGACATGAAGCGGCGCGCTGTATTGGTAAAGCACTGAACGGAGCATTAGAATTAATCAAAGGATTGCTTAAGGCTGAAGATTCAGAACATTATAGTTATGTCTACGAGAAGATGAGGCTGGAACAATTGGACATTGTTAAAGATATTGTTAGAATGTTGCCACTTGTTCCTGCAGGGTTCAAATTCAAGCCATCTCATGTTCGATTCGGTTTAGTTATTATGGCAGAAGCTGTTAAAAGCGGCCGTAAAAAGCTAAGAAAAAGAGAGATTGAAGTTTTTGTTGATTTTCTTGCATACGATACTACGAAGAAATACAGTACACATGTTAGGCAGTTGTTTGAACACATTACAGCGATGGCCGTCTGATGATAACTTCATAATTGGTTGTCGAGCCCATCCAGAGAAATCCTCAACTTCATATGTGTTTTCTTAATAACTCATATTGAGGTTTTTGAGATCAAAGATGGTGATTGGATTGTCTATTGAAACTTCAAATTCAAAAATCTAACATAAAATCCAAATACTACCAATAAGAATAAGTGATAATTACTTGTTATTATTTAACATTTTACAATTACTTATTATTATTGTTTAAAAGTTTATAATTATTTATTTTTGTTTAAAATTTTATAATTATTTATTATTATTTAACAATAAATATTAAATGCTTTATTCAAAATCATAAAAGAAATTAGTTTAACTATACTTATGACATCTATTATTAAACTATTGAAATAATTTCAAAAATAATAAATCATATTTATATTATAAACTTGTTATTTATCTTCCTATACACTTTTTTTATGCATAATAATTGTATCATCTTTTATCCTAAAAATTGATGCATAATAATTGTAACTAAGTGTTGTTTTGTCATGAGGATTTCGTAGCTTTCATCTTTGTCTTCCTCAAGGTCTTGTTTCTATTTGAGTTTTATTTCAGTGTTTGTGGGCTTTATGATTCTAAATATAGAACCTAAACTTAGTTGGGTTTAATTTAGAGCTTAGATGCTCTAGTTAGTCATGGAAGTCTCCAAAAGATGATTTAACTTACTCATATTAGGATGATTTAGGTGGAGGCTTAACTTCCTAAAATCATGGATCTATTCCATGCATAAATCATGCATACCATGAAATAACTAAATTAAAAAAAAAAAAGTGTTACCCTTCCTTAATCCATGGAATTATATTTCTAAGTTATGAACATAGGTTTTAAGGAATAAAACGATTAGGATCATAAAACCAAGATCTATATCCCTAGAGGACATATTAATGCTTAGGAGAAGGTAACTATGTTCTAAGAATTTCTAGAGTCTCTAAATTATTAAGAGTAAAAAAATGTTTAATGTAAGATTCATAAGTTTTTTTAAAGATAATTGAAGTCAATTTTGTTTTGTTATTAGTAAAAGTGCAATGGCATCTCAAAAATAAATAAAAAATCTAAAATAAAAAAGCCATCTAGAAATTGTCATCTATAATATATGTAGCTAAGAATAAAAAGATCTAAATTATATTGCATTATGACTATGCATTTGAATTTATGTAAAATTACCTTGGCAATTTATATAAATTGATCTTGCTCTCACTCACCCTTCCCCAATTATGTGTTATTATTACTTTATGTAAAACTATTTTTTTTAATATTATCACCCTTCCCCAAATATGTGTTAACAATTTATATAAATCCATCCTACTCTCACTCACCCTTCCCCAAATATGTGTCATTATTACATTAAGTAATTTTTTTTTTTAATATTCTCACCCTTCCCCAAATATGTGTTAATGTAAAATTGTTTTTCTAATATTATCACCCTTCCCCAAATATGTGTTATGATAACTTTATGTAAAAGTGTTTATTTGTTAATATTATCAAAAAAGAAGTTAAAGAAAGAAGAAAACATAGCAACACTAGTTGGGTTGGATTGGATAGGTAGACTCAATAGCTTTGGACAAACACTAAAAACTGGTTTTCCTCTTATAGAGTCTCCATATCGGGCACTGTGTTTCGTGTTCATGTTTCCGTGTCACAGAGTGTGTCACACATGTATTTTCATCTTATCCTGATTTTGCAGAAGCATGTCCCGCGTCTATGAGGACATGTCCTGAAAAACATGACACATTTTTCGTGAAAGATCTTGATCTACTGGTGTGGAGGATGTGAAGAGCTTGATCTGCTGACGTGGTGGATGAGAAGAGATTGAACCCTAGAAGAGCTTCGTCTATTTAGCATTTTCTAGTGGCATTCCGACATCTATGTAATAAATTCTAATTAAATGACGACTTTATGAGAAATATGGTTTTGATTCGTGAGTATTGACACCTTGATCTATGACTATCATTATTTAATTGTATCATGAATTATCTATGTGTCTCATAATTTCATTGTGATTACTAATTTAATTTGCAAATGTGTAATACTAATAGGCTAATGTTAAATGTGCATTGATTCTAATTTCTATTGAATATTTGTAAAAAAATGGATTTGTCTATATTATATATATATATATGTATTATTATACATATATATATATATATA
>LPNX010553542.1:267834-317985 GCA_001517045.1 Pseudotsuga menziesii
ATCTTTGGCATCTCACGAGCCAATTTGAGTGACCAAGAATGTCATCAACCCTTCTACCCTCCCTCCTTTCCATATCAAGAATGACATTCCCCACACTGATTTGAGACACGAAATGCAGCGATACACCACTGTAAATAGAATCTCGGGTCTTCAGGTATTCTCGATTAAACTAAACTCTTTAATGCGAGTGAAATGGTATCTCTTTTGAAGGATTTAATATACCATTATCGTTATATTTCTCAGAACAACAAAAATAAGGAAGAAGATTGGAAGGCCCTGTGGCAATAGCTTAACCTGATTTGTATTTATTGCGATAATGGAAAATTATACAGGGGTTTGTTTTCGTCAATCGAGGGATACAGATATTTGTTCATGTTGGCCAATGCGCAGCTATAGGATTACTACTCTACAAGTGTTCAAGATAGGGAAGTATGCATAGAAATGGCAAGGGTAGTCGATATTATCGGACTGAGACATATCAATTTGGTGTAGTTCCCTGAAAACTCTGTAGAGGCCTTTGTACATATTCTATGACGCCTTGGAAAATCCATGTATTCAAAAATATAGAGTATGGATCTGTATATTTACCCCATCATATGTCTTACTATGACGTCAATTACGCTGTTCTTAAAAATAGAAAAGTCTCCATCCTTGTGTCATCGAAATTAGCCTAAAATTGTTAGGGCGCAACAATCAACTGTTAAACCAAAAAACACAAATCAAACTGACAAAAATAATTTTAAGCAGCACTTAGTCCATACTTAGTCTTATATAAAAATACCATTGGGGCTCATAAAAAAAACTACAAGTGATTCTCACGCATATCCATGAGTGAAAATATCTATGTCGAGATCAAAAAAATGGGTTCGGGAGATATTCCAAAAGAATATATGGATGTGTTGTACCAAGAATTTGATTACGATCTCGTTTGAATCCCGCATGGGGAAGACCCTACTTAGCTGCTATACAACCGCAGGACAACCGAGACGATTTGGTTGACCAAACACAGGTCATCAACCCTTATAACTGCCAACCCTTCCATATCAAGAATGGCATTCCCTAGACTGAGTTGAGACTAGAAATACAATGATACATCACAGAAAAAAGAATCTCACAGCTTAAGGTACTTCGCGATTATACTAAAATCTTAAACAAGAGAAGAATTGTATATCTTTCGAAGGATTTAGTGTACCGTTATTGTCATATTTCTCATAACAATGAAAAGAAGGAAGGTGATTGGAATGGCCTGTGGAAAAAACATAATCTCATCCCTCTTTATCTCAAGTATGGAAAATTGAACATGGATTTTTTTTCATCAATGCAGGGATATAGATACTTGTTCATGGTTGTTGATACACAACTATGTGAGTACTACTCTTAAAGTGATGAAGCCAAGGAAGTGTGCTGAGAACTAGTGAGGATAGTCGATATTGTCATACTGAGACATACTGATTTGGTGAAGTTGCCTAAAAACTCAGTACATGTGTTAGTACATATTCTTTGTTGGCTTGGAAAATCCAAGTATTCCAAAATCTAGAGTATGGTTGTAAAGATTTATTGTCAATGTTTTAGTACAATGTCGATTTTCCTTTTCTGAAAAATAGAACAATGCTCCATCCTTGTGTCATCGAAATTACCCTTAAATTGTTAGGGCGCTACAATACAGCTGATAAAATCATAGATAAAGATATCCATAATGGAATTTCATTCCTAAAAGCTGCATGGATGTGGAACACGCTCACTTTTCTCAATTTTAACGATTACATTCACATTCTTGTAAAAGTTCTACTACATTGCATTTCCCGTTATCAAGAACATCTATTTCCTTGTAGACATGAAGGGGACTGTTGTATTGGTAAAGCCCTAAACACAGCATTTGAATTAATCGAAGGCAGCTTGCTTACGAATGAATATTTGAAGAACATTATATTTATATCTACGAGAAGATGATGCTAGAACAATTGGACATACTTAAAGTCTTGCACCTTAATTTACACTGATGCCTGACACCCTTCAAAGAACTTGGTCAGGGATTCTTTTGGATGTTTTTTCCCACTCTTGAGTAGGTTGGAGCACTTTCTTCCCTATGACAGAGTGGCATCTCCCATTGTACATTGACATCATACACCACCAAGTTATTTACTCTATTCACAAGAACTACCAGTGCCTTTACCCTCTCTGCAATAAGCATCATTAGACTCAAAAGGGAAAAAAGGAATTTTTCGTTAATCTTGTTGGGATGCGTACTCTAAGGATCATCAGTTTTGGTAACTCCGCGGTTGTTGAGGAATTTTGTAAGCGGAGTTACGGGTCAAAACAGTCTTAGGGGTGTCGGGGTAAGTCAAAGCCCCTTTTTGTAATAAACCCATGGTTTAAATCCAGGGTTTAGGGTTTTGGGTGCCCATGGTTTGAAGCCATGGTTTTGTAATAGCGTGATGTATAAATAGGCATTTTTGTAAATAAGAAAAGTTAGTCTTTTTGATGTAAAGAAAGAAAGGAGAAGCTAAGGCTGATTGTGTAAAGAAAGGTTAAGTCCCAGCTGTGTGCATGGACGACCTCTGCAGCTGTGTGCACAGAGGGTTTTTGTAAGAAGAGTAAGGAAAGATCTACAGCTGTGTGCGCAGAGGCCTGCTGCTGTGTGCGTGGCTTGAAAGGACCGAAGGGATCTACAGCTGTGTGCATAGATCAAACTGTGGTTTTGTAGCAAGTTGAATGAAACACAATTTTGTGGACGTAGCCCCTACACTGGGGGTGAACCACGTTATATCTGGTGTTGTGGCTTCTTGTGTTGTTTCTCTTTCTGTTGTCTTTTATGCATTAATAACTGTATACATTTGATAAATTAGATCACTGCTAATAACAAGCTTCGCTATGAATTCCCTGTAGTGGGTTAAGCAAGTCACGGTTGTTTATCTATCTGCGAAGCTGTATATGAGTGAATGATAAAGCTGTGTAATTATTGATTAATAAGTTTATTAAAGGATAAGGTATAGTAATACCCCTCTCTGCTTGCAAAAACCTGATTCTGCGGCACCCCATAGCTGTTTCGGGTGAGACTGCAACCTGCACGCAGGTTGTTGCCGAAAGGGCCAACACTGTGGGTCTTTTGTTGGTGCGACATAAAAGGATTAAACCTGGGTCTTCCCTATTGCCCAACAAATTGGTTCCGTTGCCAGTTGAACTCAGTATCTGCTCAAGAGGGGTTTACGTCCTACCTCGAGGGCTATGTTCTGGAGGCCCTCTATGCTGGAAATCGATGATTGGTTTGCTGAGACTTATCTGGAATTCGCGCAACAAGAGAATACAAATCCGCGTTGTAGCGCACATGACTTTTTACAAAGGTATGTTTTTTGTGATGCTTATGAAATTTTGTTTGGTAGTATCCACATAGAGTTGCACCAGTGGTTGTCTAGGTTAACATAGAGAAGGACGAACTTCCAAGCTTGATGGGTTCCCACGTGGACCCCTGCAAGGGTCAATCTTGTGCAACACGTGAACAACGAGGTATCCCGCGCTATTGATTTCTGGACGACGCGAACATTGGAAGCCTTCGTGATAGAGTTTACCATTGACACAAGTACCTCCTTCAGCGAAGCTGAACGACAGTTCTTCAAAGGCCCCCGTGGTAAGTTTTTGAATTCATTCAACTTGAGGATTAAAATACTATTGGCTGAAAAGGGTATATTGTTGTTTGAATCAGACTACTAGCTTAGTAGTACTAACATATGTTTGCAAGTGATAATACCTTCGACGAGAAAAGTGGTTTGCTGCGAAGTGGAACAAGGTACAAGAGAAATTTTGAATCCTATTCCTTAGGTCAGGCTACCATGTCTTCCCCTGTACGTCCTGAAGAGTCAGACTCTGAAGAAAACCCTTCGGTTGGAACCCCCTGGTCACCCCGCAGCGAAGCTCTGTTACCCCTGAAATTCCATCGCAGTCTGACAGTCAACCCAGTCCGAGTATTTCGGCCACAGGTCAATCTGCCCCTGTAAACCCCCCCCATCAACATCCTGTCCCCCTACCAACCCTACCAGAACCGCCATGGCCCACCTAGCTGATGACATCAAGCTGCCCATCTTCAAAGGCATGGGATCAGAAGACCTCGAACAGTTCTGGTTTTTATATGAAGCAGTATGGAATGCGAAGAATATTACAAACCTGGATGTGAGAACCGCGCAGCTCATTACTTCTTTCTGGGACCGGACTTTGACCTAGTTCATGAAATTCACCAGTACTCAAAACCCTACTTTAGATGAGATTAAGGCAGCCATCACCAAAGAATTTAAGAAGCCTAAATCAGAATCGCAGAGCATCACTGAACAAAAATAGATTCAACAGCGACGCGGTGAATCTGTGTGGGACTTTGACCAAAGATTCAAAGTTCTACTAGACCAAGTCAGCTTTACCATTAGTCCTGCACAGCACAAGGAATGGTTTATCTCAGCATTACTTACACATATCAGAACTCCGCTCATGCAACAGAAGGTTGCTGACCAGCAAGAGGCTCTGGAAATTGCAATGAAGCTAGAGACCGCCCCCGTCGGAGATGATTCCTGTATTGCTCAAATCCAAGCGCAACTAGCAACAATGGCCCTGGAGCTTCGCGATATGAATAAGGCTAAAACCAGTCGAGAGGAGATCTAGTGTACGCAATATCAGATAGAAGGTCACGATAGGGACCAGTGCCCCGTGGTCATAACTTACCTAAATACGGGTGCGCCAAACCAATTCAATCCCGGTGTTCTATATTGTGAGATTTGTTGAACCACTGGCCAACATCACCCTGAAAACTACCATCTTCTCCAGAGATATGTTCAAGTTCCCAAGAACCCCTACTGCAAGTTCTGTAAGTCAGTAGGGCATAATGAAGAGGAGTGTCGTACCTATGACCTCATGAGAGAGCGCATCTTTGATGCCTACCGAGTGCAAAATGAAGCCCAGAATAATGATGGCTATGGTTACCGCGGTGGTGCCTCTGGAAGAGGTGCCCTTGGAGGTCGCGGCCGTGGTGGTATGACCGAAAGAGGTAGAGGCCAGGTTGTGTGCTACAATTGTAACCAAGATAGCCATTTTGCTCGTGACTGTCAGAACCCCACCATAACCTGTCGGTATTGCCGCACAGTCGACCACGTCATTGAATAGTGCCCCCAGCTCATAGCCAAGATTCAGGAACATAGCAGTGGCCCTACCCAGAGTATTCAGTTGATTTACCTGGAGCAGAGACCTGCCGCAACCATCAATGTGGTCACCCGGAGTGGAGCTACGACGCACATTCAGAATACGCAGAAACAACCTGTCAAGGTGTGCGTGTGTAAGGCCTCCGAGAAAGACCAAGCACCCGTCAAGGCGGCCCAGTGCGATATTGTTGAATCTCACACAGCAGCAGTACCTGCGCGGCAACATCATCCGGCCTCGCAGCCACAAGATGCTTCGACAGATAAAGTAAGTACACTCTCCTCATTTTTACAGAGTTGTATGAAACTCTTGAGGAATCAAAATGCTTTAAAAGAGCTACAAAAAGTTCTTGCTGTCACAGACCCTCAGAGAGGAGTTGATCAGGAGAAAACTGTTAGTCTTGTCCGAAGAACGGGGAGGGAAATGAGATTGAATGTTCAGATAGGGGAATATGATATGACTGATGTCATTTTGGATCTTGGATCAGAAGTTAATGTCCTTCCCAAGTAGACCTGGGCACAAATGGGAAAACCTTCCCTGGCTTGGTCACCTATACAACTGAGATTATCTAACCAGCAAAGGATTGTGCCCCTCGGGAGACTTCTTAGTGTTCCAATAGATATGGATGGGGTAAGTACTCTAGTGGATTTTGAAGTTATTGAGATCATTGATGATAGCAACCCTTATCCAGCCCTGTTGGGAATCGAGTGGGCCATGGAAAATGCTGCAATCATCAACCTTAAGAGGAGACAGATGACCTTCGAGGGATATGGTCTACGAGTTATCATACCCCTCGATCCATCCCAAGGAGAAAGATATATAGAACCGATCAGAGACGAAGGGGAGCATGATACTCTAGACCACATCTACAACATTACATCCAAGGAAGAAGATTATGTCGAGCCTAATGCCGATGGCCTAATGGATTGGCAATGTGATAGCTCCTGCATGTCTGATTCATACGATCGTCTAGAGAATTGGAAGAATCGACTGTACGAGCTACATGGCCATAGGTGTGTGCAAATCACTAAGTCTCTTAGATGCCTTAATGCGCAGCCCAGAGAGTTGCCTACACATGTTAGGTTGACAGACCCTGGAGAATTTATTGCACATTTCTCAGAACAAGTACATAAGTCACAAAGAATGCAGACTCTGGAGACAACATTAGGAGCTACAGCAGCATGGTGGACTGATCACAAAAATTCTACTCCCAGTTGGGGAGCCTGCCAGAAATTTCCGCGGCTCAGATTCATAAACCAATTCCAAGAGGTGCAAAGTAAGTTCCAGGGGCAGAATAGCCCTTAGGACCATTTGAGGCAATGTTATGCAGCATGGGAAAACATGCTTCGCGAGGAGTGGGTGCATAAGTTCATGCACACCCTGGAACCTATAGCAAAAAACTCGTATATGGAGGCCATGCTCCGACACGAAATTGAACATTAAACCAAGGGACAGAACCAAGAAGCCAGTCCATCAAAACTAACAGTCCTGTTGCCGACATTCCCAGGACGGGTTGAAGGGCAATATTGTGCTAAGGGTGCTGGTTGTCACGAAGCTCAAACCATGATTTTGCCGAAGACCAAAAACACAGCGAGGCTTAAAATCCGACCGTTGGGAAGCAGCCAAATTGGTGGCGGTAGTGCTTTAATTGCCTTAAATTCCTGTACTAAGAAGATTATTGGAAATCGAGCACCACTTGGACAAGATTTTCGTTAGATTTGGTGCCTTCAATGCACCGTATTGCCCGATGTGATTGATGGAGTGTATAAGAAGATGCCTAAGTTAGGGAAAATTGTATTCTGCATTTCTTTAAGATTTACGAGTGAACCCATGACAATAGAACAAGAGCTTGACGATTTAGTAAGAGAATTCGAGCAAGAGGGTCTGATAAGTTGCTTTAATCGGCCGCCTGCCTCTGCTCCCTGTGAAGAAGCTCACCCAACACCACCACGGCCGATGCAGACACGGTCTGCCAGGAAAAAGTCCAGAACTAAAGTTCGATCCAAGCGAAACCAAGACCGGCATAGGCAAACAGGGAAAATGCCAGCAGATAATCCTATGGATCCCCCCAGTTCCGCACAGGTCTCGACTGGGGGTAGGGAGAACATTGCACCACCACGGCCACCGTATCTACAACCTGTTCGACCAGGCACCGAGCTACCCCATTGAACAAAGCAATTCACGTTAACCACACCCTCACTGCCACAAGGAGTTCAGCTGATCGCTAGTATGACAGGGAAGATCGATCAGCTTAAGTACAGCGATCACGACACAAATGACCATGGCAATTTTCCACAGTTTGCACCAGCAGAATACTTGCACCGCGTCAAATACCCAGATAATAATGTGACACTACTGGAAGTACAACCGTGGGTTGCGGGCCTGGATAAAGCTGGCCTACTCAAGATGCTTGATATTCCGTATTTCGGTCGCGGCATACATGTGACCGTAGTGGCCAAACAGTTTCTAGAGTTAGTGCATGACGGCTATTTATGGGTAGGGGACCAGCAAATTCCTATTGACACCACACTCATCCATAAGATCATAGGTTTACCAATGGCAGGACCTAATCCGGGAACTGAATTTCCTTCAAAACATGAGGATACAAAGCTCGTGCAAACTATGAAAGAGCAGTTTGGCCCGACAAAAGGGAAATGGGGGTATCACACTTCCACGATTCGGGAACAGAACATTCGCTTTGCAGCTGAACTCTTAGCCTGCAAACTCATACGGAAATGCAGGCCAATTGAAGTACCTGCTCCGGTTATCCTGATTGCTATGAACTGCGCTGAGGCATATACTTACAATTGGGCCACATATCTTGCGAAGGAATTCCTGGAGGATGCCCGCGACGCACAGGAAAAAGGTAGACCTTTTCATTATTCCTGGCTATTAATACTTATTGCATTAGTTGGGTGGAAAGAACCCAACGAAGCTCAGTTTGTATAATTAAACCCAGGCATGCCGGGGGAAGTGAGGTACGCCTCCCTATGGATATCCTCAGATAAGGTATCTCAGCAGATGACGAACACTGTGTTCATCTTTTATGCCATGAGTATCCAGTATGAGATTGTGCGAACACCATAGCTTACCAATGAGTTGTTCTCTAAATATGAGGGCGCCGCGAACTTCAGTGCCGATATACATCATGTTTTCATTCAAGCCCATGCAGATCCACAACATCAATGGTTTAAATTACCATATGTAGTTACCGAACCAGATATCAGGGGTATAGTTCAGCAATGGTTGGCTGACTGGTTAAAAGATATAGGAAAAAAACCCTCTATTCCAGTTCCCCTAGCTACCAATATTGGCACAGGTACCAGTCACGCGCAGCAGCAAAACCCATTAGAAGATAGCGAAGACCTAAGTGATTCGTAGCTGGATGGCGACAGCCAGGGTAGATATGGCGGACAGGATGACCAGGATGAGGAATCGATAAATACCATATCATATCCTAACCCATCCACCAAGCGCAAGTCACCAAACGCAGCAGAGGTAAACAAGCCACAGTCCCGCAAAAAGTCAAAAGCGTCGAAGGACAAAAATATTGAAGAAGAAGCCCCTATAATGCTGGATGAGCTGGAGCAAGCTCTAGAAAAATCTACGGGAATGATTACGAAACAATGGTCAGAATTTGCGGAACTACATCTTGCTGGGCTCACAGGTATAGCAAACAAGGTTTCAGAGCTCAAAGAGTTAGAAGCAAAGTCAGCGACCAGTACTGTGACAAGTAGTACTACAGCACCCACGCAGCAGGATATCAGGCAATGGCCACCCCGAGATAACCGAGGCCAAGTATCAAGCGCAGCTCTGATCCTGACTGATGCAGATTCCCGGTCACAGATGAGTATGATCGTAGGGATCGATTATACAAAGATGTCCATGTCAAAATTACACCTCTACCAGCTCGCTATTACAAAGGAGATCCATGCACGAGGCCAATTGTCCCAAATCCAATTGGGAGATACCATAAAAAAAAACAAAATGTTCGCAGCATGACTGGAAGAAGTAGCACAACACAAGAAAGAGGCTGAACATAAAACAACTACACTGATGCGAGCACTAGACGAGGCATGTCGGAGTCTCTCTGAATTTGACATACAAGGAGAAGAGGAACCAGAACAGAGAATCGCTAAGCTGAGAGACTATTCCTAGAAATATCGCAGCGAGATTGAAAGGTTGAAGACAGAACACCAGCACCATATCGCAGAGCTTCAACTACGCATCCCTCCCGAGACTCCACTAGAGGCCCGAGAACAGTGCCATAGGGACATCAAGGCTTCAGCAGCCAAGATATCAGATAATGTGGCCAGCGTCGCAAAACTGATGGAAGACAGCATCGAAGCATGGGAAAACCTACAGGACCATCCAGATGTAGGTAAGATCCAGGAAACCATCAAGTTGCGCCAGGCCGAATTAGATGCAGTAAGAGTAGAAATCAAGACGCTGCCACCTATGCAGAAGATAGCTAAAGTAAAGTGCAGCAAGGAACTTCAGCAGGAAATTGAGTCCTGCAAGACGAAGGTAATGCTACTGGAGAATTTGCTACAGCCACTGGTTGATGAAGCATTGGAATTGAGTAATACTGCAGAGAGCCAGCTCAAAATTTTGACGACCTACGACACTTTTGCGCAGGAACGGGCTAACACAGAATCATCCTCAGTGTCACAAGAGTTGGTGGAAAACGAGAAAGTAGCTGATGACATACTACACAACCTCACCAGTCGCTTCCAGACCCTCGCGCAGAATATTCTCCCAACAGAACCGTCGCAGAGTGTCCCGGGACGGGCCACTAGTGAGTCTTAGGGGCCTGTTGGGATGCGTACTCTAAGGATCATTAGCTTTGGTAACTCTGCGGTTGTTGAGGAAGTTTGTAAGTGGATTTAAGGGTCAAAATAGTCTTAGGGGTGTCGGGGTAATTCAAAGCCCCTTTTTGTAATAAACCCATGGTTTAAATCCAAGGTTTAGGGCTTTGGGTGCCCATGGTTTGAAGCCATGGTTTTGTAATAGCGCGATGTATAAATATGCATTTTTGTAAATAAGAAAAGTTAGGATTTTTGATGTAAAGAAAGAAAGGAGAAGCTAAGGCTGATTGTGTAAAGAAAGGTTAAGTCCCAGCTGTGTGCGTGGATGACCTCTGCAGCTGTGTGCGTAGAGGGTTTTTGTAAGAAGAGTAAGGAAATATCTGCAGCTATGTGCACAGAGGCCTGCTGCTGTGTGCGTGGCTTGAAAGGACTGAAGGGATCTGCAGCTGTGTGCGCAGATCAAACTGTGGTTTTATAGCAAGTTGAATGAAACACAGTTTTGTGGACGTAGCCCCTACACTGGGGGTGAACCACGTTATATCTGGTGTTGTGGTTTCTTGTGTTGTTTCTCTTTTTGTTGTCTTTTATGCATTAATAACTGTATACATTTGATAAATTAGATCACTGCTAATAACAAGCTTCGCTATGAATTCCCTGTAGTGGGTTAAGCAAGTCACGGTTGTTTATCTATCTACGATGTTGTATATGAGTGAATGATAAAGCTGTGTAATTATTGATTAATAAGTTTATTAAAGGCTAAGGTATAGTAATACCCCTCTCTGCTTGCAAAAACCTGATTCCGCGGCACCCCATAGTTGTTTCGGGTGAGACTACAACCTGCGCACAGGTTGTTCCCGAAAGGGCCAACACTGTGGGTCTTTTGTTGGTGCGACATAAAAGGATTAAACCCGGGTCTACCCTATTGCCCAACAAATATTCCAGTCGAAAGCTATCTTGGAGGAAGTTACTATCAGTTAGGGGGAGATGGCACTCTACCTGCTCACCCATAGGGATCATCCCCTATCATTTTGCCAAAATATCTCATCTCATATGAGCCCTCCTTGGCCTATGAAAGAATCCTTCATGGACTATGTGAAGGGAGACCAAGAAGAGCATCCTTATGCTATTGGATTGAAGCCTGTTGTAGAGGCAAAGAGGAGTGAATTATGTGGGAAAATAATTTGTCAGTGAGAGAAGATCCTGTTGTGAGTGTGTCAAAGACATGATGGAGACAAAGCTATTAACATCAAGGATTTGGTTGTAGCTTTATATTTTTCATTTTATTAATACAAAAGTGTTCCCCTTTCTCATATTTGATTTGCATGCATGTTCATCATTTATTATTGAATTCCTTGATCACTAATATGGATTTTTAATCTATATTGTTACTCTCATCTTGTTGTCTTGTTTCTGATGTTTCCTTGCAGATACTTTAGATCGCAGGAAGAACAATGGAATAAAGACTAGGACATTTGGATATGAGGTAAGAGAGTCACTTTATTCAAGTAGATTAACCATCTAGGGAAATGATATATTTTTGTGATGTTTTGTTCTAAACTTGTACCATACATGCTAGAGGAACAAGCGGTGTCCACATTGGTTGAAGAATTCCTACAAACAAAATTGGTGGCCATACTGAGGATAGCTTGATCAAGTCAAATATGGGATAGATCTGGTTATATTTGAAGTAGATCCAGTTAGATATAAGATTTTTGGTAACACTCTCACTTGTAAACTTTTCATTCTCTTTGCTTAGCTCATTTTAGTAGTTAAGGTGAGTGATCCACCTTATTGTTCTGTTAATTTCCTCTGTTGAAGTTTTCTTTACTTATTTATTAGTCCACTTTGGGTTTCTTCTACATGTGTCTGACCTTTTTTCATTTGTGGATCCATCAGATCACCTGGGAAGATTTGACAAAGTGACATCCCTCTATACCATCTGATTGCACCCTGACAATAAGCGTCATTGGAGCCTTCACTCCCATAGCAAAAAGCATCAGTGGTGCCTCTACTCAGTGTACAATGTGCACCGACCACCTACTCGCACTATGGTGTTGTGTTACACAGTGGGTCAAAGTAAGTTCATCACTGCCCTAGAGCCTATGCTTTCATATATTTTTTTGTTTCTCTGAGTTTACGATTCAATTTGCTTTTTGTTTGCTTGCTGAACATTATAAGTTTGATATCTCGATCTCACCTTTTGAGTTTAGATCTAGAGGTTTTCATCAATAAGTAATTCATAGTTATGGAAATTGTGTATGAATTGCAAGTTTTAAGTGCATGGTTTGCTTGGTTCATTCAATGAAAGTGGTTGTCAATTTGTGAGAAAAGAATATTTGTAGCTTCTTTGCAATTAATTCATCTTATTTTCTTAGTGTTATTTATTTTTTGAATCATATTAAAAATACAAAATAAGTTAGCTAGCTTATTTTTTTTGCATGAGTGCTTAGAAGAATAATTCTTTATAAGATCTTAGGAAAATATTACTTGTAATTAGTATGAGTGCTTACAAAAGTAAATCCTTATGAGTTTGATTGTGAAAGTATAACTTTTTGCTAGGATTTATAGGCTCTCCTCTCTTTCTATGTTCATAGATTTGATAGTCTTAATGGTGAAAATCTTGTGTGTTTGAGAAATTGTTATAGATTTTGAAGTTTGAATTGTTGAAAGTAGCATGGCATTTTGTTTTTAAAAGGAAAGGTTTCTCCCCTAATGTAGTTATCCTTCATCAAAGAAAAAGAGTTGCATGGAATATAGACCTTAAATTTGCATCTTGATATTACATTCCACAAACATTCACTAACGATCAAGATAAAATCAACGGTAGCTTAGGTTAAAATTATTAGTAATTTGAGTGATAGGATAGAGACATGTTTCGACGTCTTAAAACATAGGAGCTATCATTTTATGCTCATTTTTGCATCCCAAGGACTGTGTTTTTCTTCCACATACCATTAGTATGTTGAACGAAATTTCATGTACCCTTGAGGTATATAGAATGGTACTTCACGTACTCGATTGTAATACCCCAAATTTTGAACTAACATTAATGGGTAGAAGATCCATTGCATATGATGATAATTTGATGTTTATATTTTGTATATTGGGCGTAAAACCCCACTGCACATGAGTATTACGATTTGTTAGATGTATTGGGCGTAAGCCAATGCATCTATTTTATTTAGTATGTATGCGATTGTATGTGTTGGGTGTGTACTGTGAAGCACATGATTATGAGATTTTGTGCTAAGCATGAGATTTAAATAACATGAGTGTTTTGATGTTTTTGTTGAGTGCAAGATCTAGAGCACATGAGTGTTTTGATGTTTGTGTTGAGAGCAAGCTCTAGAAGAAATGAGTTATGAAATGTTTTTGTTGAGCACAAGCTCTGAAGCACATGAGCATTTTTTTATGTTTGTGTTAAGCACGAGCTCTAAAGCACATGAGTTATGAAATATTTGTGTTGAGCATAATATCTGAAGCACATGAAATATAACACTTGGAAGTGTTAGGAATAATCCTGAAGCATTCCAAATTGATGTTGAGAATAAGCTTTGGAACATCAAATCCTTGTCCATTGTATGCCTAGGTGTATTATACAAGTACATCCTAGCAAATTAGTGTTGAGCGAGAGGCTCTGGAATTGCACTAAGTGTAACTCCCAGCTTTCAGCATTGAGTGTGGGCTCTGAATAACACTAGGAGCAATTGAAAATTAATTGTGTTGAGTGAAAATGACTCTGATAAAATACCAACCTCATCTTACTTATTTTTAGGTTGATTAAATGAAATTTCAAATTTATGTTTCTCATCAAGCACTGAAGAGCTACCACGATATACGAGGTAATCCAACATACAAAGAGGTTTAGAGCTACCTAACTTAGTTGACCAACCCTACCTGAAGGCCTTAATTAAAGAAATGATTATAAGATGATGAAAGTACCATGTGATTGGGATCATGCTATATGATACCTAAAGTAAATGTTAACAATTGTGTATGTGCATATATATTTTATATATGTTATGAATAAAAGAGTAAGCACATGTATTAATTATAAATAAAAAATGGAAACTATAAATAATAATAAAAAAACCTATGTATTATTATTTACTAAAATAATTAAATAAATATCTAATACCTAAAAGAGTCAATATAGGAACTAGTCAAAGAGTTCCTAAGTTAAGTTAAATAAATTTTAATTTCACATAAATCAAGTAAAAGATTATTTCAAGAAAATAAATGATTCTTAATCTAAGTGAAATTTAATTTCCCTTTTTCATAAAGATTGTCTATAAATACCCAATCCAAAGAAAGGATTAGGGATCCCCATTCTATTCTATCTGATCATTATTTTCCTAATAACTTTGGAGAGCATTCCAAAAGCAAAAACAATCTGGTTCAAAACCTGAATTCCAGATACAAGAAGCCTTGCCTTTAGGAGCTCTAGATGACTTGCATGTTGAAACCAGCTCGGGGGGATCTAGATTGAAACCAAGAATAGTTCTGGGTCATGGTTGGGTTGAACGTGGTAGTTCCCAAGTTATTCGGTTGATATATCTGAGGTCAGAATTTTTTATGTTCATATTAATTATCTGTGTTTAAGTGTATGTAGAAGGAGCAAGTCGATAAAGTCGACTTGAAGGATAGCTGACTTAGTTGATCAGCCGACTAAGTCGATGGGCTGACTTAGTCAATCAGCCGACTAAGTCGGTCGATCGACTAAACTAGAGATTAGGTCGGCAAGCTAAGGTCATGTCGATTCACCGAACTGACAGGTAGTTATTTTGTAACCATTTTGTAATCATATATATTAAGCTATTGAGCCAGATGAGAACTCAGTTCAGTTCTCTGTGTTTTATGGACTCATTTGTATAATATAATCTATTTATTCACCTATTTGTTCTTATCTCTTGGCTCTGTTTTATATTTATATATGTTTTAGTGTGTATTATTGGTAACCTTATGTGATCTGTGAGATTACAACACTCGTTCCATTGCGGGTAGTACATGACTGAAATGTATGCAAATAGATGATACCAGAGCAGGAGATTAAGGACTGCTGGGAATGTAAAGTTGCAAAATATTTGCATAATTACGTGCGAAGGAATAGATTAACAATTGCACAAGCAAACGAAAGATTTTTCACAGAGACGCATGAAAAGTTTGTCGAATCAGTGCACCAACTTTTGAAGAAATTCTTGGATGAGAAATTCAGATGGGATTAAAGAACAATAGTTGCTGGAAAAACTGATCTACAGAGGTAGAACAAACTTGTTAGAGTGGTTTGAGAAAATCACCAATGACTTCTGTGAGGAGCAAGCAGTCGAAGACAGAACTTCGGTGGAAACAGTCAAGGAGAAATTTTACACAGATCTCACTGAACAATTTCTGTGTTCCTTATCGACCTTGCTATTCAATTTCCTCATTGAGAAGGGAGTACGACATATTGTTGAACCTTGTCCATCACTTCATGAACTGCCATCAAACTCTAACTATGTGGAGAAGCAGAGGAAGTGGGAAAAATTCATTGCAGAAATGGAGTGGGAATACTTCCTAAGAAAATAGACTGAACTATCCGAGCTTCCTAAAAAGTGTTGAGTAGGCTATGGGGGGGTAGCTAGTCATATGTCGAGATAGAGTATAGCGGATCGTAGTCAACTAGAACCAGATACCACTCACCAGTAATGAGTAGTCGACTAAAAAGGCACTCAAGAGAATAGTATCATACAAAGGTATGTCGAACATTCAGAAACTACAGAGGGAAGAGAGACAATAGAGGAGGGAAGCAAGACGAGAAAGAGCCTTAGAGATGCACAGAGGAAGGAGTCCTAGGGCGACTGACAAAGAAGAGAATCTGCCTGAGTCGAGTCATGAATGACATGAGGAAGGCATCGGACAAAAAGTGTCCCCTACGGAGGAAGAATTGTGGATAGAGTAGCCAGAAGCTCTCCAATTTAGATCTCCCAATGAAGGAACAACCCTCCCTCCATTGATTCCACGTACTCAAATATAGATTATTGTCAAAGAAGACCTCCAACTACGATCTCGTGACTTTAGTATATGGATTCGACTAGGTGACGACACGTACAGTGGACGACACCTCATTATATGTTGACCAGAGGAAGGGAACTAAGTGACCTTTCAAGCGGCACCCTCCCACCGAAGTATCCACTTACTCCTATCGACACATGAAGGAGAACCCCCTTGCCAAACACAACTTTTGAAAACACAGACCATTCAGAACTGCGGGCAAATAGTTGCAGTGGACCATCGACAACAAAAGTCGACATCAACCGACTGTAATTTGATGAAGAATTGACAACTAACAGGAATGGAAGTTTCATCAACCAAAGTTCCATAGAGATTAACACACCAATAACCCCACCACCCTCACTACCACCCCCACCTCCATCGTTGTCACCTCCCGAGAGCAGTGATAGTGATTCAGACATGGGTCATGGATCAGCTCACATTCCTCTATATGAGGGAGATGAGGACCGCAGATGACATTGGTTCATCTGTGAGTCGACTTGGGAGGCCAACCAAGTTACAGACGAAGATAGAAAAATGGCACAGTTCGTCGGTGCCTTAAGGAAAAGGGCATTGACATGGTACATGAACTTTTCAGAAAGACAACCTAGAGCAACAAAAGCCGAGATTAAGGTGCAATTTTTGTTATTTTTCAAAACTCCAGATGCTAAGCACCTGGCCGTGAAAAACTAAAAACCACATCACAAAAACTAGGGGAATCTATCTGTGACTACAATAAGTGTTGGAAAGACCTACTGAGCCAGCTAGATTATGTTATAGATGAACAGTTACTAATCTAGTGGTTTCTTGTAGGGCTATCTCAGAAAGTGCACCGACACATCAGTTTGGAAATGTTCAAAACTTATGAAGATGCGTTAACAAAATCTCTTGAGGTGGAGATGGACGAGGACATACCCACTTACCCCACAGACCACATATTGGAAGAATAGCTTGAGAACGTACAAAAGTCTCTAAAAGAGTTAATCCTCAAGAATCAAGAGATCTGGTGCACCAAATGCTTGACGACCGGCCATTCCAAAGATAACTATCAACAGGATTACAGCCGACAGGACGTTCGATTCATACAGACCAAGTCCTTTTGTGACATTTGCTAGGAGCATGGAGATCACTTGACTAAAGATTTCCTGTTCAACATAAATAACGGCAAGGCCTCCTAGTGTGCCATCTGCGAGACCAAAAGTCATAACACGACCGACTGCCAGTTGAACCTCAAGAACCAACAAAACCATCAGGAAGTCTACCAAAGTAATGCAGTAGCACAACATAATGAGCAAAACAATCTAGCAAGCGATCAGAATGGTCATACATATGATGGTCGATGATATGAGCATAGGTATGACAATCAACACGTAGTCTATAAAGGAAGAGGTTGATTCCCTGTGAATCGTGACAATTGACTGCGTCGACCCATCCAGTGCTTCACATGTTATAAAGAAGGACATCGGTATGCAGAATGTCCATATAAGGATAGAACTAATCTCAAATTCTGTACTCATTGTGGGGTAGGGGATCACTCACTAGAGGATTGCCCTACCATGTTAGAAAAAATTAATACGAAAAAAAATGTTAATGTCTTGTCTTGTGTGCAAAAAAATGATGTAATAAACACTAAAAATTTACATATTGTAACTCGACAAGGAACAAAAATAGTAGTTGATAACCCACGAATCAGTAAAATAAAAACCAAAAATGTCTATCCTGACCCACTGAAAGAAAAACAAATATACAAAGAGGAAACTAATGTATTCAAAGAAATTGCACGACAAGAAAACATTCATGACACTCGACACAATGCAATAAAGGAATTAATCCAGCTCGTTCAAGAAGACAACTTAGTATCCCAGTTCATTGATTTGTTGTATGAAATAAAATGTACCAACTCTGAAAAATAAACAAAGAACATCTTTATCTTAAATAAAAAATACAAAGGTGATGCCAACCCACCTGGAAATCGAGGGATACCACATTCGACAAGTAGTGCTCGACTTCGGCTCACAAGTAAACATCATGACTCATGAAACTTGGGAACAAATGGGCCGATCTCAACTCAATGAGTCATGCATATACCTGAAACTAGCCTACCAAGGATTAATTGAACCCATTGGAGTCTGGAAAAACGTCGACATGACTATAAAAGGAATCTCAACCAAGGTCGACTTCGAAATCATCGACCCAAAGGAATGATCCAGTTCCTTCCCAGCGCTAGTCGGTCGACCTTGGGGTAGAAAGATGAACGCATCCATATCCCTGGACAAGGACCGAATCAAATTAAAAAGAAATGGACAAAAAGTCATTGTACCCATTTATCCATCTCAAGGGGAACCTTGGACTGAACCTATTGATGAAGAAGTCGATGTCTGACAAATCTACCAAATCCACAACAATGCAGATTACATAGAACCAAATATCCATGGAGAAATTCACTTAGGAAACCAAGACTCAGTTGGTTATAATTCCAACGCTGAATTATATGACTGGGAGATCAAGAACTACAAAACACAAGCAAGAAGGTGCTGGACTATGCAGAAAGTGCAGAAAAATCCCACCCAATAGTGCTTCATAGTGTCCATTGTCCAAAAAATATTCGAGAAGAAAATTACGGAACACCCTACCTTACAACCGACCAACATGCATACTACACAACTGCCAAGATATAAGGAAAGGGAATCACCAGTCATGCATGTTGAACAAGTTTCCAAAAATATTGGTGAACATGGCTGACTTCGAAGCCTACTTGAAACTTTTACAGGACAAGCTGCTAGATGGTGGGATACCCATCAGAAAAGACTACAGACTTGGACAACTGCTTCGACTTACTTTGTCAAAAGTTTTGGAGGAAAAACGTTAACCCAACAGGCCCAGATACCTGTATTCACTCAAGGACAGAACCCAAAAGATCATATCAAACCTGTGAAAAGGAGTGGAGAAGACTTGGATACAAGGATGAACAAGCATGGCCACACTTATTCCCATCAACCCTCGCTGACTTACCAAACAAATGGTATAATATGGAAGAAGCTACAGGTGAAACCTTCTTATGGCACGAACTCATGAAATTTTTTATTAAAGATTTCAACTTTATACCTCAAAATGAAAATTTGGTCGAAACAACAAAACAAATTAAAGAATTTATCCAGCCAACCAAAAATAAACCCTTACAAGATCACCAACAGACAAGGAAATGTAACAAAATACAAACACAACTAAAGCCACAATCGATAAGATTACAGTTAGAAAACGAAAAAATAGAAGGAAAAAGATTTAGATGGAAATCCAACCATGTCGAAATGACAAAACCTATTTGCACCATCCTGAAAGTCGAAACAACTGACAAACAAGAGACTGACAGAATGACTGCAGCCAAATTTCCTGCCACATTCTCATAGTTCAAAGAAGGAATTTGACCAACCAATGAAGCCAAAGCACCAGACTGGCTAGATGCTAAAGTCAAAACTAAAGAATTCGACATCTCAAATGATGATCGACCAAAAATGGAAAATATTGGTGACTACTGTAGCGAAGAACATACCAGAAATATAGTGAACTTACTAAAGGAATTCCAATATGTATTTGTTAGAGATTACAAAGACCTCAAAGGCTTAGTCCACGAAATAGGAGAAATGAAAATTGATACCAAACTTGATGTTCGACCTATGAAGAAAAGGACTTATAAAATAGCTCAAAAATACAAGGAGATAGTAAAAAAGGAAATTGATAACATGTTGGCATTAGGAAATTGATACAGTCATCTCTGGAGATGTCATCTCCAAGCTGGCCGGACTCTCTAATGAAGGAAACCCTGTACCAGTTGGAATCAAAGAAGGATTGGTTGAAAAGCTCACTGGGTCATCTTCTGGTAAGAACTCCAAGGGCTTGATGATTAGCCAAATCACAACCTGAATGCCACAGATTGTGGCCAAAATAATTACAATAACACTCACTCTAGTAGGTTGAGGCAGTGACCTTAAGTTAGACATGCTAGAAGCTGTCAACACCATTGCCACCGATGGACGAATATACAGATGGGGTGAATATGTCACCGACATGGTGAAGACCATCTGTGAGAGATGTCAATAAATGGGGGGAATCATCAAGTTCCCCTCCCTCATCTTATGGATTTTCATGTACCACATCTTCCCAGAGGCGAGTCCAGTCTTTTGGGAACCATCAAAGTTCAACATGTGGAGATTTAAACCATTCTCCTAGAAAGGAACCTTGCACGAACTTGAGCACAGGAAAGTACTGTTGGGGAACTAGTTTCAACAGCTCAAAGTCTGCACGACTAAATGGAGGGTGCCTCAAAAGTGCTCGACCATACCTTGGTGTGGTACATGCAGGGCGACAATTCAAATGCCAAATCCATTGAATACTACCCATCAGTCAAGAAGATCTTTCAGGAACTGTCTCGACAAGCCAAAACAAAAATACTAGTACCAGCAGCAGCAAAACTGATCAACTTCTTGATCGAAGAGCCACTCACAGACCAGGAAAAAGAGGAAGACTATGAGCTTAACCTCTATATCAGCACATTTGTGTCGGAGGAGACACCAGTCGAACACACTGGTCGACTGCAGATAACCCTCAAACCTCTAAGCGCAAAGAAGGCAGAACCCCAGATGGCAAAGCCAAAGCCGCAGCCACAGCAACAAATAACTCCTTCGATTGTAGAAAGTGTCACCCTGACTCAATAGCCAGGGAGGGAGACAAAGCTAGAAAACCTTGAGTACGCTTTCACAAAAGGCATCATTCAGAAATTGTCAAAAGAAATAGCAACAGCCAGGAAGAAGCTCAAAACACAACAACAACAACAAGGTAAAGGTAAGCGCAAGATTATTCTTGCCGATTCATCAGAAGATGAAGAAGAACTGGTAGCCACGGCCCTCAACATCATAGAGGATGCTATAGCAAATAAAGTACCAGTCGAAACCCGGTTCCAGCGATTTGTTGACGCAGGAGCACAAGCAGGTCGACCGAAGAAAGCAAAGACTACAATGATGCCTGAAAATGTCGTCGATCTTGTGTCGACGCCTCCACCCCCATCATCGATGAAAATAACCGAGGAACAAGTATCGGCACCATAGTCAGTCAGCCCCCTCGACTTATGCAAAAGTGCGATGTCGGAGGCTATAAAAGAAAAATTCGACATAGATAGGGACTTGTAGGATTTCTTTGAGAAACCGCCCACGTTGTTTATGTTGGCTCAAAAGATCTCTACAAAAGCACCTATATTCACATCTGGAGGACACCAACCAGGACAAGACTCACAGTCCCTAATTTTTGCAACCATCACGTTGACTTTTGAAAGAAATTATGACAAGGAAGCTAAAGTGATTGCACATCGGTCCTCAATTATTGCACCGACTGTACCCGTACCCCAAGCCGACTTACCTGCCACTGTACCAACTCAAGGAGAAAATATGGATGAAATAAAATCACACCCTTAACCCAACAAACCATCACTTAACCATACTTACCCCAAACCAATCACCCCTGACCATTCGCCAACTCCATCACCACCACCACCACCACCCCTTGACTCAGAGACATGCCCACCACAGCCAACTGCATCCACACAACTAGAGGTGGTATTCATCTCACCTCACCAACCAGAAAAACCAATGGCCTCTAACCCACAAACCAAAGATCCAACCTCAACTATCGTAGGTACACATGAAGGATATAAAGAAAAGAATAAGAAGAGGAAGGAGAAATAGAAGGAGGAGCATCATGGAAAGCCTTCAAAGGTCCAAATTAGATTGAAGGATGCAAGCTCCTTGACTAACACTGAGTTATGAAAACTCCTCAAAACCCTAGCGAGTGAAGCAAGGATGACGAGTAAGAAAAGAAATAAAGAACTCAAGGACAACAATGCAGAACAGGTCAAGTTTCTCAACAAATGAAGGAACCTGGCCTAGTCCATCATGTCAGGCCCCATAGAGATCAACACAGACACACCACTCAAAAGTTCATATCATCTCTTTCAGAACATGGTGTCAACCCTCCAAGCTCACATTCAAGAAACAAAGGAGGAACAAAGAGAGGAAACTGCTTGACTCCTAATGGTACAGCACACTGCATTTTCTGAAGCCTATAACGTACTGCACGATCATATAGAGGAGTCTATTGTAACTGAATAAGTACTAAGAGACTGGCCTAATCACTACGGGCAAGTTTATCAGTAGACTCGACAGACTCGATAAGGGATTCATGCATTAGAGAGCAGAAAAACCACTGAGGAAGCACTCAGAATGACAATAGAAGAACAGATAGTGCTTGAAACCGCCAAACTGTGGAAACTAGAAAGGGAAGCACATCAGTGGGTACAACAAGCTCTCCCTAACTTAGATAAAGTCGACATCATCTGCCCATAGATGAAATGACTTATTGAGACTACAGAGGAGAAGGACCAATTCATGGGTCCTGACATGGAGAGGATAGCTGAAGTCTCCATCTCAGAAAAGATGTCGATCTTATTAGACTTGACAACACTCACCATCAACATCTAGAAAATTTTGCAGAGTTGGATAGATTTCCAGCATCACCTCGCAATCACAGCCCCAGCCATTGTAGAATCCTGTGTACAAAAAAGACCGACCATCAGACTTCACAGCCCACCACAATAATTATTGAATACCACCAAGAAATTTGGTACCTCCCTGTTTCTTTAGGATGAAGAAACTTTTTGTTCATGGGGGAGATGTAGAAGGAGCAAGTCGATAAAGTCGACTTGAAGGATAGCTGACTTAGTTGATCAGCCGACTAAGTTGATGGGCTGACTTAGTCGATCAGCCGACTAAACTAGAGATTAGGTCGGCCAGCTAAGGTCATGTCGGTTCATCGAATCGACAAGTAGTTATTTTGTAACCATTCTGTAATCATATATATTAGGTTGTTGAGCCAGATGAGAACTCAGCTCATTTCTCTATGTTGTATGGACTCATTTGTATAATATAATCTATTTATTCACCTATTTGTTCTTATCTCTTGTCTCTTTTTTATATTTATATATGTTTTAGTGTGTATTATTGGTAACCTTATGTGATCTGTGAGATTACAACAGTGTACATGATTCTATCCATTAATAAACTATAAATTGAAGGTATGAGGTTTTTACCTTCTCTAAAATTCTTCATATTTTATTAAGTAGGGTTTATTATATTGATTGGAAATCTACACATTGAATGTATATTTCAGCTAGGTTTTCCATTTGTTTATAGAAACTTAGTCTGAACTATTTCTATACAAACCCTAGGGATACTTTTATATACCAGCTAGATTTATTTGCTTATACTTAAACTGAACCTTTATTTCCTGGAGAGGAATTTATAGTTTAAATTCTCTTGGTATTTATCTAAACAAGTTCTAGAATGATTTAAATTGTCAAACCAAGTATAGCTTAGATTTTAACCCTAGTTATTAAGATAACTAGCTACTCGATCCTGTTAAAACAATAATGTAAGGTTAAACCATAGATTTCTTAAATCTAGGTAAAGTAAACCCTAATAGTAATTTCAAACTAAAACATTATTAAAAAAATCTGCATCCAAACATTTAAATAAACCATTTATAAATTATAAATATACAGACCTCAAAACCAATATATGAACTCATTAATATAGGCTTTATCCAAAACATTTAAAAATAACTAATAAACTAAAAACTAGAAGAAACAAACTAATCAAATATCAAATCTCTTACACCATTAAATTCAAACCCTCAACCTTAAATCCATTATGCTGGCAGATTTCAAATTGCCAACGAAAATGCTTTTGTTTTCCACATGATAAATAACCATGAACATCATATCGTAAAAACCAAACCAAACATTAAATAAACCCTGCAAACCATACTATTTAAACATTATAACATTTCTAAGTATCATTAACCCAGGGCATGCATCGAATCCTGTCCAGGATTGGTTGCGGGCTTTTATATATTTCATTCCATAAATTATTCATTAAATATTTAAACCAACCTAGCCATTGAATCCCACGAAGGATTGGTTGCAGGTCATTACATACAAATCAAACGTTAACAACGAATTAAAATAAAACAATTACATATTTAAAAATATCAAGACAGAGTCATTCCCTATGCATCACGCTAGTGGAATCTTATTAACTAAACCATGAACTCACATTATCAAACCAAGAAACATGTTTTTACACCTTTGGTCCTATAAATCAATTTCTTCTAGGATTGAATCATGTGAGATTCCCAAATAAAATTATCAAACCACAAGTCTAATCGATTAATATCCCAATATCGAATCCTGTAGGCTCCAACCAACCAAACCAAACACTGTGAATCATACAATAAGGGTTTCGCCTCTCAGGATTTCCAAAAAGGTTTTAAAATAATCAAAAGTTCTGTAAACAACAACAACGACTAGGGCTACACTATTTTTCTTATAAATCAAATGCACTAGTCACAGTCTAAAAAAAACATAAAATACATTGGCTGTGTATCCACGCTAAGAGCCGAGATAAGCTTCATGCTTACGACCGTGAGGTAAAACCAAGCCACATTAACTAATAAACTCATGCATCCACATATTTTACCACACATTACTACCATAATCATAAATTGCATAAACTACACATTCAACTCATCCATGATTCCATTGCAAGAAATGGCACAATAAATATAAAGAAACACATCATAAGAATAAACATAAAGCTTCCATTAAGTTAAATAAAACCCATTACAAATTGTTGCAAAATGATGAATTTATACACAAGGTCGAGCCAAGCTACCAACAGTCAAACTTTATCCCCAAAAATTTACATATGGTATATCCATGGAAAGACTACACAGTCACATCCTTGAAATCCAAGCAACTATCAAAACTCCAACTAACGAAACAACATAGTGATGCATTTCCCCACCCAAAGCTCAAACCCTCTACTAAAACACACATTAGAGTAAAGGCATTTTCAAATTTCAAGGCTTACTCAAATATTTGGTTGTGCAAGAAACATATGGAACCACTCTCAAGCCACGCAGAGAACCACACTCTATCACCTGCACAAACAAATGTGAATGCCATCAAAATTATGTATTCGAAACCATTACCAAACCAATAGTTCAACGTACAACTAATGTTATCACTTACATATTGAGAGAGAAGGAACACTTGCTAGTAGCACAGCATGAGAAGCACAGTTTGCACCAGAATCACAATACCACCCTCACCTCCACCATAATGAAAACAACCAAATGAATCACATACAAACCCTACAAAACACTTGTGGCATTCTTCCCGCACTTCCTAAGGTGCAATAAATTCACCACCCTTTCCATCATTATAGTTTAAATCAAAACCCACGTTTCTATAGATTGGTTCACATCGTATGCACCATTGCATACCCAACACCATCACATAAATATTAAACCCTCCAAACGTCATGCTAATACAAAGTTTCAATGGCATATAATTATTCCATAAACATAAACCCATTACCATATAGTTCAAAGCATATATTATAATGCATCTAAGGTTTAAAACCTTAGCATATAGTTATAAAATTAAGTTTATAAACATGTATAAATATAACTCTTATAAACCTCATTACCATAGGACTTAGTGTTGATTAAGTTGTCATTGATGCCAATAGTGTCTTTTCATTGATGCCAACTGTTGATTCCTTGGTTCCCCCTATGGAGCCCCTAAGGGTTAGTTTTTAGTTTGTGGTTGTTTGTGTCAAAGGAGCCCTTTTGACCTTGTCCAAGCCCAACCTTGAAGGCCTTTGAGGCCTTGGAACCATGAAAAAATCCATGGTTTCCCATTGACTTTCTCAAGTGCCCCTAAGTTGTATTGAAATACCTAGTTAAACTAAACCATAAAAGGAAAGCATATGAGGGAGGCATGACACTTCTCAGTATACTTGGAAAGAGACTCTTGTTATGTGAGCATGCTATGTTAGGAAAGACATTTTTTAGAAGAAATATGAGATCTGAATTGATGTTGAATATCCTTACTATTCGAATGCATGGTTTTGCTCAAGGATGATTAAGGGAAGGTTGTTGAGTTGAACATAATCTACAGTTGGGAGGAGCGTGGTTGTTCCTACTACAATTTGAAACAAGAATCTCAAGGTTCTAATTTAGTATTTTAATAATAAATATTATAGATGTTCCCACATCTTAATGTGTTTATGCAATTTTTAATGGATTGTGAGTTTTATCAACAGACAGGTATTCTATATTGTATATTATTTGATCTCTCAAGTTTAGATAAATAAAATTCTTCATATGAATTATGTTGTTTTACAATGCATCATTGAAAGGAAAATAAAGAAAATAGTACTTGAGGTCGGAATATATTTAGATATGATTTAATAAAGTATTATAGAATGTCATAAATCTTATTCTATTCTACAAAGCACTAGTAAAAATAAGATAAGGAAAAATAGTATTTACTGTAGATGTTTGTTTTATTAACAATGTATTACATGAATACACAATGGTACATTAGATCCTTCCTTGACGTGTGTAGTGAAAATCTTCATCCTATAGATCCTGACCATTTGTATGGAAGTACCAGGGGGGGGCTGTTATCCACCTGAATGGTACCTCTCCGTCTGAGTACCGACATCCCTCATGTTGGCACACAAAAGGACATCTATGGATTGAGGTTTGCCTAAATCACTATAGATAAGCTTATGATGAAATACATTCCACATTCATTTAGCTAGTTACTTTGGATTTTGACTATGTCAAGTCATACTCGCGACTTTGTATATGTGTAACTCGCGGATCATACGTGAGTGTCGGGTTCTACAAGTCACAGATGGATGTATCCGCAGGTTGCTCTTGTGGAGACTCATGGATCATACACGGGTTGCTCTTCTATATACTCGTGGATGTGTCCCTTAATATTTAAAAATAAAAGCACGAGTTATTGGAGATTAGTTAAGTCATTTACCTTAATCTCCTTAATTGCTACAACCTCCTCAACCTTCAAAAAATGCCTTATTTCACCCATATAAATATAGGCCTTGGGGAGGGTGTTGGATACATACACTTGGAGAGCAAAGTTATGCTGGTGGATTGTATACAAAAGTCTTTGGAGCAGTGAAACTCAGAATCCTTTGGTTGCAGAGGAGTCCTTGTCTCAGGCATTGGACTTTCTCCGAATAGGTGAAAGAGGAGCAACCTTGAAGACTTTGGAGAAGAAGTAAAGAGGAAGAGGATAAGCAAGGATCAACCTTCGTTAATCAAGTAAGTCCTTCTCACCCTCCTATTTCCTATACTGCACTCTAGAAGTCAATTGTCTGCAAGTTAATTGAGTATGTTGGTAACCCCAGACCTATGGTTATAAGGTGTCCATACCTGTACAACAGAACTGGTGACTCCACTAGGGAAGCCCAGACTGCTGTAGCTTGTTTCTATTAACCCTGACCAGTCTTTGCTTGAAATTCTGTGTGTGATCTGGTATCCTGTTTTATACTTGCCTCAATATTTGAAAGTCTTTGGGATTTTTCTTTGTTTTGAAAAATTTTAGACCCATCCGCGAGTTGCTCTTCTGCATAGTCACAGATGCAAGTCTGCATATGCGGGTTGCGGAACGGAACAACCACGTATCATTCGTGGGTTGCACTTTTGCACAATCGCGGATTTTCCTGGAAGTAGGGATTTTTTAAGATAAGTTTTGCTTGTTCTTTTCTTTGTTTAGTCCCTGTTTCTGAGTGGATTTTATTTATAAATACTATGTAGTTTGTTTGGATACTATTGGTGATCAGACTATCTGCTTTTTTGAAAGCCTTTGAGTTTCTTTTGCTTGGCTTATTTCCTGTTTGCATGCTGAAGTGTCCTGGCCTATTTGGGTTCTAGGTTAAAGTGTCTTTGTCCAGATCAGTGATCAGGGTCTTGGACTCTGTTTTTCCAGTCTATCTTTTGATAGTGGCTGGTTATCACTTTCCTTTATAAGTCTACAGTGTTTTTGTCATTGTGTGCACCCAAGCTAGGGTTACTAACCTTCCTTTCTTGGTGGTCTATTGGTTCTGTTAGCTTGTTTGCTTCAGTTTGTTGCTTTTATACAGTCAACAAGATTCAAGTTTGCTCAAGTACAGTGCATTGTAGATGCATGGTAGAATTTTGAGTATTTTTAAAAGTGAAAATAAAACATTGTTCAGCTTTTGCATCTTGTTTTTTGCATAAGTAGTGTTTATTTCAATTTAAAAATATTATCTCAAAAACTACAAAAATATAGGCTTAGTTTCTCTTATCGTTGCTTTCAATTCATCAATACATATTTGAAAAATGAAAAGAAGTATGCTTTATAGTAGTAGTTTTCTTTGAATACACCTTTACTTTTATTTATTTCTTATTGAGTCAAAACACCATAAATTATATCACTCCATTTCCTCTTGAGTAAGAAACAACCTTTTAAAATAAACGCATAATTTAAAATTTACTAGTAAGTTTTGTTTTTTAGGGGCCTTTCACCTACTAGCTTAGGCTAGACTTGTGGGCTAGGAAGTGTAAACTTCTCACAAGTTATAAAACTCAGACGTAGTGGACCTTTCTTTAGGTAAATCCTTGACTCTATCACTGTATCTGGGAAGCTCCTCTCAAACGGGAGTTAAGCATGAGGCCGCGTGGAGGCTTGGACAGAGGAGATAGCCCTTCGAATCCTTCTCAAAGCGTAACTCAGGACTTTTGCGCATCTGGGGATTTTGTCCTAGATAAAGTTTCGAGCTCATCTACCCTACCAATGCATACGAGTTCAGCTTGCGCCCCCCCAGACTGTTGGTATTGCCAAGGTAGCCTTTAGTCTCTTGTCTTTTAGGGTTCATACCTAGGTAAATCAGAAGGTTATTTTTGGTTCACCTTGAACGGGCTTGGAAGGTAGCCCTTGTTGAAAGTGTAGGAGGGCGGTGGGTGATTCCTCTGCTTGTGCCTAAGAACCACTTCAAGGATTTCATCATCTTTCTTCGGGAAAGTATATCTTTTACCCTATTTTTATTGCTTGAGACTTTAGGATTTTTTTTAGTGTATGCTCTGTGGTTTTTCCTGTGTTTAGTTGGCCTTAGGGTGTGATTTGTCAAATTTTTAATTCTAGAGGACCAACCTGTTAGAAGGTCAAGAAGGTTGAGAAACCTTACTCCTATCACCACATTGGAGCCTCCACCTTTACCCCAAAGGCGGAGAATAGACACTGACGGTTCTTTTTAACCAGTAGGGATAAGTGAAGTTCTTGGTGAACCGGAACTGATAGCTAACCATTTTGATTTTGATTTTGAAACACCCCCTTGACTGATTTAAAAGATCGTGTGATCGTTCAGGTTAGACCTTTTGATTCACCAGTGTTAGGTGTCCCTGTGGGTAGAGTCATGTATTCTGCAGAAGAAATTCATTTTTTATTGACCTAAACCCTTCCGGTTGAAGGGGTACTACCTCCCCCGGTAAGTGCCCCTAGATCTAGTTTACCTTCTACACCTTTGACTCCAGCGAGCCAGGTGGTTCAACCACCGGTTCACTCAAACCTAGGAGGTACTTTAGGTGACATGGTTACTGGGATCCCTAGTATACCTACCATTCCTTCTTCCTTCCCTTACACTACCCAGAGTGGTCTGGTAGGATCCTCAGCATTTCTCCAAGGATTTCCTTGGAACGAGGGGCACATTCCCCCATCATGTCCATACGTAGGTCCATCTCCTTCATATGTAGGAGTGCAGTTTGGGAGCAACACCTCTTATGGGCAAAGATTCCAAACCCCTATTTCAGTCCCATAGACGAGCTCTCCCTTTTCGTTGTTTAGCGGAAGGATACCCGCTCCTGTCTTTTAGACCCTTGCTTCTATGGGGACAGCCTGAACTTCTTACACTGCACCCCCCACACACAATCCTATGGCTTACAGATGGAATTCGTTTCAAAGCAAATTTCCCACTTTGCAACTGGTGGCTGGGGGCAACCCCACCTTTTCCATGGGCATTCGGGGGAGGACCCTCTAATCCCCAAGATGGTACACCTAGTGCCCCAGTTAGGCCAAAAATTCCATTCCTAGAAACTTTAAACTTGCCAGACTTGTCAAAATTGATGAATGACCCGGTGAGGCATGACCCATTGTGGCCACCTATTCCCACCAAATTGCCATCGTACATCCCTAAGTTCGAAGGAAAAACTGGTGAAGAGCCTGGGGCACATTACACCACTTTTAATTTATGGTGCTCTTCCAATTCGCTGAATGAGGATTCAGTGAGGTTGAGGCTATTCTAGAGGACCTTGACAGGCACTGCAGCAAAATGGTACATCAAATTTCCTTCTGCTGCCTTCAGTAGTTTCTGGGACTTGGCTAGTGCTTTTCTTAGCTACTTTCAGCTTCCGGTCTGATACGATTTCGAAACAGACTTGTTGTCTACTTTTAGAAAAAATAAGGCTACCCACATCTCGAATCATATCCAAGAGTGGAGGAGGTGAAAGAGCCTTATCAAAGCCACCATTCCTCCTGAATTTCTGTTAGAGTGGTTCCTTAAATCATTTTTTCCATACATATCTAAGGATGTTTCCACATCATGAGTAACGAATGAAGAAGAAGCCATACTCAGGGCCCAGCAGTTGGACTTGATTTATTCACAGTATGGGATCTTATATGAGATCATACCTGAGGCACCGAGGCCTTCACACGAAGTGGAGAAGCCTAAGCCTGGACCCCATGCGATGGTGTGGTTGGTTCCGTTAATTCTCCCACTATAGAGTCTTTGACAAAACAACTTCACCAGTTGTCTGTAAAACAGTCTATGGTGGAGGTAGAAAAGGCTGTCCCATCCCCCTAAAGTGCAAATATTTTTGCACAACCCCTTCAGAAGGGCAAGCAGTAGCCCGATGGGAAGAAAAAGAAAGGTAAAAAGGGAGAGGGAAATCAAAACAAGAGAAAGCCCGCAAACAATGCTGATGGGGGCAAAAAAGAAAAGAAGAAAGTCAAGTTCCCTTGTAAGTTGTGCCAAGAGGACCACCTTACTCACCTTTTTCCCCTTATGGATCAAGCCCAGAAGCTGCTTAAGGCTCAACAACCGGCTGTCCTAAAGGATCCTTTCCCTCAAGGACAGAACTCTGCTTCAGCTTCTACCATAGCAGGGGGCACTCAAACTGCCCCTGACTCAAACTATATCAACATGGTTCGATCTTCGACTTTTTTGCAAACTAGGAACAAAAAATATGAGAAGGAGACTCCTGAGATGGGTAAAGCTGTAGGTGAACCTTCCAACCCTCTCACAATAGAGAAACCTGCTGAAATCATGCCAAAGATACCCAAAGGTGTCTTTAAGAAGACTTTGCATAACCCAAATGATAGGGCTGCCTCCAACTACTCCATGGTTGAAGATTTGGATCAGACCCCGTGTGCAATGTTAGCTTTGGAGGTGCTACAGAGTTGTCCTGCTCAGTGGGATGCCCTCTCAGTAGCTTTAGGTAGCATGGACTCTTCGAGTCTCACGGTGAAATTTCATCTAGCTGATGTCAAAATTTGCCTGCCTTACCATGTAGCCCTATCAATAGATGTCGTCCATGGTGGTAAGACCATTGGAAGGGAAGTTGTTGATGAGGGAGCCTCTACATGTGTTATGTCCCTGGCCTATTGGAAAGCTCTTGGATCCCCAGAGCTGGTCCCATCAAACACTTTACTTACTGCTTTTGATGGAAGGTCTTTCCGTCCACATGGTATCCTGCCGAATTTTGAGATTAAGTTGGCAGGAAAAGTAGTGTCTGTTGAAGTAGAAGTGATTAATGCTCCCTTGGACTACAATTTTCTTTTGGGAAGGAATTGGACTTATGCAATGTCTGCTGTTGCATCGATCATTTTTCGTGTCATGGTTTTTCCACATGAGAGCAAGTTGGTTACAGTTGACCAACTTGATTTTACCCGAAAAGGCCGTTTAGAGTATAAGGAATCCACTGTACCATTAATTAATCAGGCCAAACCTACTGCATAGAGCTTGGGGGCTGGAATGTATACATCACTGATGGGAAAATTTTTATTTTCCAACTCCGGTTAATTATATCGGTTCTACTAGTGTGGGGAAGTCCATCGTTACGGTTGTCGATAGGACTGATCCTTGGGTTCTCCCAACTCCCCATGAACCGGAAGTGCCCTTACCGGTAGTGGAGGTGGCATATAAAGCTATCACTCAAGCCACTGTTGATCCCATTCCAGATCCTCTAATAGTCTCAGACGATTTGGAAGAAGTCTATTTGCCTGCATGGGCAGAAAACTCTTCACATTCTATAGATTGCTTAGACATTGTTTTACCTTCCGATGAAGCTATTCTGGAAGCCATGAGTGGACGTGATAAGATATGTGAGGATATTCATCACCGATCCTATTTTCTTCCAGAGCTAAGAAGAATAGAAAACCAAAAGTTTCGCATGAGACTGTTAGGAGATGTTGATACACCTATCAACCCCTTGCCTAGGGAAGGAATCTTTGCCAAGGGGAATATGGAAAATATTTCCACTATTATACCTATAAACATCTTTGTAAACCCAGATGTTGTGGAAAACATCTACATAGGTGCAAACTGCTCTCCAAAGGATATTGCTATCTATACTGCCCTTTTTAAGGAATTCCATGATGTCTTTTCCTGGTCAGATGAGGAGATGCTAGGCATAGATCCATCTATTGTTCAACATGAAATCCGAACCTATCCTGATGCCAAGCTAGTTCGACAAAAATTAAGACTCGTGAACCCGCGTAAAGTGGCGGCTGTGAAGGCGGAAGTTGAAAAGCTGTTGAAAGATGGTTTTATATATCCCATAGCTTTGACTGAATGGGTGTCCAACCCTGTTCTTGTTGATAAAAAGAAAGGGCTATTCGCGTTTGTACAGACTTTAGAGACCTCAATAAATCCTGTTCTAAGGACAACTACCCCACACCATTTATAGATCAGATCATAGATGCATGTGCGGGAAGTGAGGTGTTCTTGTTTATGGATGGCTTCTCCAGCTACAATCAAATCCAAATCAAACAGGAAGACCAACATAAAACTGCTTTCATTTTCCCTTGGGGTACATTTGTGTATAATAAAATGCCTTTTGGATTGAAAAATGCTGGGGAAACCTTTCAACGAGCCATGAACTTTGCTTTTCACGACATTAAAGCCATTGTCGAACCATACCTTGATGATCTGCCCGCACATTCTCGCAAGAGGATCCAACATCCAGATAATTTACGGTTGATATTTGAGAGATGCAGATATTATAAAATTCGCTTGAATCCCCATAAGTGTGTACTCTGTGTCGAGTCAGGAAGATTACTCGGATTCATTGTCTCCAGTAGAGGCATCCAGGTGGATCCATTAAAATTTGAGGCCATTGTAAACCTACCTCCTCCTCATTCTCTCAGGAAACTTCAGAGCCTGCAAGGAAATTCTAACTTTCTTCGATGATTTATTGTCAATTATGCCAAGATCACTAAAGTTTTCATGTTCGTGCTCAAACAGGACACTCCATTTGTATGTGATAAAACCACACAACTTGAGTTCGAGGCATTGGAAAAAGCTTTGCTGTCGGCACCTTTATTACACCCACCAAATTATTCTAGGGATTTTATATTATATATGGCCGCGTCGAAGTCGACAATTGGGATAGTACTAGTCTAGGAGGACGATAAGCTTGTTGAGCATGTCGTTTATTACCTTAGCCGTGGTTTGGTTGGACCTGAGCTTAGATACTCCCATGTTGAGAAGTTAGCCTTAGCAGCGGTTTATGTTGTACAGAGGTTACAGCACTACATTTTACTAAGGACCACCACAGTAGTGGCGGATGTGAATCCTTTCCAATATGTTTTATCCCGACGCATTGTTGGGGGAAAATTTAACAAATGGATAGTCATTCTCCAAGAGTTTGACTTGGTTTTCCAATCCGCTAAGTCTAAGAAGTCCTTAGTTTTTGTTGAGCTTATAGCAGAATTTCCTACCGAAGAATATGTAGTGATTGAAGATGACTCATTCCCAGATGAGCACATCTTCCTGATATCCACCTTTGATCCTTAGTACAGAGATATTCTTATATATCTCCAGACTTTGAAGTATCCTGCCACTTCCTCTAGGTAGGAACGACGTAAGTTATGTCTTCATGCTAAGAACTACCTCATTATAGGAGATACATTATATCAATGAGGGGTAGATTCCGTCTTGCGTCGCTGTCTTACTCATGAGGAAGCGGAGATTGTCCTAAATGATTCCCACAGCAGAGCATGTGGGGGTCATTTATCTGGGTTAGCCACGGCCCAGAAAATTTTGCGTGCCAGTTATTTCTGGCTCATGATCTTTAAAGATTGTGTGGAAGTAGTGAAACACTGTCATCCGTGCCAGCTTTATACCAGAAAAATGTGGTCACATCCTGCTCCATTATTTCTCGTTGTCTCAGTAGGCCCCTTTATGAAATGGGGGATAGATTACGTGACATGCAACCCAGCCTCGGCTGGGGGACATAAATACATCATTGTCGCTGTGGACTATTTTACAAAATGGGCAGAGGCAATGCCTACTTTCAAAGCCGATGGGGAAATAGCAACTTTCTTCATTTTCAATCAGATTATTGCAAGGTTTGGTATTCCCAAAGTGATTATCACTAACCACCGTAGTCATTTTCAAAATAACATGATGACAGAACTGACTACCATGCTTGGATTTAGGCAAGAACATTCTTCTCCATACTATCTGCAAGAAAATTATTAGGTTGAGGCTGTCAACAAGACTTTAAAAACTATACTCAAACGGACAATTGATGCAGCCCTCTAATTGGCACATCATGTTATATCCTTCTCTTTGGGCCTGCCGAACCAATATAAATACTGCTATGGGTTTCTCCCCTTTCCAACTCGTTCACGGGGTGGAAGCAGTTACTTCGATTGAATGTGAAATCTCGTCTTTGTAGATATCCATTCATGTGTTACCTGATACGACTGAGCTTGAAGAACTTCTGGTACACTTAGAACACCTTGATGAACATCGTATAGATGTGTTGACTGCTAATCAAGCGCATAAAAATAGGGTTAAAGCTCAATATGATAAATCGGTCAAACCTAGGGTTTTCTCTGAAGGGGAACTTGTCTTGCTTTGGGACCAAGACAAAGAACCTCTGAGGGCAGGTTAATTCAAGGCTATGTGATTAGGACCCTATGTCGTGTCAAAATTATTGAGTAAAGGTGCATATGAATTAGTGGATTTTGACAGGAATAAGCTGCTCGAGCCTAGAAGTGGGCTCTACCTAAAGAAGTACTACGCTTAGGCTTAGCACTTTTCCTTGTATTTTATGTATTTTTATGTACATTAGGTTGTTAGTTTTGTTTTTTTATACTATATACTGGTTGTTGCAGATGTCTTCCGAATGGTATATAGGGTTTGTTGATGGCACCAGTCATCATACTTGTAACCTAGCTTCGGCAGCATGGGTTATCTATTCTCCCTCAGGACAGCTTGTTGCCACAGGAGGCGCTTGTCTAGGTCCTGCTTCTAATAATGTTTCCGAGTATAGGGCCGTTATTGAGCTCCTATGGGATGCTTTGTCGCATGGCATTACCTAGCTTGAGGTTTGTTTGGATTCTCAGTTGGTAGTTTCCCAGCTAAATCGATCTTATCAGGTACGAAATCCTATCTTATTATGTTAGTTCATGCAAATTCGTTTATTGGAAAGACATTTTGAAGTTATTACTTTCAATCATATTCCACAAAACCAAAATTCATTGACTGATGCATATGCTAATTACATTTTGGATTGGAATCTCACACACAATTTATAAAAATATACAGCAAACATATAAGAAACACTTGTAAATAAGCTGACAACAAACATCAATATATATATATATATATATATATATGTAAAATATCTGTTCATAGGTAGGTCAGGTCTGATCCTCGAATGTCGTCATATACAAAATATACAAAAATGTGGATCATAGTCCATCAAAATGCCCTAGAACTAAGCCCTCCCACCCTGGCCACTAGGACCTCCTTGGTCCCCATGATCCCTCTGTGCTCTAGCTTCCTTAGCCTCCTCGGCTTCGGCAGCCTCCACCACATCTCTATATACAAGTACTTCTCTAGCTACTCGTCTGAACAGACATAGCCAAACTGGTGGAACCCCCACAACAAACTCCTGCATGGCTGTAGGTATATGCTCAATCCACATCATAGGTACTCGTTGGGTCAGCCTAGCCAGCTTCCCCTCTAGTACCTGGATCAATCCTGGGTCTTCCCCTACAACTGGACGAACAAACATACGAGGGTGCCCTTCAGGGAGGACTGGTCCAATATATGCATTTTGAAACATGAATAGGGTTAATACTTGTACATATGTATATATCCTATCATTGGAAAATTCCTAAAAATTTGAAAATGATAAAAATTAAAAATTACTTACCTATCTCTCCCCATGCTCCTCTTGGAGGGAGGACAAGGTCGGGGTGACCTCGGAAGTCTAACACGACATATGGAAACTGCTCCAATGCCAGCAGCTGTTGTTCCCACCATGTGTAGAAGTCATCATCATAGACACTGTGTACTATGTCCCCTCCTCCTTGGTGGAGGAATATATCTCCCCACCTACTCAGCCTTGGCTGACGTGGAGATTTGACCTATAGCAGTATGGCAGGGCTCATGGCTGGTACTCTCTTGAAGAAGAACGCCACTAATATGCTTGCATAGCCAAAATTCTTGCGTCTTCCTCTAAAACACCTCAACTGCCATAGAGAGCACCTCTAAAACAATCAACTGCTACTCTCATCTTAATCCTGGTGGCCGCATGTAAAGCTGATGATCCTGCTATTCTCACAATGGTGCTAGCTAATACCTGAAGAGTAAAATCTTGGATATTTGCAATAGGAACGCTAGTTCCCCTCCTCTGAGTGTCTGGTGTACATAATATGTCTACATAATTTTGGACACTTAAGGGGTCACCACCCCTGCCAGTTCCCTCTAGGTTCACCGGTGCCCCTCATCGTGACAACCTGGTAATGAAATATATGTCATCCACAGTAAGCTCCAAGGTTTCACCTTGTATATTGAACATCCCCATGTCATGATCCCAATAATTGACCATGAACTCAAGTATGCGGACATTGTCCCGCATGGGTGACGTACAGAAGAATTTCAGCAACCCACTGGTCCTCAATGCCTATATGGTGGGTGCACTTTGGAGCACCGCTTGATCCATTATTTCATGTTCCCTTTCCCTCCATTCCAAAACCATGATGTACCTAGCAAATACACACAATTGGATTCAGTATTTCCATATTAAAATTTCAAAAATTTTACATATATATACGCTTTCCCCTTACACGCAGGATCCGTGACTGTCTAATTGGACAAGTCACGTACCATCCGCGACTGTCTAGTTAGGCAACCCGTGGATATAACGTGTATCCGCGACTTTCCCTCTTGGAAACCCACGGATGTACCCTGCCATAGTTTTGGAAGCTTCTAAATATTGAATTCATCATTAAACCTAACATTTGCTTGGATCAATTTGATGAGCTTAGGGTGTAGAATTACCTGAAGTTGATGGATTTCGATTTCGTCGGTCCAATTGTCCACGTTGATCGATCAAAGGTAGCGGGTAAATCTTCCTTTTTATGGCTCAAAAGTCAAAATGGTGAGTTTGTTTTAATTTTCAAACTTTTTATAGAAATTATATTTCATAAAGTGGGTCTTTTTCCATAATTTGAAATGTCAATTAATTAATATCACCCTCTTTATGCTTTGAAATAGGTTTACCACTTTTTACAAAGTGTTGTTGCTCCCATAGGGTGGTTTTGCTCTTTCCAACACATGTTGGCATCTTTTCACTCCACATTAACCTTAGTATTCAACATTTTGCCATGGACTATGGTATTCTAAGCCATTAGTCCCTTGTCTTTACCATTGTTCTTCTGTGGCTAGGACCCTTATTTCATGAGTATCCTTCTTATATGCCCTTGTCATCCTTTGGTACTCATCCCGCCAATGTTTCAGGCCTAGGGGTATCCTCTTAGCTATTTTTCATGCCAAATAGAGCTTCTTTTGAATCTCTTTTTACAAGCTATCCCTTTATAGGAATCCTCGCCCTTATGGAGTTTATTTAGGCCCAGGTCTGACTCCTTCAAAACAGACGTGACTGCCGAGTTATCTCGTCCATTCAAGCTCGTTAAGAATATGTGAACGGGCATCCACATTGGTGGTAGGTTATCTGTTTCTCGGACCATGCGGAATAATACGAGAAAGGATCACTCTCTTTTCTTTTGAATTGAGAAGAGTATTCTCATGTATAGGTTTATCACTTTTCCGGACCTGAAGGACTAAATTTACGGAAAAGGAACACCCGGTTTGAGCTTAGTTTTCTCTTTTTCGTGCTCTGGACCCAAACATGAAAAATATTTCGAGTGTACTTTGTGTCTTTGTCATGCTTGTTAAACACTCAAGAACAAAGCAAAGAGTTTATTGTTGTAAGCCCCATTTCTCGTAACCAAATGGATCTTTCCGAGTGATCTTGCTTTCCTTCACACTCGTAAAACTCAAGCTATTTTATGCTGTTCTAGAAGGAGCGTTAGGTAGGTGGTAATTTAACCTTTTTCATCCCTCCCTGACTAAGTATGAAAAAGGTTCACCTTTTCTTCTTCGGAAGTTAAGAGATTTCTTCTGTTGTTTGTTTTATACTTTTTCTCCCTCAGGAGACTAAATTGAATGAAAAAGGACCCCCCTGGAGTCTTCTTTCGAGTTTTCAGACTCTCTAAATGTGAAAACACCAGCTGAGCATGTACTAGTTCGGGCTCATTAAATCCACGAATCAGTGACACTATCAAGCATTATTTTTCCATCTCTTCAAGCTTGTTAAAAATGAAGAGGGAACTGAGTTGACTCTCCTGGACTCATTAAAACTTAACAGGGAAGGTAAGGAAGAAGCTTTCTCTTGTTTTTAGTAATGGCAGCATGTCATCCTTGAACATAGCACTCTTTGTTTTCTGATATCCATGTTTCGGTCTACACCTTTGTTTAGCTATCACTTTGAGTTTTTTACTCCTCCTCTTGTCCATTATACCTGGGGAATTTGATCATGTCTCCTACATGACATATAAGTCTAGTTGTTCTGTCTATCCGTTATATGCTACCTTGGGTCATCTCTGTGTTGTGCTCACTGTTCAAGGATTCTTCCCAATGTCTGCTCTATCGCCTAATCCCATCATTGTTATATCTGTTATGTATTTGTGTCTCTCTTCTTTTTCCCAGTTCCTAGTCACTCTTGTGATCCATTGGAGGATCTATTACCTTCCTTATCATAGTATGGTTCCATTTCAGCACTTCCTGATGACAAAGACCTAGAGTTTTGACAATCGTACCTCAGGATTCACTTTCATCATTGGTGGATTCCTTTGCTTCAGTTGTCAATTATCATCTATTGGTTGACAAACTATTGAATCCTCTCCATGTTTGACTTCAGCTTACCCTTAGTCACATGCGTTGGATTGTACTAGTTCTTTGGGATGTTTTATGAAGATCTTAGTTCCTCACTGATGAACTAAGTTGCGCAAGACTATGTTTTATTCCTATATCCAGCTTCTAGATCTTTGAAGACTCATCATTATTGTATATTGTGGCTTTGATCCACCTTTGTAATATATGTGGTTTTTACCCGTATCATATGATGTACTCAAATATTGTAAACGAGCTAATGTTCCAGTAAATTGAACATAGCATCCTCAGATGTAACTTTGTATATGACATTACTATGCATTTGTTTTAGGTACTCTCTCTACTCCATTGTATTTCTGAGTTCTCCAAAGATAAAGATTATAATGTATTTCGGCCATCGCTTCCCTCTGACCTCACACATTAGGGGGTATCTATTATCCACCTGAATGGCACCTCTCCGTCCGAGTACTGAAATCCCTCATGTTGGCACACAAAAGGACATCTATGGATTGAGGTTTTCCTAAATCACTATAGATAGGCTTATGATGAAATACATTCCACATTCATTTAGCTAGTTACTTTGGATTTTGAATATGTCAAGTCATACCCGCGACTTTGTATATGTCTAACTCGCGGATCATACACGAGTGTCGGGTTCTACAAGTCGCGGATGGATGTATCCGTGGGTTGCTCTTGTGGAGACTCGAGGATCATACGTGGGTTGTTCTTCTATATACTCGCGGATGTGTCCCTTAATATTTAAAAATAAAAACACGAGTTATTGGAGATTAGTTAAGTCATTTACCTTAATCTCCTTAACTGCTACAACCTCCTCAACCTTAGAAAACTGCCTTATTTCACCCATATAAATACAGGCCTTGGGGAGGGTGTTCGATACATACACTTGGAAAACAAAGTTATTCTGGTGGATTGTATACAGAAGTCTTTGGAGCAGTGAAACTCAGAATCCTTTAGATGCAGAGGAGTCCTTGTCTCAGGCATTGGATTGTCTCCGAACAGGTTAAAGAGGAGCAACCTTGAAGACATTGGAGAAGAATCAGAGTGGAAGAGGATAAGAAAGGATCAACCTTTGTTAATCAATTAAGTCCTTCTCACCCTCCTATTTCCTATACTGCACTCTAGAAGTCAATTGTCTGCAAGTTAATTGAGTATGTTGGTAACCCCAGACCTATGGTTATAAGGTGTCCATACCTGTACAACAGGGGCAAGCCCCACCTATCCTACCCCTAACTCAGTCGATACTGAAGGCCCATTTAACAAGGGCATGATACAAACCCTGTGACATCTGCAATACTGAAATTATGATTTAGAATATGACAATAAATCAAGAAACCCAAAAGGACCATGATGATCAGAGAAAAGTTCCGCATAACACCAATACCTCTATACCAAGAACCAAAGAAAGACCATGGATAACCCTACCCACAGATAGAATCAACGCATGAGGGACCATGAGTTAATCGGTAAATTCATTGGAATTTTTCCATCAGAACAAGCGCTCAGAGGTTGGATCGAATCAAAATGGAAACCCAAAGCACATTGTGATCTTCAGCTAGTATATAAAGGTTTCTTCACCATCATTTTCCATGAGATAGAGGATAAAGAACAAGTTGAATATGGAGGCTCGTATTTCTTTAAATCTGTAGGACTGTACCTCATAAACTGGAATGAGTGCTTCAACCTGGACAAGCAATACTTCACTTGGGCCCCAGTCTAGATTTACATGTACTCGCTTCCACAGGAGTACCGAGATGAAGAAACAGTTAAAAACATAGGAAATACTATGGGAAGCTATGTTCGAGCAGATGAACAAACAAAACATATAAAATACATCTCCTATGTGAGAATCTGCATCTACATGGACATCCCAAAAGCGCTACCAAATTCAATAATCCTGATGCATGAAGACTATGAATGGATCCAATCTCTGTATTATGAACTAGTCCTCTTCATATGTCGCAAGTGTAATGAGCATGGCCACCTGTACAGAGACTTCCATTTGAGCCAAAATAGCCACAACCTCAGACCAATGCCAGAAAAATACAAGGAGGGCTTCCAAAATTTTGAAAGAAAAAGAGATATAACATAAGGCACCCGCCAATCGAGAAAAAATGCGATCCTCCCGCAACTAGTAATAGATTCAATATCTTGGAGGAGCTCCCAGAATATCTAAAGGAACCAGGAACTGAAGATGGAGGAAACCCAGATCAACAAAAATCAAATGAAAATTCAAATTCAAATGATCCATAGAACGGTAAGGAAAAAATTACAAAACCCACCTCTGATCTATCTCATCACCAAAAATAAAGTGGTTCCTGAAATAATCATGGATGAAGAAAAGGTGGAAATAGAGATAGGAGGCCTGTATCTCTTAGGGGTGGAAGATGCATGCATGTGAAAAGAAATCAGCTACATGCCCCCAACTCAGATCCAACTTCTGAAGGAATATTAAGCTAAAGAAAATATAAAAAAAATTCAAAGTCTAGAGCACACATCGGAAAGATAAGCAAAAATTACAGAGAGAAAATTGAAAAAGGGGCAGAAAGACAGTTCTACAAATAATTTGATCGATTGACAAAAGTTTAGTTGAATCAGTCCAATACACCCAGGTAACTAAATTCTTTCATGCTCTATAACCCTTTTCTCAATGAAAATCACATCCTAGAATGTAAGAGGCCACAACGGGTGCTCCAAAAAAAGGATGATAAAAAAGGAAAATCCTACAAGACAAGCCAATCATTCTTTTTCTGCAAGAAACCAAATTCTCTAAGCAAACCTTTCAAACCCTAATAGCCAAACTTTGGAGGGGATTTCAAAGTATAGCTATTGATGCTTGTGGATCCTCTAGGGGCATTGTAATGGCTTAGCATCCCTCCTTAATAGCCTTGAACAACTTCTCTTCCACAACTAGCTCCCTATTCACCTCCTTTCACATCATGGGAACAAAATTTCACGGCTTTTTGCTAAATATCTATGCCCCCCAACCCCAACTCTGAAATATGATCTACTTCATTACATGGATTTGTTCAAACAACAACACTCATATGCCTTTGTTATCTTTGGTGAATAATTCAACATGATCACCAATATCGATGAAAAAAAAAAGGTGAAAGAAGAACGCTCACCATTGAAGATTCTAGGTTCAAAACACTCATAGAAGATAGCAAGCTTGTGGATCTCCCAACCTATGAAGGATTTTTTACCTGGAATAACAAAAGAGGAGGTGGAAATATGATAGCCTCTAGGATGGACATATTTCTGGTATCAGAAAACCTTTTAGAGATAGGAGGCCTCCTAACCCCTAAGGTTCTTCCCTCGACTGGATTTGATCATTAGCCCATTTCGTTGAATTGGCAGAACTCAAAAGCTCACAAGTTGAAGCCCTTCAGATTTGAAAAACAATTGGCTCAACCACCGTACCTTCTAAGACTCTGTGCATATATGGTTGGAGGACATGAATGCCCTTGGGTTCTCTAATATGGAGGTAATGTAGAAAAAATAAAAAATACTCAAAGGCTAGAACCATCATACCTTTGGGAACATATTTAAAGACAAAATTTCCTTGAAAAAATATCTAGAAAAGCTTCATACAATCATCATGGAGGAAAGGAAAACAATAGAAAATAAACTAAAAGATAAGGTTATCATGACGAAGCTTGACAAAAGATGCGAGCAAGAAGAAATTTTATGGAAGCAAAAATGTAGAATAGGGTGCCTCAAAGAAGTGAAAAAAAACACATCCTTCTTCCATCGATTGATAATTCAACACCACAACCAAAATCGCATTTTAGGACTCAAATCGACAAATGGAACCATTCTAGAAACACATGAAGAGATAGAGGAAGATTTCATAAATGACTTCCAAGATCTACTCACGGAGTCGGTCCCTTCAAGAGAACAAGACATAAAGAAAGTCAATGTCTACATTCCAAAAATACTTACTCCAGACCATAATGCCACACTGATGAAGTTCATTTCTCTACAGGAAGTGGAGACAACTGTCATTCAAATGGAAGATGATAAAGTGCCAGAACCTTATGGTTTTACTATGAATTTCTTTCATCACTACTAGGACATGGTAAAAACTCAAATCTGGGAGTTGGTGGAAGAATTGCATCAAATACTCTGGGTATTTTCCACTCTCAACGTGAATTTTCTCACTCTAATTCCAAAGGAAAAAGGAGTGGCGTCTCTCGTACTTTCCGACCAATATCTCTTTGCAATGTAATTTATAAGATCATAACCAAAGTTATAGCTAGCATGTTAAAAACCATCTTAACTCTACTCATCTCACTTGAGAAAACTAGCTATGTGGAAGGAATACAAATTATAAACGGAATCATTATGGCCCATGAAATCACCCACTCTCTAAATACCACTAAAAAACCAGGAATTCTTATTAAGCTTGACCTTTCCAAGGCTTTCGATAAACTTAGCTGAGAATTTATGGAAAAAATGGTCCTTTATTTTGGCTTCAGTCAATATTGGATGAAATGGATCCTTTATCTCACCTCTTCTTCTTTTTTCTCTATTGTGGTCAATGGGGCACCTTATGCTACTTTCTCCCCTTCTAGAAACATCCTCTAGGAATATCTGCTTTCACCATTCCTCTTCATCCTTATGGATGAGGGATTAGGTAGACTCCTTAAAAAAAAAATCTTGGAAGGGTCACTCAAAGGTATTTCCCTTCACAAGAACCCCCCCCCTCATATCTACCAACATTTTGTCAATGATAACCTCCTCTTTGGTCACCCCTCCATCGAAGCAGCTCACTACATTTCAAAGGTCCTCAACACTTTCTTAGAGGCCTCATGAACCACCATAAATATTGAAAAACCACATCTTTTATTCTTCAATATAGATATGATAACTCAACGCAACGTTGCTCACATCCTTGGATTCTCTTTCTCCACCCTACCCTCCAAATACCTAGGTTCCCCCTTTGTTCACTACATCATGAAACACTCCTCCTGGAAAGAAATATTATACAAGATGGAAAGTAAAATATAATCCTGGACCTTCAGGTCCCTAAACCTTTCCAGCAGACTCACCCTCGTCAAGTTTGTTCTGTAGCCTATGCCCCTTTATTTTTTATTTTTGTAGGTTTCCCCTAAGTGGGTCCTTAAATCCATCTGAAATCTACAACACAATTTTATTTTGGGGGGGGAGGTAATCAACACAAGTGGGAACTAGTTAATTGGAAAATCGTAAACCTACCCACATGGGAAGGGGGCTTGGAATTTTGAGATACAGAAAAAAAAAAAAACAATGAAATCCTCTCTGCCATATTCGGTAGAATTAGATAGCTAAAAATACCACCCCTTGGGCGCTATTTTGGAATAAAAAATATGCACAGGATTGGAAAACACCCATGTTTATCCGTTATGACCAGGACCCTCCTAGATCGTTGCTATGGAGAGGAGATAATTGTCAGCGTGCTCTAATCCAACAACGTAGCTTCTAGGAAATTAGAAATGGACCCTATGCAAATTTCTTGCACGACTCTTGGAATAAATTACCCAAATTATCAAATCTATCTAATTTGTAGGATCATCATAACATCATACATAGGCTAGACAGTTCAACAGTCAAATATTTTTGGAAGGATACCTCTCATAATCACTTATTCCTATGGAAAGAATCCACTGAGTGGGGGCTTATGGAGAATAATATACCTATGGACACCATATGGACAGAACTTGAAAAGAGGTAGATAAAATTTTGGGTGGAAGAATCCATAATCAGATGGGGACATAATACAAAAGGAACCTTCAAAACTAAAGAATCCTACTTACTCCACTCCTACAAGAAAATGGAACCTCCTCACCCCCTCTGGAGGAAAACATGTGACTCCAATTATTGGTCAAAAATATCCACTTTCATTTGGTTGATCATTCATCGCAAGATCCTGACCTGGGAAAATCTACTAAAAAGAGGCTTATGTGGTTGATCCTTATGTATCACATGCAGGGAACAATGAGAATCTCTAGAACACCTCTTAGATTCTTGTGTACTAGCGAATACTATCTGGAATCTAGTGGAGAAGAAAAAAAAACAAGAGTCAAAAGTGATGTAATCAAAATTCCCCAATCATGCAGTGAGGATCCCTATCAATGCAATATTCTAAATCATATTTGGTTGCTCATCCCAAGATTCATGGTTTTGAACGTCTGGAAAGAATGAAATCAACACATCTTCAATGGGAAAAAACACAATGCCATGTAGGTTTGGATGGGAATCTAGAAAAATAATCAAGAAACGCTTCTAATAGATGGTTGGAACAACAATGATATCCCCAACACACTGTTAGGATTATTAATCCTCCCTTGTCCAATTTGGCCATATGTCTAAATCAGGAGTCGTGTCTAAATCGGGAGTCCATGTAGTCTATATTTAGTCACTAGCACCATTGGGTTCACTTGGCGTAATTGGGGCACATGTTCTAGTTACTAAAGTGTGGGGAACACTAATTGAGGCCTACTACCACTAATTGCACTTGCATGCATCAATTTAGGAGCCACTGGGACTGCCGATACTAACCAAGGTCAGTTGAGTTGAGTTGGTGACTAGTCAAGCTGAGTTAGGAGTCAGTCACATTCATTTCTGGCCCTCTACATTCAGTTAGCACTAGGTTTGCATGAATGCATGCAGGAGAGGCACATTTCTCACCTACCATAGCTAGTTAGCCTCAGTTAACACTGAATTAGACACTTGAGTTGTGTTTTAGAACTCCACTGAACTCCAATAATGGTTTAGACAAGGTCGGTTAACTATTGAGTCCTTCGATAATGATTTAGACAAGGTCTTAGTTGCCTACAATCAAGTAGAGTCTAATCAATTCGAATTTCCTCATGTGAATTCAAATTGCTCGTGGCTATTTAGCTATTGTACTTCATTGTCATTATTATCTAATTTCTCTATGATTAATGAAAAGCATTCACAGATGCAAGTCGTTTTTGCACTGTTTCATTCTTCAATAACTAAGTAAATTGTGTGATCTATCCTATGAGTTGTGTGTTTCTACATAGATCTATGTGCTCAATTTAATACACCCAATAAGAATGGGACATCCTTCTTGGATGGTAGATGGATCCAAAAGTATTTACTTTTCAAACTCGCCCCCCAAATACGTGCATAACCATCCTAGATCACTCAGAAATACCTCCACTAGTATTTTCAAACTAAATTTTGATGGTGCGTCCAAAGAAAACCTCGAAGAGGCAGGCTTTGGGGGAGCAACCCAAGAATGCACAGGGACCATTCAAAATGTTTATTGGGGCTACTTGGGCCATGATAGAAAAAATGTAGCAGAGCTATCTGGGATTATAGTAGGAATTTTATTGGCCATGAATATGAATCTCCTCCCTCTTATTACCGAAGGAGACTCACAAATTGTCCTATCGCTTGCGACTCTTCTAGTGAACATAACACTCAAAGAAAAATATCCCCCAGTTGGAGAATGGAATATGGACTCGATGAGCTCAACCAAATTCTCAGCTCCTACAGAGACATCACCTTCCACCACATTAGAAGAAAGGAAAACTCATTAGAATCTCGACTATCCAATGAGGGAGTTAGTTATAATTATACTCTAATCCACAGCAACTTCACCTCTCTCAACTTGGTGGCCATTGTCAAAGACTGTAATGTTAGAATATAATCCGTTAGGGTTATACAATGTAAATAAATAAATAGTAGGAAGCCAAATAGGCTAAGCGGAAGGTGAAACCCAACCGCCATGTGATTTGTATAAATATAGGCATTTGCATTGGAATAATAATCAATCAGGAGTTATTACCAACAAGTGGTATCAGAGCAGGGCTGTCTGCCATAACTCCTGCCTGCCAGGCCTTTGTTCTGCCATAGCTATTTCAGGCTGCCTGGCTGCCTGCCCATCACCAGTCTGCCCCTGCGCGCATTCATTATGTGCATTTTCTGCTCATAAGTCTGTGTATACCTAACCCTAACGCTCCATCTTTAGCTGCGTGGAAGCCCTTTCTTCATAGTCAAGTCTTAAATCCTTTTTTTTGGTGTGAATTGTACTAGCCTTAGTGATATTGTTTTTATCATCCACTGGCTAGGATTGTGAGGAATTTGACATTGCCTTTCCTCTACCATCTGCACTCACACTGCGTGATGAGGAGTCTGTATATTGCGTTGTATATGCCACTTATTGTTTATTAGGGTTTCCTTTCTCGCCTCCTTGTCTTAGAACCAGAGTTTGGAGCTTCGGTGATCTCTGGGCTCTGGATGTTGCTGTAGCAGCATAGAAGTAGTTGAAGACCATCCTACATAGAGAAGACTATCGTGAATGATATTATACTTGCTGCATTGAAGACCACACTGCGTGATGAAGACTGATGAATACTGCGTGATGAATACCTATGCGTGATGAATACTGCATGATGAAGACTGATGAATACTGCGTGATGAATACCTATGCGTGATGAATACTGTGTGATGAATACTGAATACTGGCGTGAAGCCTGTGCACCTGCTCCTGCAGCTTGTGAAATGATGTTCAGTCCCGAGTGCTACGAGCTGCCCTCCTTGATGACCTGCTGAAGCGTTGGAAAATAACACTATGAAGACTGATATTGGTATCAGTCTGCTGCGATATATGTCTGCAATTTTATGAAGAGACTACGATATTCATTTGAGACTGCGTTGATCATTTGAGACTGTGTTGATTCATTCTTGTGACTGCCTGCGTTGGAGATGATGTAGTTCTGTGCTAAAATTCTGTGTGAAATTTGATGCGTTGGAGATGATGTTTTTTTGGGAATACACAAACCCTAGTCTGATATACTATGTGCGTTTTGACTATTTTTTTGTGAATACTGCGCACCATTCTTGCTATATAAATACTGGTGATTGATATATAAATACATATATATTTCCACAAACCATTTACGTTGAAGTCTGATCATACATTTTGTGAACTGCGACCCATATTTTGTGAAATATTGTTCGCTGCACCTGGAGGATAATGTGAAGCTGAGATACGAGCTGTGGTGTTCTTGATTGTCGAGCCCCTTGTCCAGACTAAAGAATGATATTGATATATTGCAGAACAATCTCATAGACTGAATACTGAGACTAATATGTGCAAATGTTGTATGCTGTATATTATGTTGATTGATTGCTAGTGACTGATATAAAGAAGGCTGTGTATGACTGATAGTGATATATTTTGTATCTACTGATATATTTTCTATTCACTTGCATTGTATTCACCTTGGCAGAGACTGTAGACCTGCAAGGTTATTATTTTTTACTTCTCTTTAAAAATTACTCTAACAATTGAAAAAATGCAATCTATAGCATCTATAGTCAGTGCCACTCTCACCGAAAAGGACACCTATTCAGAATGGTGGAGGAAGATCAAATCTGCCTTCATATACAATGACCTTTGGGACGGAATTTGTGAAGGCTGCACAATAGAGACAGAAGCTAGAAAATCCATAACCATAGACCCAAGACCTCCAGAATCAGAGAAAGAGAAGGCCATTTGGAGAACAAAAGACAAGAAAGCCTTAGCTGTAATCACTGCCACTGTCAGTGAAGAGGTGATCCAGCACATATTTCCTGCAAAATCATGTTTTGAAGCATTAAAAACATTAAAAGAACTGTATGATTCACACAGTGAAATGGAATTTATTCAACTAATGTTAAAATTATTCAGTCTTGAAGTGAAAGACAATGATCCTATGTTAGTTTCCTCTGAAATCAAAGCCATCATGCACAAGATTCAAGCCTATGGTATGACACCAGATCTTCCTCTTGCAGCATTTGTAAAATCTTTGTATCCTACTCACTCCAACTATCTTGAGTCATTGCAAGCTAGTGACAAGTTCAAATCACTAACATTTGACACCCTGGTAGAAAAGATAGTTGACAGAGAGAAAGCCTTTGGTAAGAAGACAACTGAGCCTACTGGAGAATCACTTTGCTTTGCTTAGAAAGAAAAGAACCATGCCAAAGACCAATCCAAAGATCATCCCAAAGGAGAAAGTAGCAAGAGAGGCAGAGGAAGAAGAAGCTTCAGAGGCAGAGGGGGCAGAAATAACTTCACCAAAAGATCAGAATTGCAGTGCAAGTGTTGTGGAAAGACTGGGCACACATCAGATCAGTGTTGGGCTTCATGGGACTCCATCAAATACAAGCACAACCAAAAGAAAGACGATAATAAACATCAAGATGCTAGTAAATCTTCTGATTCTGCTCATTGTATTGTTTCAAATTGTAATCTTGGAATTAATGAAATGACTTCTCTTTCATCTTATAAAGATTGTTGGCTACTTGATACTGGTGCAACATCACATATAACATTTAGAAAAGACTGTTTTGAAGAACTGAATGAAACAATAGATGGCATAGTTTACTTTGCAGATAAGTCAAGTATTAAACCAAAGGGAATGGGCACCATTCGACTGAAGATGCCCGGATTTCCTGATTTCTTATTGAAGAACGTTCTCTATCTTCTGGAGTTGCAGAGAAGCCTGCTGTCCATGGTGGAGATTCGACAACAAGGCCATTCCATCCACATGTTTGATGGAATAGTTGAAATAAGAAATTCCTCTAACAACCAAGTCATCATGATTGGATACAAAGATGGAAAGCTGCTGAAGCTCAAGGGTTCATCCGCAAGATCTCAGAACTATGCCTACCTCTCTCAGCATGGAGAAGGTAATATGTCATCTAGT